>OU015744.1:15983751-16017191 GCA_907169655.1 Acomys percivali
ATGCTCCTGTTCAAACTCAGTCAGTCACAAGGGCAAGTCCACCAGGCACCATTGGGTAGTTCTGTGCCTGTTCAGATGCTCCTGTTTAAACTCAGTCAGTCACAAAGCAAAACAAGAAGATATGGATGGACCTGGGAAAGGGATCGGTAGATAGAAGAGATGGTTGACAAGAACGGGAGGAAGAGAGGAGTGAGTGAGGGTGAGAGCCGTCAGAATGCACTCTATATGTATGTGAGATTGTCAAGGAACGAATTATATCAATAAACAAAACACATTAACAGTGTCCACTAGATATGCTAAACAGTAGTCATATATCCCAACAAAAAAGAAACCAATGTCTGTATTATAAGTTACCCTAGGAGAATTTTATTATAGCTAGAATGAAGAAACAGAATCTGTAGTGCATGGTGTAGATATTTTCACTTTCCTTTTGATTTGGGATTCTTTTCTAGATATGATAATTTCATATGTATTACCAATATCAATTACTTAAGCATTCTTATACTTGAAATCAGCCCTGGTTTTGTTTGTCATAACTACCAACTGAGTACAGTTCTTGCTACTTTTAAGTTTTGCCTCTGGTTATGATCATACACTGACACCCAAATATTGTCCTGTTACCCTGCGGTGGAAATAATGGAAGCATGGCCTAAGTACGACACTCACACCAAAGCAGGCCATAGGAAAGAGTGCACTTCTAGGAAGTGCAGGCACACAAGTAGAAAGTCAAAATTCCTACTCATCTGTGTAATAGAAAGTCATTCTGGTGATTTTGAGAACAAATCAGAGAATGTTCAGAAATTCTTAGAAGGTACTGACCGGATGGCTCCATTACCCAGGCTCTGAACAATCTAAAACGTTTTCCCTTCTCTGCAGCTCTGACCTCTACATTTGTTAGTAGACTCTGCTACCTACGCTTAAGTGTACTCTGCGCTACTGTGAATCCCGAAGTGGAAAGTAATTTTCTGTCATGAAAGCATTGATATTGTTCAGAGATACTCAATGCTTAGTACTGGAAGGTGCTGGGGGCATCTAGTTGGGAGAGGTGGCTGTGACAGGTACTGATAAACACTCAGGTCAGACACCTTTGCCACTGAGCACTCCTTCCAAAGGGTCAGTGCACACAAAATGTCAATAATTCCTACTTTGAGAAACTCTGTTTTAAATAAAAACAACTTTCACAAATTACTCTTAAAATCCAACTCCTTACGAAGCTATTTTCTCAACCAATGGCCTAGTTCTCAATAAAACAGAGATAATCCACTATGTCCATCATCATATATTATTAAATCACTTCTTTCTGTGTTATGCGTGCACATGAGTATTAATAAATCAGTAATTTTAAAAATTGTTTTTGGACAGAGACTCTACAAATGCTAGTGAGTATAGGAAACTGAGTATTTTAAAATTCAACGTGCTACGCCCTAAGTATACCACTAGATGTTTCTCTTCAAGTAAGAGTTACTTCTAATTGGCAAGTGTGCACCAGATACCTAGTCACTACTCCCAGTGTCCCCAGGCCTTTTCCTCCTAGATGCCTCTCTGATTCTGAGGTTTGATTATATTGACACTGTACTCTGGACCTTTGCGTGTGTTACTTATACTAGGACATCGAGACAAGCTTGGATGTGTGCCCCTCCCCCACCCCAAGATTCAGCGTGTTTCTGCTTTAGTTTTCTTGGCATAGAATCACAGTGGCATGTAAGGACTAGGGGATTGGATTATCCCATAAGGACTACACGATTTTGAATAAGGCATGTTCTTTTCTGTTTGATTTTGGTTTCTTTCCTGTCATGGTGAACTCTGGTAGATTCCCACTGTGGCCTCAGGTAGTCAGTGTAGCTGCTTTTGCTCTCTCAGTCCCTTCTTTTCAACATGTCTATCCTCTAGCCTGGGTGCTCTACTAAGACTTTGCCATTTTTAATAGTTCTCCTTCAGTAGTTTGTCTTTTTCTTTCTTTCGGCTACCTTGTTGATTGTTTTTCTGCACCAAAAATCTCCCAGTCTGATGTGTCTCTGAGTGTGTGTGTGTTCCTGTGTGCGTGCATGCATGTGTGCTTGCATGTGTGTGTGTGTGTGTGTGTGTGTGTGTGCGTGCTGCGTGTGCTAAATGAACATGTCTTTATTCTGGAGCACTTCTTGTAACACCACTTGGCTTTTTTCTGTTTAAAGTGGTCTGTTTTTTGTAGGACTTGTGAGTAAGGAGAGTTCCAGATCTCTGTTCTGCTCAGCAGAACAGCATGTGGCACACACACACACACACACACACACACACACACACACACACACACACACACACACACACACACACTCTCATTGACACTCTCTAATTCTGTAGCTTTTTCACTATTCAGAATGGCCCCAGTGCTTACCCAGATCTGACAGTCTTTCACTGCCTTCCTGGGGAGCAGAGCTGCCTGCCTATTTCATTTATCACCACAGTGATAGCAATCCACCTTCCTGCCCTTCCCCTGGGCCACCTGCATGGCTGCTAGCCTTTGAGATTGATACTTGCTATTTCTACTACCAGGTTTATTCTTGCCTCCCTGGGCATGTTGGCTAAAAGGAACATCACTCTCACTGCCCTGTACTGGGACAGAAAGCTCTGTTATCAACTGTGGGTTGATCACTCTTTTGCTTCTGTCTGAATTAGCTTCCATCTGTGAGTGAGTTAGCATCTGCTAAGGAGATCTCAGGAACTCTTACTCACACAGAATGCATTAATTCTTGCCAGTAGGATCAGAATCTCCCCAGATTAGCTAGCATATCCCCAAGCAAATCCTCTCCCTACCCCAACAGCACACTGATTTCTCTTTTCTTTCTATTTGGCCTAAACCTCTGCATGGCATATGGGCATCTATCACACCTAGATGACAAGACCATCTCATATAGCAATGTGATTCTATGTCACACATTCAGAAGGGCTTATCCAAGGAAAGCGAGATGTAGAGTTATTCCTACAGTGCTGCCATGAATGAGACAGAGCCCATCTAGATTAAGAGGAGAAGGGAAGACTAGTAGAAATCTTCAAGTAATGCCTGCGAATATTTCCTCTTACATTTACTTCTTTACTTTGTGTATGCACAGGTACAGATGTGAGTACACAGTAGCCACAGTAAGTGAGAAGAAATGTAGCTAAGAGCATATTTTATGGAAGTGCATTCTGTCCTTTCATAACATTGGTTCCTGGTATTAAATTTAGGTGATCAAGTTTGGTGGCAAGCACCTCTACCTATCGAGGCATCTCACCAGCCCCAGTAAGAATGCTTTTAAGGCACTCTTTGAAAGCCTGTCCATACACTCCGTACTTAACTCAAAGGTCTGATGGATAACTTGCCATTTGAGACCGACATTAGCTGTGAACACTGAACTGTAGGTATCCTTCTTGGCTCTGGGAGACAAGAGGACCCTTAGAGCATGCATTCTACATCATGTCCTTTATGCTTGCTACACGGTCGGCTCTCTATGGCTCCTATGATTGTCTTTGTCTGGAAGCTTGTTACAAATGCACTCTGCAGACCCTTTTCAGATCAATGATTTACAATCTACCTTGAAATAAGATTCCTGGCACTTCCTGAGCGCATGAGCATGTGGGATGGTCTCCTCTTTCTGTTACTACATCTTTCCTCAGAACAAAACCTTTGGGGGACTTACTAAGTTTTCCATTTTGCAGATGGATTAATGGATGCTCTGAATACTGAAATGATTTGCCTAGTGTCACTGGAGTCTTCCAATTGCCTAAGCAAAGACTGCCAATCTAGTGTTTCTGCTCCACATTATCAACACATTGGTGTTTGGGATGGTTTCTTTTGATGTCAAATCTTCACATGCAGAGTAAACTTCACTGGGAGTTGGGATTCCTAACATGTTGTCTGAGCAGGAAACAGAAAAGGGAAGTCTTGTGCATCTAACTGAGCTGGAGGGTTCACCATAGCTAACAGCCATGTGGTAGAATGAAGACACACTGGGGCACTCTACAAACTGGCAGTCCAAAGATGGTCACAGCAAGATAAATTATCTGTTAAGCAGCTAATTACCATGGCCTTTCCTCTGAACAGCAGCTGGAAATAGGCAGGAACAGATGGAGCCAGAAATAGTGAGAAGGTTGTGGGGCAGCCTCAGAGGAGGGGCAGGCATCCTTGGTACAACAGTTTAAACAGGAGAGAGACTGGAGGAAGAAAGGGATGAATACTTAGCATGTACTTAGGACTGCTAAGGTCTTTTGTCTCTTGCTTGCATAACTAGAATCTTATAAAGAGTAAAACAGGTCAATTAGATTTACTATATGAATACATGCTTGTCAATGTATCACATGGCATTGGTTATTATTAACTTTAAAATACTTATCCCATTCCATCTTCCTAGGCAGAACTTGAAAGATTTTCAACAGTGGTGGTTGCCCATGTATATTCAAGAGCATTAAAATTTAGCCTTCATCTTCCTGTCCCCTTTACTGTGGTAAAAATATAACAATTATTCTGGAAGTCCCTTGGCTTATGAAGTCATCTGCCTAAATGTTCATATCATCAATATTCATGGTCATTGAGGCCCCAAATTGTAAATCAGACTCTTCATTTGTTCATTCTCCCCAGTTTTTGTATTAAGAGCCAATGGAAGATTCAGGCTTTTGGGTAGAATAGTCACACAGAAAGACTCCCTGTGTATAAGCATCCACATTTCAAATATCAGATCTCTGGGGTTAAGTTTTATGCCTGTGTTTATGTTTTCCACACTTTTGCTGTCACACACACACACACACACACGCACAGAGAGAGAGAGAGAGAGAGAGAGAGAGAGAGAGAGAGAGAGAGAGAGAAGGAGAGAGATGTTCACTATTCCACTGGATTCTTGACACATACAACGTTGTTGATGGGCACCTAAGACCTTGAAATGCACAAAATTCTTTTGTACAACTTGAGACCATGGTTCTCTGCATTGTCTCTAGGCTTTATTTGACAGGATTTTAAAGTACTATCTGTCAACGTGGAATCTCAGCTCATGTTACATGGAATTACTGAAAGAGTAGTTAAAATGGTAGTTATGAACATAATGGTCTACCTGGGACCATGGAGAAAAGGTTTATTAAAATTTCAAATTAATATAGTCTATTTAGTTAACCCACAGACTCTCTTCCCTTCAGAAAGTATTTACATACATGTTAGAACACTATATGTAGAATGACTGATCAACACTAAAGCTTTAAAATTAAGCCAATATGAGGGCTAAGCTTATGACTTATTGGCCACGGGTTTGCCTAGTATGATTAAGATCCTAGATTCAATCCCAGCCATGCAGTAAAAAATAAAATAAAATGATGTGATTGGAAAATTTTCTGAAAGTAATATTTACATGGTGATATATAAACAAATGACTAATTAGAAATCAATACTCTGGGTAGAGTGACAAGTAGATTAAAAGGTGTATTTTCACATCCAGCAGTGCTCTGTGTTTACTTAGCACTTTAGGTTTCCCAGCAGTTTCCTTATCGTATTAACACACTGTACATTCCACCTCTAAGCTCAGCAGACAGTCTACTGCTAAAATGCTATAAAATGCATTATGTTGTAACTGGGTGATAAAGTACATTTAGGTAAATTAATTTTGGTCTGGACTAGATATTAGTAAATCAGAGAGAGTCATAATTTCCACTTTTCAAAAGCTAAGAAGTCTAGAAAAACAGTTGAAGAGGCATACATACTGGCTAAATACATCCCCTTTACTTTTCAGCAAAAAATAATAATGTATTTTGTCCATTTTATTAGTTCCCTGTTGTTTCTATACATTATGGAAATTGGAAGGGAGAGGAAAGTAAGACCAAAATTAAGTATACATTTTTTCAATATTTCTTATGAAATTAGTGAAAAGCCAAGTAAACACATTATCTTAGCATTCTGATGATCATATCAAACCTCACTTATGATTCCCCTGATTGTAGAGTAACTACTCACAAGCTAAGACAATGACCAGAGATTATAGATTGACAACTCATATATGTAATACAAATTGAGATTAGATAGATCTTATATTACTAAGAGTTTAAGAACACATAAGAATTTCCTTACTCTACGGCGTGATGCTTGCTATCTTAATCTACTATAATGTCTTGATTCTAATTCAAACACTTATTAAGATGAGCACTGGCTTTGTTTCACATAAGTTGCTGTCATCTTCACCTTTGCTCAGAGCAGTGATGAAAGCACGGTTTGTCGAGGTCCCTTTCCTGTTAAAAGTGAACATTGGATGCAGGAGAAAGTTTTGGTATTATTTATGTAAAATCTCTAGGTCTATGGAAGCATTGATCCTGACCATTAGGTAGCTGACCACTATTGGATGTAGAACATGACCACAGAGGAACCTCTATGACCTCTCAATTGGTAGACACTCAATAAATATCTAGGTAGTGAATATTTGTTCAGTTAATAAATTAATAAACAGTTGAATAAATAGTAATGAAATCAGAAAAAAATTAGGTGTCACCATTTTTCTTGACAGGGAGGAACAATATACAATACGGACAGAGCAGGTTTGAGTTTAGGGCACCAATAGTGCTGGGGTACAATGTTGGGTTTAAGGAAAGAGAATGTGACAAAAGGGTGAGAAAACAACATAAAGGTTAGGCACTTTCAGGCTGTGCTCAGAAGTCTTAGGAAGATCCAGGGTTCAACACACACCCTCTTCAGTCCCTGTGATTTCAGGACCAGTTACATTATTGGATGCTTCATTAGGTGATGAGAGATGTACAACTGATCTCTCTTCCCCATTATTGGCAAGTTTATTTAGTTCACCTTCATATATACATATATTGTAAGAAGCTTCTATTGTATTAGATTTCAGTATGACCCCTCAAAAGGCCTTTAATGTGAACTGTCTCCGCCTGCATTCCCTCTCTCAATCCCTTCTCTCTCCCTCTGTGTATCATCCTCCTATTGCAGTTCCCTCATCTCTGAATAGCGATCTATTCAATTTGCCCTTCCCTGGGTGATGTATTCTGTACCCAGTCCCATATTCTCCATCTAGTTCCCTTGATTAGGATTGTATCATGCTTGTCAATGACTTCCAACTACTTGGGAGGCTGAGACAGTGGGATCACTTGAATCCAGGAATTCTGGGCTATCGTGTGCTATGCCAATCAGATGTCTGCACAAAACTAGGCATCAATATGGTGACCTCCTAGGTTGGATAATATGGTAAACTATCCTAGGTTAGAAATGAAGTAGATAACATTTCCTGTGCTAACCAGATTAATCACTTTAAATCTATCTCTTAAGGCAGTATCCATACTCAACTCCTCCAATGTGAGTCCTCAGAATAGTTGTAGGAGCTTGATGAGATTCTGATGTGTTGAACTCTTTCTTTAGTTTTTAATCATAAGTGAGCCCCATTTATTGTAGATCTGTGTAAAGGATATTCACTTGCCCATTTGGTGTGAACTTTAAGCCTAACATTTAGGACTGCAGCCACCTTTGTTCAGTACCCTATATGATTGAGAGATGCATTAGGAAGGAGTGATTTGCTCAGTAAATGCCGAGCACAGTGAGAACTCATAATTTTGATTTGGTTGCTGGTATTTTTTATTGTTGTTTGGTTATTGTTTTTACACACAAGTTTTGAAAACAGTGGAATGTGGTCTAATGATAGTATTGTAAATAGCACCATGAGTAGAACATTATATTTTTCATTTTACACTTTCTGAATTAAGCACCATTGCAACATGGACACATTAGCCATTTCTGATGATTCATGGACAGATTTATGTCAATCAGAAGTGACCATAACTATGGCAAAACTCATTTCAATAAAGTTCATTGAGGACATGCAGAAAGTGGTCCTATTCTGCAAGTTCTCTGCATAAATCAGAAGCTATAGAAACATAAATGAGTTCAGAACACAATGGATGCCTACTTGGCACACATTACTATTGTGATAAACCTTGCACACACAGCCTCCTGGGGATCACTTGATAGTGTCTTAATGGCAAATCTGTGGACACATTTATCTTTCTCAATTTTTCCTTGAGGGTATGGACCTAAGAAATAGTCAATAATATATTCCTATGATTAGTTTTCTATGAAGAGCATTGAGGAATTCGAATCACTGGTCTTTATCACTGTCTTGTAGAATAGCTGGAAGTCGTGAGAGGATTTAATTTGCTTGAGTCCATTTATTTTAGGAAACAACAATTTTTACAGCATGTTACTGGTTCAGGAGTTAGAAAAGGGAAAGGCAGGAAGTCACTGAAAGGGCTTAATTGGCTGAGCTCTGAGCATTGAGAGATGTCTGTGTAAACGTACCATGAAGAAGCGTATTGTTTATGTGCTTTCATCCAGGTTTTCAGGGCTTGTGTCTTTAGGGTCCACAAAATACTGTCACGGACCCATTCTTCATTACTTTTATTAGTACCATGATTTTAATCTGGAGTGCATTGTTACTTGAAGTCCCACCACTATATCACAATAAAATGTGTCCGGGACACAATTATTTCCTTTTGAGTGATCCTCCTGTCTTTGCATTCCCATTCAGAGATTCCTGCTGAATTTTTTCATCTATTTTAGTATGACAAAGTCATTTGAGGGAACTTTGCGCCTGCTGAGATATTTTCTAGTGGGGTTCATTAGATTACTGCCTTCTTTTCCTTTAAAGGTACAGAGAGAAATACTTTACACACCCAAGGGACAGAGGCAAGCAAGAGCAAACAAAAGTTCACGACAGGTCGGGTCCCACAAAGGAAAATTAAATGCATTATTCTCACACAATAAGGTTAGCAAAGAATCTGTATTCCCTATCCACTTCTTCATTTTTTTTTTATTCTAATGAGTTTACTGTGCAATAATGAAGGTAGAAGGCTTCATCACAGTTCTGCCAGCGAAGGGACGTGTTCCAGCCCAGTTTGCAACTGAAATCTGCACAATAAACCATAGTCATCCATCACAGGAAAGCTGCTCATGCCTAATAAAAGGCTGTTTGGACAGAGTCAATCAAATGAGCATTATTGGAGCTTGGTATTACACTGTCCTTTAGGTGACGGGGAAGGAATGTAATGCAGTTACAGAATGTGGTTTTCTTATTCCTCTGTCCCTTTGGAGACTTTAAACTCTATTCTAACATGAGCACCTCAGACTGACATTCATAGTCTTTGTGATAAAAAGACACTGTATCCTATTTCTCATCTGTCAGGAGCAGTTAGAACTGCGTAGAGTTTCTGTGACATGGCCAACACTACACAGAGCCAGCCCTCTAGCTGAGGTTACGACTTATAAGTTGTTTTTTCTTATTTTTTTTATTAATAATAGGCAGGCTGAGCTGTTGTGTGAATCACATGAAGACAAGCAAAGAATGTAACTTAGATATCACTTGGGCATGATTACAGGTCCAGGTTAAGACTTTAGAATTTTAGTTGATGGTTCATTTAGATAACACTTAAATTGGTTATTTTAGTATTGGACTCATTCTTCAAATAAATATTTTCTGGTAACAGTTTGTATTAAAATGATCCAAGCATATGAATTTTCATTGATCTTGGCAGGGATTTCTGAGATTTCCTAATTTGACCCATCATCAGATAACTCTGAGACTGAAATAAGGTAAACTAACCTTATTTTTCCCTTAAGAAACTCATAGGAAAAAAAAATCAGTAGATCCAAATGAGGCTAGAGAACCTGCTGATTATAAATAAAATGCAAACACATAGAAGCTCTTGCCTGAAACACAGCTGTCTCAGCACCGTTCAGTGCCCCTTCATGACATCTATGACCCCACATTACCTTAGGGGTTACAGAGACAGCTGTTTGTGCCAGACAGTTATCAGGAGCATAACAGGTGCAATACTAAACAACTCATGGTGTCCCATATAGACAGGGCAGATGCAAAGGTTGTTATGCAGGAAATGGAGCCCAGAATTTCTTGAGTCTTTCATTTTATTGTAAGTTGTAAAATAGAAATTTAATATAATAAATGTATGCAAGAAGGAAAAATGATCCCAAGTGGAGGAATGCCTATGGTGCCATGAGACCATGACGATCAAGTGGAGAAAGAATGAAGGCATTCTAACGCCAAGCAGAGAATAAACAGCACTCATGTAAGAAGGGAGCTGTGGGAAAATCGCAAGTTGAGTAAGCGACTGGGAAAATTTGGCATAGCTAAGGAGCATGAAGTGTGGAATGAGATAGAAGAATATTGGGCTAAGTGTATGTATAGACAAAAGCTAGTCTATGAATATGAACACTGTAAGGACTAGGACGAGGCTCTAAGGAGGAAAGGGGAATAATGGCATAGCATATGTTCAATAAGGATGAGATGGGAGGGCATGGTACAGAAGGGCATGTGCGGATAGAAGTTACTAACCATGAAGATGTTTTAAAATATCCTAGGGAAACCTCCTCCTAAAATAATTATGTATTCTTATATGAAATCAGTTTGAATAAAATTTGTACATAATAAGGGATGGTACCTCCATGCACACCACTGCCTATCACATAAAAATCCCAATCCTCAGTATGGGTCATCTCTTTTTTTGGGGTTGTTGCCAATGGATTCCCAAAGTCTTCCCCAAAATTGCAGGTTATCTTTTCCAACATAATGGTAAGACACTATTGCACAAGACACTACATAGTAAGGTCATAGCACATGGAGAAATTAAACTAGTACCACCTTGGAAGCTTCAGCCCTACTGACTAGTTTCCTAATGATAGAAAGGCTACTTGTGATAGAGAAAAAGAATCATCAGTTATACCCAGTGCTGAACCCCATTAAGCTACAATAATGACTGCCTGGAAAGAAATACCCACTGGTCCAATAGTGGAAACAATATTATGGAAATGGCCAACCACTTTCTGATTGGAATTAAATACCAGTCCACAAGATGAGACACGTGCCTAGTACTCTTACTTTGCTTGCTCATGGGGCCTAGGAGAAAAAAAAATGCCAATTAATACTCTGCTAAATGGGCATAATAATAAACTGCCCCCTACATTCTTATTGTTCTGTATCGGTATATACCTCAACCTTTTAAAAGAAGCTCCTTCTTGGAATATAGTGACAGCTTGCCAATGTGTGGAGAAGAAGAGACTGTGCAGTCCTTGTCTGTAAATACTACAGCGATAGCACCACCCACCCCTGTACCCCTGACCTGCAGAGCTCAGTGATCATCAGAGAAGAAGTAGTAGAAAGAGCACAAGATCCAGAGTCTGCAGCCAACAGTCTTTTTCAGCCATTGCACACATGAACTCTCAGCAGCTGTGCTGCATGAACAGACAAGACCCACTTGCTTGGGATGAAGTCCAACACCCAGCATGGATCAGGGAGGGGGATCACAAGATCCTACCCCTAGCTGAGGCGCTCATGACAACTGATGACTACCTAGGGAAGGAGAGTTGACTTCCTTCAGAGCTGGGGTCCCTGGGAAACTCATGATCTACCAGATTGACCTACACTTGTGCACAGCAAGATTGGTCAGTGCTTAAAAAACAAAAACAAAACACAGAGTGTTACAGGTGGAATGAGGGACTCAGAGCCATTTCTAGAATGATGATTCAGTTGGCACTTGGTAATTATAGATGAGGGATCAATTACTGAATTATTCCAAGTTGTCATTGATAAAGCGCTTTGAAGAAGTAGAATTCACAGGATGCTGCTGGTGATGGGTTAAAGAAAGAGAGAGGGACAGAGAGTTGGGCTTATGCCTTGGGAGCCTGGACTAACTTTATGATGAAGAATTCTGAGGGGCCCAAAGGGACTATGGATCGTGGGTGTCTATATGGAGAAGTCTGGCCTTTGGATATCACCATGAATTTATGGTGGCATATTCTAAATATAAGCTAAACTAGGACTTTGAACATCTAAAGAGTTCATGTGAGTGAAATGTACTCTGTTCATTGAACAACATCTATGCTAAGACGTTAAAAATCAGCTGAATGTTTGTCTTTAAGTTTTTAACATTTTTATTGCTAAAAATGAACAGTAGCCAAGGCTACAAATGCTTACTCAATATGAACAATGGTATGTCTCTTCTGGAGTAATGAGCAATGACCTGGTAGGTAGAGGGAAAACAACATGAGTCTTCCTTTCCCATGCCCAGGAATACCAATATAACATGTTTGCAGTTTTAGTTTCCTTTCAAATACTTAATGGCTGATATTAGCTTATAGTGGGAGGGAAAGTGTAAAAGCTCTTTCTCTTTCCTACTGAACTTATAACAAGTCAGATTCTTTGATCTATTGTATTGAATTTCAATCTCTTTACTTGAAAGTATTTTTTTTCTGGTTAATCATCTTAAAAATTGCATCAAAACTCTTTAGCTCAACTGCTGGATTTGGCAACACAGTGTGATAACAGAGCAATTGACTTCATATACATTCAATGTAAAAAACTTTAATAATTATGAAAAATGAATACAGTTTATTTTGCTCAACAAATTTGCAAATACAGAGGCACATTGCCTGTGGTATAGGGAGATTACTACTTTTTCATTAATTTGCAAATGCAATGAACAGTTTGAGAGGTCCTGCATGCAGCAAGAACAAATGCTACATCTATTGAGCATACATTACAACAATGAAGGTGAACTTTTAAAAAGCAAAAATAAAAACAACCTGACAACTTTTAGTGGTTCTTAAAAAGTGACCCCTTTCAGGAGAATCTTTGACTCCTGATAACTAGCAAATGGCTTCAAGTACACTCAGCCTAAGAATAATAACAGCCATTAAAAATAACAATTTTCAATGAGTTTAGTGGCTTCTGTGGTCTTAGATTTGAAATGTAGTCCTTGGAAGGGCATGAAAAGTACAGATACTGTTTTATTTTCCAAGAAGAGTCTCCATAACGAACACTGTGGCTGCACTATGTACCTCTTTCTCATTTCAGCATTATGCAGACATTGATACTGAGACAAACTCTGTAATAGAAGTTAAGAGACTGCGTAGCTCATTATAAATACACCCAGTTTATATACTCACATATACTGTGTGCTCTTCACATGCAAACGCTAAATGTTTGCTTATCAGATGCTTCTTCCCTTGTTTCCTTCCTTAAGGGAATGATAGAGCAAGTTGTTCATTTTCTCTAAATGAGGGCCAGACTCCCATTACATCAGTTGAGGAGTTTTCTGAGAAGTGGAGGGAAAAAAGAAAAAAGAAAGAAAAAGAAGAAAAGAAGCCAAACAGATGCTTTGCTTGCTGCTGGATCTAGGTTGAGATGGCCACACGTCCCTGGGCAGGAGTCTCTTTTTTTCTAATAAATAGCAACTGGTTTAACTATCTGTGATTATATGGCTGTTGAGGGAAATGCAATAGCTAAGCAATGCTAACCTTTAAATCTCTTACAGGAGAAGGCTACAGAAACTATAGCGGGCATCCTCCACAGTCCTTTGTGATCTCAATATCTTGCTCAATTTATATAGTTTTCTTGGGGTTCAGATTTACCAGGATCATAAAAAGAAGATGGTAAGTATTATGGGACATCTGGGTTTTGCACACCAGTTACTTGTAATATGTGACATGCTACCACCTGATCCAACATCTCTTTGTGTAACTCCTTCACAATATTCTGCAGGCCCGAGTGGATTCTGTATTAGGCATGACTTTATGTCTTATTGGTCCTCCATATAACTGCATTCTTTCTTGGTTTATAGATAATCTTAATACAAGGTCCAGTATACTTTCATCTTGAGATGGAGCATTCTCTTCTCTCTTGAGTCTGTGTCTGCCTGGTTCATCACTGAATGCTAATCTCATATAGCATTTTCTCTCATGTCCCTACCTTGTTGGTATTGATGTTGTGTTAACAGTTTGTACATGGGCATCACAGATTCATTCTTCATCTTGAACATTGCCACCATTGGGATCGAAGGAGTGGGATGCTGGTGCAAACCTCCCCAAACTCCCTAAGACACCTCATCTCCTTGGCACCTAATTTTGAGGCAAGTTGAACAGAACATTGTCTTAAATCTTAAATCTTGGGCTTATACTAGATTCGGCATAATGCCTAGAGGAGATCAGGATGCTACTGATTGATTCTGTGTTAGATTCTCAGGAGCACTGTTTTGCCAGTTTCCATCTAAGTTCCAGCTGAGTAGTTTTAAGAATGTTATGCTACTCTACAGTAATAATCTCAGAACAATTTTGAAATAATTCTCTTCTCCATATTCTTAAAAGCACCTCTTAGACTAGAATCTTCTCATGAAAACAAAATATATCTCACAGATGAAAGACACTTGGGGCACTTGAGTGTGCCTAAGGGCTCCAAAAGAAGAAAATGTGGTGCCTTTATAGGAAAAATAACCACCTCTGTTCATGCACAGTCCTTTCACTTGTCTGGCCCTTTGATATTGTTATCAAGCTGTGTTCAGCAAACAGCCAAATGTTAAAGATAGCGAGAGAATCCAAGTCCTGTTATTTGGCTTTCGCCTTCAGGAAATCTCCATACTTGGGAACACTGGGCATACCATTTCAAAGATTTAAACAAGTACAAGGTATCATTGTGAACCTTCAGTGGTGCACAGCCAGACAAAGCTTGCTGGAGAAACGGAAAAGCACAGGACAGCAGCAGTGCAATTTGCTAAATCTTGTTGAGTGGCTTAGTAAAAACAGAGGGTGATTCTGGGGACCCATAGACTATCACAGCATGCTATAATCTTGGAGGAGAATTTGCCGTTGGCTTGGAAGACAGAATGTGTACTGTTTAGTATGGTGTCGAACATTGTTGAAAAGAAACATTGAAATATAAATTCAGAGACTTCTTAATGACTGGTTAAGCTTTAGAACACTGCAGTGAAAAGAATCCACTGAAGGGCATTTGAAGACTTTTGAGGTGAGGAGGTTTGTTCTCTAATATTTTGTTCCCCAGAGCTAAAAGAAATGGGTATATAGAGAGATGGTGAGGAGAACTACGGGCCACAATCAAATGCTCTTTTTCCTGTGAAGGCCCCAGGTTTCCTGGAGGCACACGTTTTGTCAGTATGTTTTATTAGGAGGCTTGTAACCAAAGCTTGAGTGTTGAGGAGCATCTCCAGGCTGAGGCATGTGAGTACCTCCACATGTGAGTACCATCTGCCTGGGCTTTACAGTCCTACCCGTTTCACCCTAGCCTGATCCTCCCACAGCTTTCCCAAACACATTGAGGAGAATGGAGGAACTGTGAGGAGTAAGACATGGAAATGAGCGTTGGGTAAATTATTTTCTTTGACTAATAACCTTAATTCAGGAGTTTGGTGAAAATTAGACAGGAGGGGTAGTCATATGGCTTCAGGAGTTTGTGTACATCTTAAAAGGCCTTTGCAGGTGCCAACATGAGAGTCCTTACAGCAAAGTATAGTCCTTCTGATGTGAATTGGGACAGTCTTCCTGATAGTAACTCAGGTATAAGCAACAATACTGTGGTATTCAGAGGGAAGAAAATAGTGATGAAATAATACTTGTGCTGGCAGACATTTCAAGGAGGAGCATCTGGGAGGGGACTATTAGACCCTTCTTTGTGACTCTGATAAGCCTAAGCTAGAAAAATGAATACCAAGTAAGGACTTACCTGAGGAGTTAATAGTCAGCTGGCTAAAGAAAGTCTATCTTAGAAGGCAGAAAATTTTCAGAGCCACACTGGTCTCAGGCTTAAATAGCATAGAGGTTCTTCAGAGGCTCTTCATGACTCTTCTGGGAGATCGTGCAGGAGTCTTGGCCAACTGCTAAATATTCATCATTTTTTCAGTAGTATGTAACCAAGGGTTGATTGCATTGTTTGTAGGGAAAGAGGAGAGACAGAAAATTTTGTCAGGAAATATGGCTATTTTCCTTAATAACTTAAGTGGTACCTTCCATTTATATTTCCTACTTATAAAATAAATACTTACTGAGTATTTATTACACATATCAGACTCAATGTAAAGATCAGATGCATATCCATCTGTCTTGCTCTAGGAAGTTTAAGGCTTTGGATATTGACCCTGTGTTGTTATCCTAATCAACACCTGTATCCTCTAAGGAGTTCTATATTGTATGGTCATTCTAGCCTTAAACTTTGAGAGAAATGCCACGCTAGAAAAAAACCCTATGTGGTCTTCTGAAGCATGCTTAAAAGACTGTCAAGCTTACAGCATGAATGCCTATAATATTTCGAATATAATGTAAGTCTCAAGAGATAATTGCCTTCTTTCTTTGGCTTCTAGTATGCCCCATGAGCCTCGCATATTGTAACAGAGTAGACATTTAAGAATATATGTTATGAATGAGTGAGCCATCCAAAGCACTCTCACCTTTAAGGAAATTGCTGCCAATGGAGTTTTGAAAAGACTAAGTACAGACTATACCTGACAGAGTGAATATAATTTGAAGGCACAACAACTATTTAAGGTATTTCAAGGTAATTCTTTTCTTATCTGAATTTATTTTAGAAATAGTATTTGAATATATTTGTAAGCCGTTAAAATATAAATGTGTTAAAATTATCTTCTTGGTTATTAAAGCTTAGGAGGCCATGCACTGTTGACATAACCGTAGAAACCATTAGAATATCCTTATGGGAATGTTGTGAATTGGGAGTAAATACCCATGACTAAGGGAATTGGTGGTTGGCACTTTATAAAGAACATCCATAGAGCCAAAATATGTCTGTTCTCTATTCTTTATTTCAGTTTGTCAACACTGTACTATATGCAGATATCACACTTTGTGGATGTGACCTGGGGTATATGAGCTGTATTCCCATTTCATACAGAAGTCCATCAAGCTTTGTTATCTTGTTTCCCAGCCTCTAGAAGATTAGGAACAAAAAGTTGAAAAGAAAGCTGTTAAAGTCAAACAGATTTGTGGTAATGGGAGAGGCTGAAAAAAGACAAAGAGGAGGCTAGGGATTCAAAAACCATCATTTCTGAGGACATTTGGGATTGAGATAAAGAGCCTTGCATGCCCAGAAATTCTCACCGTGTTACACCAACACTCAGTGGTTGTCAGGAATGATGGCCCTAGGCAATCAAGAAAAGGTTAGTATAGATTCTCTCTGCTCTGTTCAAGGAGGAGATATAGCTCATAATACATTTCAGGTACTGCTATTTTGCTTGGCTCTTACAGTTGAAAAAGGTAGGACAAATAGGTCCTAAGAGGAATGTGTGTATGTGGGCACAAATGTGTATATGCACCTGCGTGCACACCAAGGCTAGAAAATCAAAACCAAAAAATAACTGGAGTTAGAAATCAAGTAACACCTAGGACTGGACACTATTTTGTAGATAATACACTTGTCTTTATTTTTATTGGCTTGATCTTCCCCTTTGGGCTCTTCCCCCTAGTCTCCTTTCAATTTGAACATATCCTGATTATAATTCATTCTGGGGTTTTTGTTTTTTTTTTGGAAGAAGGTAACCACCTACTCTTTCATGCTTCGTGGGTACCCTAATTTCCTGCCAATCTGAACCAATAGCTGGTTTCTACTGCATGACCAGCCACAGTTAAGAGTGAATTTGATGATCTAGCCTGGCTCTGTTGAGTCAGCACTCAGAAAGTACAAGTAAGAGGTTTGTTTTTCTTAAAAAAAACAAAAAAACAAAAAAACCATAACCTTAATAAAGACAGCATATAAATCTCCAAACACGAGAAAAGATGAAAGTTTTTTTTTTAATACTTGCTATGAGTTTTAGTTGTTTAAAAAGCTTGTTCTAAGTATAAATATATTCATTTATTAGTGTGCAAATAAACCCTATTCTGGATATACTTCTGATATGAGTTTAGAATGCTAATTACTGGGGTTGTTATCAATGATTTTTTTTAATTCCACCTTTGTTCTTTTCACTTCCAAAGTAATTCAAAAGGTAGTTCTATATTCTTCTTCCAAGACAGTACTTTGTAAAAAGTCTCTTTCTGGAACCCTCTTTGCTCTTGTGTGAATGGGTATGCTTGAACTTGAATCTTGATGTCTTCCTCCACTTCTAGTCCTATGCTCTGTTCATCAAAACAGGGGAAGGTGCACTCACAGCTACACAGCTTCTAGAACAGGGAGCATGCACTGCCAGGGATGCCGTGGCAGGGATTCGCAATAAGGATCTAAGGAAGTGTTCAGAGCAGCACTTCATCTTGCATTATACGTGAAAAATTATGCAACGAACAAGAGACATAAAGTGCCTGTCACCCAGTCACCGTACACTAATATGTTGTAGCATGCGTCCAGAAAGTTTTGCCTTTGAGTACAAGAAAACATTGGGAGCATAAGTTAAATTGAATTTTTATTATTATTCTTTCAATTAAAACTACTCAAAAGCCCCCATAAGGAGAAATCTTTGAGCTTGAGTGAGTACCTATGTTGCTTTTAACTTAAATATAAATGATTTAGGCATAGAGCATACCATAATTTTTATGCATCAGGCATTCTCTATTACTGCCTAATTAATATTATTGAGCACCTATTATATGCCACGTACTGTCCTGAATACCTCCAATATACCTGCTAATTGCAGTCATAACAACAGGCCCTGTGGGGTAGGTACTCCTGACCATATTCTACAGCTGAGGAGCCCCAGGTCCATGGAGGTTAAAGACATTGCTTAGGATCATGGAACTGCTGAGTGAAGAAATTGGACTTCCCACCCAGGCATGCTTACCTGCTGCACAAGAGATCTCGCCGTACCACAGGGAATTAAAGGCCACAGGCCAGGTTTGATTCATTTTAACGTCACTGGGTCCTTGTCCAACTTTCTCATGCTCTACAAACAGAAGCTATTTTTCATAAAGAAGAAAATGTGTGCCTCAGATCATGGAACTTGTAGTGACAGACACAGCAGACACAGACAAAGAAAAAAGGCAGGGGAATTCCTCACAATTAAAGAGATGTAAGAATGCTCTGTGCTGTTTTTGTAGGATGGTGTAGAAAAATAAATAATGTGAACACAGTGCTATTAGCAAAGATAGACAGCTGAAATATGAGAGGTGGAGGTACTCTGCATTGTAGAAACAGAAGTTCTCATGTTTGAAACAAACAGATCAAAACAAATTACATAATTAGAATTACCTTTAAACTTGCTACTGATCTAGGTTTAAAAATCCAAAATCACCACAAATTTTATCTCTGTACTTAATTTATTTAGGGAATTTAAACATATGTGTTAAAATGTATTAAGCTACATATATCTATTAAAATATAAATTATATTATGAAACTATAGTTTTACAATTATATGTATGACTATACATTATATATTAACATATATTTATATATAATATAGTATAATATAACATATATTATTAACATATATAATATCAATATATTATGAATATATAATATGAATATATATAGGGATATATCACATGTGTTCATTTATATAATTGTAAATAAATTATGTTATATACACTTTATATATTATATAGTAAATAATATATATTTATAAATAGTTCTACATCATGAAGAAATTGTGGTGAATTTCACACAGTAGAACGTATTTGGAAACAGTTCCATCAGTACAAAATGAATGAATCATTTAGTGGCACTGCTAACTTATAGTGTAGGGATCGCATTCTATTATGTCTAAGTAATTTTGTCCACCTTTTACAAATAAAATACATGTTCACAATGAACTGAATAAATACCTTGGTTCTTCATGAAGATTAGAACTGTGTAGTCAAAATTCATGTCAAGTTCTTTTTAAATTTATAGGAAATAAAATTAAAATGTCACCTTCTAAGCTAAATATTTGTTAATGTTGTCATTGAAAGGCATACAGAATAATCAATGTCGTACTCATAAATGAGATAAAGCAATTACCAATAAATGTAAGCAATAACACTACAAAGAAAAGCATTTTAGACAAGGTGAGGTCAGGTCCTATTTTATGTTAATGCAGCAAGTTGATGAACTGTGTAGTGACCAGAGTCAATACAAGTGGATTTAATTTTACAATGTAATTATTTCTGCCAGTAATGATGAACCAAATGCAGCTCATTGAAGATTTGGGATGAAAAAAATACTCTTATGGCTGAGATATTCCTTGATATTGTAAAATGAATCTTATACACCACATGATGGAATGCACTATTCATAAATATTTTGTGTTACTTGCCAAAGTCAGCCTCAAGGTGCTTTGTGAACACTAAGCAATATCAATTTGCAGCTGCTAAAAGTGGGTTTTAATCTTTGGTTTCATGGACTTCAATGTTTCAAGATTATCTGGAAGATCATTTTGTACAAAATTCATTTGGTGTATATTAAAGTTATATTACTCCAAAATGTTCTATGTGTGAAACAAAATCGCTAGGAAGAAGCATCAAGACCCTTATTCTTTAGTGTTTTAATCTGTTAAGCCTAAAGCTGATGAGGAGAAAGTCTGTTTTATACTGTGAAGCAGTCAGAGCTAGAAAATGAACTTGTAGTAGACCTACCCAGCACTAGCCATTCTAATCACCCCAGAATAAAGAAGCACACAGTATTCTAGTTCATGTATCATTCATTCATTTCCTATGTGTGATTTAGTGAAAATGGAAAAACAAAGATTTCTGCTGTAGCCACTAATTTTTTCTCCACGTAGCTACAGAGGACCTGTATTGCCTTGGCAGACATGTCCGTATCTGGGGTTTTGTGCCTCAGTGTTGGCAGTAGCTTCAGGCTGAACTTGAGGTGACTGAATGAGGAAAAATAAAGCAATCTATCAAGACAGTCACAGAGGCAATCTGTCAGAGGGAAATGCCTTTTATGTGAAATTCAGCCAGTACTTAACAACACTTTAAATTCAGTTGCTGCACATTCGACAAATAATAGGAGTAGCACAGAATGATGTGAAATCTATTCGCAAGACATTACAATTTTGTACAGTTTAAGAGCTAGTGGCCATTTTATTCAATTACTTCGGTATGCAGAAATGCATGCTTAATTAATAAAGGCAGGCCATAATCATCTATCTTGTAATGAAAACCTTTTACCAATCACCACTAATGAAGGTTGGACTTTGCTTTACCAGTTGTGCCTATCACGTGGTGCAGGAGCCACGTGCATGGTGCCTGAGGAACAGGCAGGTGCCATGTGCTACATCATTTGGAATTGTCACTAAGCATTCACATACCAATTATGTTGCACTAAGGTTTATTAATGATGTACTTATCAAATATTCATTGTATGGCACTAACATTTAAGGAATGTGTTCTACTGAGCCTAATGGATCTCTGCTTTGACTGCCTGGGTTATTTAGTGGATTAATTTGAGGGAACAATTTGAAATACTGGAATCCAAAGCTGATATAACATGTCATGTCTTACAATAACCTAACTGCTCTCATATTTGGAGACAATTATGTCTTGCTGATGGAAGGAAGGTGTTAAGTATGCTGTAAAGAAGAGAGGGTATTTTGTAACCTCGCAAGCGATACCTTTTGTCTGATACCATATGAAATAGGTGAGGTCACTATTGACTATAAAAGTAATGGTGAACAATAAAGCCCCGGATACATTGAATATATAAACAAAGTTGCATGCACACTGCTTGTCCTATAATGTGGCCACTGTGTATAATTTGTTGTAAAGTACTACCCATTTATTTATTTCTGTTTTTACTTTTATGTATACGTGTGTGTTTGCTGCATATATGTGCACATGGGAGTGTTAACATATGCCTGTTTATCCCCACAGTGGCTAGAGTAGGGTGTCCGTTGCCCTTCCTCTGTCACACTTTACCTTACATCTTGAGTTAGGCTTTCTTATGGAATGTGGCGCTCCCCTGCTACATTAGGTTGGCAGCCGGAAACTCCCAGAAGTTCTCCTCTTTCCACCCTATACTGTACTGTGGTTGTAGGCAAGCACAGGACGTGACTGTTCATGGTTTGGTGAATAGGCACAGGAATCTGAACTCAAGTTCTCAGGCTAACATGGGTGGCGAGATATAAATGCTGGTCCATAAACTTACTTAGAAATGCTCTTAACCGCTCGCCTTACCCCACATCTGTTTAGGTACCATCTCACTTTTAGTGTTGTCTTGAATTATTTAGATCAGTCTCCTCTGCCCACAATCTGTGTGAGCTGTTGTGTGAGAGGTTCTCGGGGTTTGTCCCACTAGATCTTCCCACTCAAGAGTATGAAAGAAATTTACCACTTTCTTCCTTCCGGCTTCTCCATTGAAAACAGATTTCATATGTATATATGGTATGTGTTTATAAAAATACACCTTATCTAAGTATAAAGCTTTATATGCTCTGTAAGGCCCAAGTTTCATATTTAAGTAGGTATGTATTATATTTCAAGAGAGATAGAAACTAATACCAAGCTACATTGATTTTATAATAATAATATTGCTATATCAGTATTTTATAGTTTCAAAAATAGAAATCAGAAGTAAGTACCCACCTAAATACATATTAACATGCTTATCTCACCTAAAAACACATTAATGTATATCTTTACTCTTGAGTTGTCACATAAATACATGAGACCATTTTTGTTCATGGCAGTAATGATGGGCAAAGGGAGATATGCTTAGTATAAATTGGGGATACCATAAGGTTTATAAAACCTTTTTGCTATATTAATGATATTTTTTTCAGTATAGTAAGTTCAGTATGTATTAGGTGACATATTTGTTCAACATAGATTAAGCATGTCTAATGGCATTCAGATTTAAAAAAATAAACCATACTTTTTAATTTCTTATCTAAATAAGGCCACTCTGCTATGGTTTTGAACTTACTTGTCATTTTGAGAAATCATTTAAGCAGTTGAAAGGGTTTTTGATATTAGTTGCTTGTAGCTGATAGCAAGGTGTTATGTGATGTGTAGAATAGGTATAGAATTATGCACTGTGACTGAACTCAAGAGCTATGTGACTAGACTTTGTCTTACCTGTTGCTGCTGTGGAAAGTGTAAACAGAGCAAAACTAGATTCACATTTTCCTGTTTCGTAACACTGTCTGTAGTCTTTGCAATGCTACTTCCGTAGGGTTTGATCCTCATAGAGAGTTTATCTGGCAATTTCACTTTCAGACTCATTTTTTTAAAGCCAGGGTTTTCTCTCTGAGCTGTGTTTCAGTGAACAGAGTGCCTGTTATGCTGCACTTTATGGAAATGTAACATGCCAAGCTTTTTGTAGTAGCTTTTCATTTCTCCTTCTCTTTGTCAAAAAAAATCTCTCTAGTGTTGTAGCTAGAATCATTTGTAATTATGAATTGTGCATTTTAAAAATTCATCAATGGAATCTTTGATTTGAAAAGGGGCTGCGAGAGGAAACACAGAAGAGAGCAAGTGGAATTTAAACACCACACGACAGCTGTGGAGAATCAGAAAGACACCTCCCCTACTACTGTCTCACAAGACAGAAATTAAATGAAGCCACTACATGCATATTTCAGAATTTTATCTCCAGATTTACCTTATATAGCAGTAAACAGGAATACTTTTTATACCACATATTAAATATTTGTCATATATGAAATATAGCAACTGTACAAATATAGAGGTAGTCAGACTGATCACCTGTTACAGAGACAGAAGGCACACATATTGAAGTATTCATCTTCTTTTACTGCTTTTTTTGTTGATCTGTTTGTTTTTGACAAGGATCTTACCTATTCCAGGCCTTAAATTTCTTATGTTCCCAAGGACAACCTTGAACTCCTGATTCCTCTGTCTTCATGTCCCAAGTCCTGGAGTAAGGCATTCAGTATCACAAGTGGCTCTTTTATTGTGTTCTATTGATCTTATGTGTGATCTCCATTTATCAAAGAAAATATTTTTAATCTTAGGATTAGTATTAGCAGCTTGTGTTAACAACACCTTTGTATTGTATCTTAATAAAACAGCAAAGAAAAAGACCTGAGTTATACCTAGGCTTTAGGTGACTAACATGAGAAAAGAGTATGCAGCTATCTTTAAATATGCGTTTTGATCACTTTATGTCCAACTTCCAAAATCTTCAGCTACTTGCAGCTCAGAAGGAACTAACAGAAGATGGTCCTCCTTCTAGAACTCTCCTAACTCTTTCCCCAGAGTCTCCTTATCCCTGTGAGCTTTTGGAATTAGGAGAGAAATAAGGAATATCCATAAAGTCTCTTGCCCTCCTTTTTTTTCTTTTCCTACCTTCTCACTATTGACAACAGGTTTATCCTTGGCCCAACTTCTCCTAAATGATGTCGCTCCAGAGATTAAATTGGAACAAAGGACATATCCTCCAATGAAACCTGTCAACTCCACTCTGAGAAGGGAGACTCACTCTAGCTTAGATTACCTCTAAGCAGCTATTAGACTTCACGAAAGGAGGCATCCCACTACACACACACACACAGCTCCAAAACTTCTCCCTTAAAGAATTTGTGCTTAAGAGCTAAGGTAACCTAGTACGCTAAAGTAGTTTCTACCCAAAATGAAAAGTTAAAAAAATTAAAACACTCAACTGTGCATTGTATTATTGATTTGGCTAGAGTGTTATTTCATCATCAATAGGCTTAAGAATTTAAAGAGACATTAAGGTCTAACAATTTCTGCCAAGTTGGGCCATGGAATTTGTATGCCAGTAAATGTGGTTTAACTATCAATGTTAAGGTATCTTGTAGCCTGTGTGTTCAAAGTGTTATAACATCAAAACCCATGTCAAATCATAATATCCTTTGAAAAATCTCCCTCTCCTCCCTCCCATCCCCTCTCTACATGTCTGTGTGTGCACGTGTGTATGTGGGGTATGTATATAGTGTGTGCAAATATGTGCATAGGCCCCTGCATACTAGAGGAAGGCATTATGTATCGTGCTCCATTCTCCTTTCATTGACACATGATCTTCCATTGACCATAGAGCTATGCCAGCAGCCAGGAAGCCTCTGTGCCCTCCCTGTGTCTGCTCATTCCACACCACGTGCTGGGTTACAAGTATGCTTGAGTCTATAACCAGCATTTTACATGGAGTCTGGGGGTTTGGACTCAGGTCCTCAGGTTTGCCGAGCAATTGTCTTCCCTGCTAACCCCCAGTCAGTCTTCTTTTGCTCTTACTTCCTGGTTTAAATACTACCCCTATGACTGATGACTCTGCTTCCAGAACACCAAAAAGATTGGGAAAGTTGTGGAGTTTGTTGCTCATCTCTGAATCCTTCACAAAGCAACCCAATTATTAGCACTAACTCTGCTGCTTGTGGGGTTTCCAGCAACTTCCATGTGACTCTACCAATGCTCAGTTCTCCCATGGCATCTGATGTAGTAAGTTGTCACCCTCTCTCTCAAAACGCTTGTGTCACTTGACTTCCAGGATTCTGGACACTTCTTAGGTATCCTTCTTCTCATTGGTTGACCTTTAAGTTATCTCAGGCGTCTCTTCTCTGTTTTGGTGTCTAAACACTGAAGCACCTAACACTGAATCTTATAAATCTTCTCCAGACACATTTGTTTTCTGAGAAATGTCATCCAGTATCCTGACTTTCAGATACTTAAAATGCCCACACAGACATCTCCTGCGGATGCTAGACTCATTGTGACAGTTATCACTTGAATGTTCAATGACATAGCAGACCTAAATACCCAATCTTTTTATTTATTTATTTTTTATTAATTTATTCGTGTTACATCTCAATGGTTATCCCATCCCTTGTATCTTCCCATTCTTCCCTCCCTCCCATTTCCCCTTTTCCCCTCCCCTATGACTGTTCCTGAGGGGGATTTCCTCCCCCTGTATATGCTCATAGGATATCAAGTCTCTTCTTGGTAACCTGCTGTCCTTCCTCTGAGTGCCGCCAGATCTCCCCCTCCAGGGGACATGGTCAAATATGAGGCATCAGAGTACATGAGAAAGTCATACCCCACTCTCCACTCAACTGTGGAGAATGTTCTGCCCATTGGCTAGATCTGGGTAGGGGTTTAAAGTTTACTGCCTGTATTGTCCTTGGCTGGTGCCTTAGTTTCAGTGGGACCCAATCTTCTTCCTTCCTCTGCTTGACCCTTCTGAAGTCTTCTTTAATTCAGTGCAACCTTGTGCTTTAAATGGTTGATGTCAAAACTATATTTATTTTTTACTTTTTTATATTCATGCAAAATCTATCAAGTCCTACTGTCTGTGCCATCAATTGATACTCAGACTGTAACTACTTATCCCTGGTTTTTCTACATGTTCCTTCCCCCCTCCCTTAGTTCACGGCTCTATTCCTTATTGCAGTTGTTTTAGTAACTTTCTAACTAGTCTCCTGACTCCAAGGTTTGGCTTAGTACAATAATCTGACTTTAACATCCAATGGCATCATGAACATGTGAGCAAGACCCCATCACTTCTTTGTTCAAAACCTTCCAAAGCTTCCCATCTCAATGAGAGTGAGACCAACCCCTTTCCAGTGCTCTGAAGACAGTGTACTATGGATGTCTTCCTTTTTTTTTTAAAATCTTGAGCGCCAGATATCCCTTCCTACCCTACTCTCCTATGCTCCTGATACACTGACCCACTTTCAACTTTGACACTGACTTTCTATCTGCCCCCTGAGCTTCTCCCCTCCATTTAGCCACAGGGTGAACTCCTTTGCCTCTTTTTATATTATCTAAACTGCTACTTTGCCTATAAGCCTCAAACATCAATTTTCAAGATGATAATACTCTACCCCTATCTATCTCTTACTTTCTTTATATTTATCCACAAGGCTTACTAATCTTTTTTTTTAGTTAAAATAAAATCTGACAATATATTTATTTAGATCATTTTCATGATACACATATGATTTGTTATAAATTAAGGTGGATTTCATACTTTCCTCAAGCCTGCCAAATACAAATAACCAAGATGCTATGAATGTAACATTTATATAATTCCTTATTGTTATGTGGTTCTCCTTGCTTTAAGTAGTTAATTGTGTATAGGTATAATAATATACATGTATATAAAATAATAATAAGATAAAATTTAAAAAGTAGTTCACAAGCTGGGCTTGGTGGTACATGCCTTTAATCCCAGCACTCAGGAGGCAGAGGCAGGCAGATCACTGTGAGTTCAAGGCCAGCCTGGTCTACAAAGAGAGTCCAGGACAGCCAAGGCTACAGAGAGTCACCCTGTCTCAAAAAACAAAAACAAACAAACAAACAAACAAACAAAAAACAAAGTAATTCACTTGGCTGCTTAGACAGATTAAAATTGTTTCTCTATTTTTTTCTGGAGTGTTGACTTAAGATATGTCACTATAGATTCAAAGTCTAGAAAAATTAAAAATTGTAAAACTTACTGGAATCAAGTAAAATATTTATTATAGAGTTAAGCATATGTTGAGGCTTACTAATCTTAGATGTAGTTATCTAGTTAGATGCTGCTACTGCTGCTGCTGATGATGATTTTGCTTCCTCTTAAATATAAGCTCCATGGTCTCAGGAATTTGTGTCTGTTTTCCTTGCTTATTCTCAAGTGACCAGAATGGTAACTAGGAATAAGTGATGAATTATTTACTGAATGAATGGGTGGTGAATGGATATTAGGAATCACCACTGCATGTTTTATTTGATATCTCTCACAGTTTCTAACTATCACCCTGCAGGAGACCAAGAGTTCTTTCTATTCTCTCCAATCTTGGTCATGAATGCTTAGATTCTCTAGACTATTAGGTGAAGCATCAACCTGTTATGGCTGCCATGACTTTTCTTTGGTTGTGACTTCATGAGTTATGTATTCCTGTGTTGCTTTCAGTCCTAGTCATGTGACCTTTCCTACTAAACTAAACTTTACCCTTCTCTGAACACTGCCCTTCTTGGAGTGAGTGACTAGGAAAAAGTAAACCAGAGACAAGGAGTCTAGTAGAAATACTAGGTTGGTGGAAGAATGGATATTCTGTGTCTGGATGTAAGCATAGCAAACATCTCTATCCTAGAAAGTCTTACCTCACTCCAGTTCTGGACACGAAGGAGATTACAGTTTTAAGAGGTCAACAACTTTGTTCAAGTCTCAAAATCAACTAGTGAGGACTTCCTGTTGAATTTGGTCCCTTCGTGGTCATATTCAGTGCCTTTCACCATGGGCAAAATGGTAGTATTGGAGCCAACTGCAGGACAAGCATTGACTCAGTGTTGATCAAAGGTGCTCTTCTCCAAGGAATGGAGCAAGTGTTGAGTATGCAGCAGAGCTCAGGGAAGGAGGCAGTGATCCATACTTGATGAGACATATAATATATTCATTAGGAAAGACTAATTATTGTCCATAGAAGTCTTTAGACATTTAAGTAACTATGAATACAGATCATCTAAACTTTTGAACGTTAAAGCCTGTTGAAGAATGCCTTAACAGCCTTATTGATGTAGTCTCTACAACTTCCCTCTGGAATAGTTCACATTTGAATTGGGTTACTACTAATTATAGTTTTAACTTATATTAAGTGATTGGTGTTTCACTAGTAACTTTATATTTTATAGGCCTCACCTGCTTAATTATACTACATTATTGGCTCTTTGAAAGCAATGACACCTCCTTTATTTAATTTCCAATTCTAAGGTTTTCGCTTCTTTTCTCCTTAAACATAATGTTCTCATTGAATTCTTAGGTAGGAATCAGATTTTTTATACATATCCATTTTGTTTTGTTTTGTTTTTTCAATTTTTATTATAATTTATTCACATTATATTTGATTGTAATCCCTCGCTTTTATCTTCCTGTTTCCATCCTCCCTCCCTCCCTCTTCTGCCCTATTCTCCTCCCCTAGACCTCTAAAAGGTGGGGTCCTCCTCCCCCACCATCTGATTACAGCCTATCAGCTCTCATCTGGATAGGCTGCTTCTCCTTCCTCTGCATGCCACAGGGTTTCTCTGCCAAGGAACAATGATCAAATCATGGGCACCAGAGTTTGTGTAAGAGGCAGTCCCCTGCTCTCTCCCCCTTCCCCACATGGAGAATGAGCTTTCTATAGGCTATATCTGAACATGGGGTCTAGGTTTTCTCCTTGCTGTTTAAAAAATATTTTTAATTATTTTTCTGTTTTACATATACATTTATATTATTACACATATGTAGAATAAACTACTTGCAGCAAGAAGAACCACAAAACAATTAGGAATTACATAAACATTGCATTCATAGTGTTTTGGCTATTTATATTTGCCAACCTTGAAGAAACATCTTTCTTATCTTGGTGAGTCAAAAATTCTGAATATAAGTCAATATCGCTCATATCCCATCTTTATTAACTTAAAACATCTATCTAGACCTAAAAACATCTTAATCCCTAAACAACTAAGCTTAATTGTAAAACTAAACTATCTGGTCTTCAACCCCATCAGAAACTTGAGAAAGAATAAAAGTAATCATCTGTGTAGACAGGAAGTGCAGGTTAGCAACTTCCAAAATGAGAAAGTGACAGAGACAATGTGCTACCTGAAGAGTCACCCAAAACTCTCTATAACACTGGTGCACCAGTTCGTGCAGACCACCCTCGATCCAGATCTGCTAGCTTTGATAGTCTCCTTCTGGAGCTCCTGAAAGCCCCACAACCACCCTGTCCTTCCTTCCCCCAAATCTTCCATATAACTTACAGCTCAACTCTTTGCCCAGATTATGGCTGTGAGTCCCATTATCTGTTCCCATCCCTCATTGGGTGGAGTCTCTCAGAGGACATCTATGTTGGGCTAAATTCACTTATAAGTGAGTATATACCATATGTATCTTTCTGGGTCTGGGTTACCTATCTCAGGATGATTCCTTCTAGTTCCTTAAATTTGCCTGCAAATTGCAAGATTTCATTGTTTTTTATAGCTGAATAGTATTCCATTACATATCCAATTCAAAAGAGGAGATAAAATTATCAGTGAGCCCAGAAATTTATCAAAACTATGTGACAAGGCATAGAATCAGAGCTTCCGAACATCAGTGCATGAGAGCTGGAGCATGTAGTTTAGTCTTTTGTGACCTAAGGAAGGATATTCAGATGTCAGCAGGAGATAAATATTAATAGAAAAAATATAATTATTCTCCCTGTTTAGATATCTTGGCTTTATAGAATTAACTACTTGTTAATTTATTTATTAAAGCTAAGTTTTTATGTATTTATTAGCAGAGTGGCCTATGTAAACTAACCAGCATGCTCCAATGGGCCTGCCACTTTTGTAAACCCTATAGAAGTCTAACTAATTGTATGTAATTAATGTATTTATTAGAGCTAAGAATTGATGAGGTGCCCATTAAATATCTACTAAGAAAGGCAACCAACATAAGGTAGCTCTCTCTAATCTTTAATAATCTGCTTTTCATATTCAACAGGTGAGCATGAGGAGTTCCCAATATTTAGCATCCCTTAGATAGGGCTTGGTGATTCTAATGCCCCAAAGTCAAAACAGCAATTTCAATTGGACTCTGAAAAAGCAGGCAGTGAGAGTCCTCCTCCTCTTTTTCCTCCTTTTACTCTTCTTCTTTTTTTCTCCCCCTCCTTCTCCTTCTCTTCTTTTTATGTTCTTTTTTTTTTTCCTTATTGCAACCATACTTTTTAATACATGTATTTGCAACACAGAAAGACTTTTATTTTCCCTGGAGTAACTGAAACCTTGTCTCTGCCATGACAGATGCCTTAGAATTTTTTTAAGCAGAAGGTAACCTGATACACAAGCTAAATCTGAACAAATGAATTGGAGACTCTGAAAGAGACTATCTTTGGTATTAGAATTATTCCAATAAGGGATTATTCTACAGGAAGAAAGATGATATCCTCTCCCATTGTTTGTGAAATTGAGCAGTCATTCAGAACATATGACTTCTATAGGGTTTACGAAAGTGGCAGGCCCATTGGAGCATGCTGGTTAGTCTAGGTAGGCCACTCTGCTAAGCTTTGGACTGCTTCAGCTTAGTAATTAAGAGTTATCTGTGCTGGTAAACACAAGCACCTGTTCAGCGTTTAGATGTGGTCTGCATGGAAATGTCTGTGTGCTTTCTAGAAGTTTCTGAAGGGCCAGAGTTCCCCCAAAGATAGGAGGATGTAGGGCAAGCTACTCCTTAATAAACAAACGTGTGTTGTGGATTCCTGTGTTTATCCCTGTTTTTCCTGGTCAGTAAGTCTCCAGCTCATGTGTCAGAACCCAAAGGATCTTTCTCTAAGAAGTTGTGTCCTATGTTCTGCTCACCTTCTATCTGTTGCCTTTTGTTCCCTTATGCTGGTGGTCATTAGAGGCACAATATCCTCTCCTGCTGCTGTGGTGACCTAAGACGGGAGCATCACAATAGCCGCCACCCCTAACCCTCAACAAAGGAGCATCTGCTAAAGGAAGTTCTGCCTAAAGTGAATTCGGGCTAGGCTTCTAGTCTGGCCCTTTCAAATATGCAGCCGCTTTATCCAAAGCTATCCTTTAAAGAGCAATACACTTGCCTTATAACTTTCCCTGTTTGGGCAATGTACAAATAGTTTCCCTTAGGTTTGTCACCATAAGAATGACAAAATTACCAACTTAAATCTTTGACATTTTTCATGTCTCTCATAAGATCTTATCTTAAAGATAAGATTTCTTTTCATTCTTCTGCAAATGCAAGGAAAATGCCTGGACTGTAGATTGTATCCAGCGTATAAGTAAAATCAATTATATTTTCTGAAACTAAGCTGATGTGTGTGTGTGTGTGTGTGTGTGTGTGTGTTTTAAAAGTCCGTTAGGTGTGGGTTAACACATGACATTAACAGAAGTGATAACTGAGTGTCTCGTTCTTTGGGAGGCATGTGGTTGCATAACTGAAGTCAACATAAACAAGTTTGTAGAAGCCAGATGAGTGGAGTGGCTGGGGGGTGCATCTGTTTCTTAGTTCCCAGATCTTTATAGAGCCATGGTGTTTTATAGACCTTTCATCTGGCCCCATTCCACGCTTTTTAAATAGGGATGTACAGCAGGGGGCTGTGAGAACACTGGATAATATGCCCATGGTTGATCTCACATAAAAATAACAGAGTTTCCTAATAACCACATTATTTTATGCTAAATCAACCATGCCCGTGTTGTGAAATAAAATGAAAATGCTCATAAAATTGTAATGTAGCCCAGGAAACCTCAAAGAACATTTAGCTTTGAGTGCGGAATGCTGCCTGCCCATTGTATCTTCCCTGTCATTTAGAGAAGAGACTGCTTCTGGGTGTATTTGTAGAGGGGATGCTTCAGGGGGTAGTTTTAAAATCACTGTTTCTGGTCCAATTCTGCCTCATGCACACAGCTGCCACATTCTTTACCTCTCAAAAGATTTGCTGCCGTTGATTGATCTCATAGTATATTTCTTGTCTGTAATAGCAAAGTTGACTGTCCTACCAAAATAATAGAATCCAGGGATGACTTTCCCCCAACAGTTTCAGTGACACTATATTTATTCATTTTCATGATTCAGATCAGAACAATAGGCTTCCTGAGTTTCCGCATTATAAAGACGATGCAGCTCATGTTTCCTGGATTGTTACTCTATGCCAAATGGATACAGCATTTTACAGGCAGTTCACTAACTGCCTTGTTCTTCAAAGTGTTTTGTGATCACCCCAACTTTCAACAGGAATAAAACAGATGGAAACTTCTGGCAAATTGGCTGAGATTATTTAGCTGATAAATGAAGAAGTCTGTATTCCAAGTCCTAGAAGCCCAGGTTTAAGTCATACTTTACTTCACACCTTTTCTGGGTACTCTTGCTGTATATGGATGTGGAGACTCTTTAAGAACACTTTTCTATAGTGTCTGGCTGATGGTAATATTGCATTGAGGATAATTAGTAGGCATATGCATTGATCATAAATCAGTAAAGACACAGTTTGCTTAGTCATAGGACATTTGTGCCAGGTTCAATAAGGATGGAGGAATCTTTCATATTAGCTCAGGGTCTGGTGACATTGACAGACATATACATAAGATATTAACTGATCAAATCATGTCAGAGACAATATATGCTATAAAAGAACTGAATAGAAAATACAATCCAGGAGTACTTTTTCACATGGGTTTATAATTCAAATGGAAAAGTCAGGACAAGTAGTGAGCACGGAATTGTTCCTCAGAAAGGACTGATAAGAGTGGAGGATGATGAAGACAAAAGACAAAGATGAAAGTGTAATAAATCTCAAATGTATTTCATGTTCCATAGAAAATTTTTTCTAGGCTTTTTGCTACTTTTTAGCAGTTTTAAAAATCAGTTTTATTGGCCAACCTTGCCCCATGCATTTAAAGAAAACCACAGATTAATGGCAGCATTTGTTCTCAACAATTTCTTTGCTCCTCTTAATGGCCATATGAAGGCTTACTGCAACATAATATTTCTAGCAATATAAATAGTTATGTTAATAAAACAGAAGACAAACTGCTGTGCTCCTACTAGAGTTGATTGAGCTAACCTACAGAGGACCAATGATGTCTGTCCTTCTCACTGCCTCTGACAACTGCTGTCCACACACCAATTGGAAACACATAGAGATGATTCTATATTCAACTGTTATGTAATTTGTTGATTTCTTTTTTATTTCTGGAGCATTTACTTGTTTAAGAGACTAGTCCTATGTGAGGGTCAGACATGGAGATTTAAAACATAGTTTGTGACTTTCTTTATTTCCTTTTATTCTCCC
>OU015744.1:16028903-16041605 GCA_907169655.1 Acomys percivali
TGTGTGTGTGTGTGTGTGTGTGTGTGTGTGTGTGTGTGTGTGTGTGTATAACTACACAGAAAACAAAACCAAAGTATGGGTAGAAGCATAAAGTTACACCACTACTCTTGTTCATTTTTATCTTTCTTCTTTCATCTCTATTATGTCTCTATATTGCCAAATCTGGCTCTGGCCCTACCCATAAACTTAACCAATAAGTTTAGTCCAGTCTTGGCCTTCGCTTTAGCCAAGCCATTAATCCTTATATGCCCTTACCTATTAGTCATAATCATAGAAAAAGTTGTAACCTCAGACCTGACCTTAGACACAACCATAGCCCAGCCATAACCACCTATCCCTAGTCCTAGGCACAACCCTAATAATAACCATAACTCCTCTAGCCTTGTCCTTAGCAGTAACCCTAGCTTTAGCCTCTGCCCTAATCATAACTCTATCTCTAGCCCTAATTCTAGTCATAATCCTTCCCCTATCCCCGGCCCTATCTCTAGCCCTAGCCCCATCTCTAAGCAATAACCCTAGCTCTAGCTCTAGTTTTGGACATAACATTAGCCTTAGCCCCAGTTCTGGCTCTTCTGGGTTATGAACTCTGCTTAACTGTACTAAGGAGTCTTATATCAAAGTTCATTTTATTCCCAAGTCTATGTTATTTCTTGTGTCCTGGCAAGCCGTATTTGGATAATAGCCCACCATTCATAAAGAAATGCTAATATTTATCATCACTGAACCATCTATGTTCTGTATAGGCTTCTTCATAATTCAGTACCTGTATTATTAACTCCTAGATAAGTAAAAATTTCCCACTATAATATAATAATTAAGATCACTGACTTTTGAAGGGGAAAGCCAAGAAAGAATGAAGAGATGACAATCCTGTAATCTCCATCAAGGTCATACCTTCAGTCCCCTAGGGATAGGCATTTACTTGCTGTCACCTAATGGCTCAGCCATCTCGCAATTGTGTTATTCTTTGGAACTCGCCTTCGACGTATCTATTCTTGGGGAGAACTTAACTAAATGATAGCATCACTTGAACACAGGACGGTGAATACTTTTTCCCCAGGCTACAGAATCAGAAAGCATTAGTGCTGAGGTTTATTGGTGATGTGGCCTATATTTAAAGATTTGGCTCTTGCTATTCCGGAATCACCATTGTTCAAGATGTCAGCTTAGTATTTCAGGTAGGAAAGCAACAAACTACTAACTCATTGCATAGGAATAGGGTACAGGTGTGTGGACTTAGGTTACCAGACTATTTTAGGAATTTGCTAGCTTAAAAATGAGGATTATTCTCTTGTTTATTAAAGTGAGAAAAAAGGTTTTTAAAGCTGTGAATGGTAATCACAAAGCTCTTGAACTTACATTTCTTTTAATGAAAAAGTTCTTTCTCTTTGGTCCAAATGCTTTCATTAGCAAGCAAATTCATTCCTTGGTTGTTGAGTGGCAGAGAGCTCAGGCTCTGGAGCTATCAACACAAGTTGATGGTCCTACTGGGAATCTCCACATCACTGTTGGTAAAGAGGAGATGATATCAAAAGTACCATTTTAATAAGCTTATGAGAAGCAAATGAGTCAATAGACTTGTAGAACAATTAGAATGGTACCTTGTTCTAATAAATACTCATAAAGTATTAACGATTTCAATTATTAGAAAAACAAGGAGCATGCCATTTCCCTGACATGCTGAATTAGATCTTTTGGTGGCTGGAAATATAAAGGATATGTACTTTTAAGGTTGTAATAATTCATTTTTAAAAATTTATCAATAACTATACTAAACAATGTACTCGAATATTTGGTATTTGACTCCATCTCAAACATGTGAGTTTTTAAAAACTCAATTCTTTATGTTTTCTTTTCATATAACTGTTTTGAAGACTTCAAGGGATGAGTAAAATTTCTTTCATATTACCCTCAAGGTAATGCATTTTCTTTTCAGAATTTGTATCATGCTATACCATAGCAGAGCTTAAACTGAAAAAGATTGATTTTTTTATAAGAATATCATTGTGTACCATATCTTCTCATTTCCTATGGAATGGAGAAAATTTTTGTACATAAATTCTGGCACAACTAAGGAAAACAAACATACTTACTGAGGCTTAAATATTTTGTTTCATTTGCATGCATATTAATTTCATTAAATTCTTAAACTGTCTTTGGCAGAAACAGTTGTTGATTCAACCTATGGGAATGAAGTGGTGATATAAGAATTTGACTATTACCAAGGTGTATGCCAATTTTCCTACATGTGTCTGAGAGGCTGCATCCCTTTTCCTTTGGAAATTTTGTACGTTTGACACTTTCTGCCTCCTATATGCAGCCTGTGGGTGACAATCTCTCTTATAGCATTTGACACCTGGAGCCACTAACCATAAGTTAGAATCTTTGCCTCTCTAAGAAAGAGATTACCCTTCACTCGGTTACTTGTAGAATTATTGTTGAAAAGGATTTATATTTACTATGTAAAGATTTTCAATTACTTTAGTTATTCTTTTGGTATTCTTCATTATATTGCTAATGACCATGCATGTAGTGTAGCATTATTTACTCTTGTTGGAGGAATTCAGCTTTATGGAGGTTGAGGATTTTGCTCACTCTGTACTTTTGCCCTCTGTACTCACTAATCCTCCACACGTGTTGTCACTTAGCTAACTGGGCATCTATGTGGCCACATCTACTTCCATAAATCACTTTCTCATCTTCCTAAGAGAGCTTTACCATGATTTGGCGATGACAGTATTTATTATATATATAATATATATATCCCTGTGACATATTTCATTTACCTTCTTATTCTAAATGTTCATTTGTTTAATTACCTGCATACTTCACCCCAAAGCCCCTATCCATTGCCTGTATCTCTGACCACCTATTGACACTGGTTCATAGCCTATTGATATCATCATCTATGGTCAGGCTGTTAAGCAAATGACCATATAATGAGCAATTTAAGTAAAACCCTCTGTTTCTCTGATCAATCTGGTGACTCCAGGCATGTTACATACCTTTGTCTTGAAAGAATTCTCTCCTTTGCATTTCTGCATGTCATTGGATTGAGAGGGCAGCCTAACTGCAGTAAAACCTCATCTCAAGATTCCTGATTTAATTACAAGTGGAAGCTCCTTTTGGCAGGTGAGGCCACATTCATAATCAGGATGGATTTGTGTGTCATGAGTCCATTGTTAAGCCTGTGGCCCCTGTACCCCTTCCTTGTTTAACTTCCTCATTGCAGTAGAGTATTTTCTTCACTCGCCTTTGGAAAGAGTACATAGAAAGTAACTATCTAGAAAACTTTGCATGTTCAAACTGTCTGTATTCTACTTTAAAAGTCATCAACCATTTGTTTTGGGATAGATTTAGATGTCAGAAATGATGACTACCAGTATTTGGTAGGGATGCACTTGCTGGTTCTCTTTTAAAAGCCTAAAGCAATTTTAATACCATAACCTAATGTGTGATCTTTCTATGAAAAATCTTGCAGATCATCTAGCATTTGCTCTTGTTTAAGGGACTCAACTTGCAGTTGTGTCTCCAGTGGAATAAAAATACTTATTTTACCTTATTTCAGGGTTCATTCCTTGTCTGTAGTCTGAGTGAATGGGCTAACTGATGGATGAAAAGACCTAATTTATAATTGTCTCATTTCTGGAAATGTGATTGTCAGCCTTCTTTCCATTAAAACACCATTCTAAGTACCCTTTCTTATGAAGACCATTCATTCAATTGGCTGATCCTCGGAATATCACATAGTATTTCACCGGTCTTATTTAGACTCATAACACAGAAACTCAGCTTCGAGTTTATCATGCCTCTTCCTGGCATGAGAGTTCATCTGAATATAATGTTATTTTCTGAAGAGAGAGGAGTAACTTAGAATAAACAGTCAGTCTTACCAAAACTTTATTCTATTACTGCTGGTCTTTTAAATTAATCTTTTCAAGGTGAACTTTGCATCTTATACAGTAATAGCAAATTCCATGAATAGAAGTTCTAATTTCATGCAAACTTTATAAGTTCTGTGGTTGGAAGGCACGTCATTGACCTCTGCTCCACCTCAGCTTCATCTCCTGCCAAGTGTCAGTTGCTGGATTCCTTGGAAGTTCTTAAGCTCACATAGGTATCATAGATTGCCTTAGTTACCTTCTTTGGAGCTATAATCAAATCTCTAATGGAAGAAACTTAGAAATTCATTTTAGGTTTTAGGGAACTCAGTTTGTGACAGCTGGAAAAGCAAAATGGGAGGAGTTCCCTCCACAGCAGCGTTGGAAGCTCTCAGTAGTCAGTGCTGTGCTTTGATGCCTTAGGAAGCAGAGAGTGCTCACATCCTTAAGGCCTGACCCACAGAGACTTCAGTTCCTCCAGCTTCTCCCTTCTCCATGTTCCATAACCTCAGTCAACAGGGCTACTTGCTGAGGATGACCACGCATTCAAACAGATGAGCCTACGGGGTATATTGCACTCTGAAAGTATAGTTGTGGTTTTTAGGGATTGCCTCCAGCAGATTCCTGGAGAGAGCAAAAGGAACCAGCAAAGGCTTCTTTTCCCTTCAATTGCCAGGTACAGCCCTTTTGACTATTTCCACCTAAATGTCTGTGGCTTTTGTTATTTGATTGTGCCCATTTAAGATTGGGTTTTTTAGGCTCCTCTCGTGATTTTCTGATTACTTGGTCTTGGAGACTTCGGAGGTTTTTTGTTTTTTTTTTTGTTTTTTTTGTTTTTTTTAATCTCTGCAACTTGTGATTCAATGTGATACCGTTGTTCTAGTTTTTCAGATCGAGACTCGAACATTTTACATGTGTATGGAAGATCTGTCGTGTTTATAGCATAGTAACAATCCCTTCATAGCATCACATGCAGCTTCTTCTGTGTTCTGGAACGCATGGCAGTCTGCTTCACTTAATAAAGGAATATGGTAACGAACAACAGGTATATGCACAAAGACTGCAAAGGCACCACCAGGGTAGGAATGCTTCTTAACTTTTCAAAACCACAGAATAACCCAGCAGGTGGTTTGCTTTCAGATTAAATAATCACTTTATAGCCCTGCTGGGCATTAGTTATCCATCATCACAATGTGGACTGCATGGCTCGAGCGAATTGTAGGATTGAATGCAGAATGCAGTGAGAGTGTGGCACTAAAGGAGTTATTTCTTCCATCCTATGAAATGTATTTTAGTCTAGCAGATAAATTCTATCATTAGACATTTTTATGCACTGTCTGGCTGTGTACTGGCACCAAGAGCTTTTACCAAACCCCCACACCCCTTTACGAAATATAAGAGAACAAATAGCAAGTCTTGTTGAGCAGCAGAAGACCTGGGGAATAGTACAAAATAAACAGATCTCTTCCTACAGAGACATTTGTATTCAAAAATAGAGAAGGGTGTTTTGCTAGTTGTTTATGATACTAAAGAAGATAATGGCAGTATAATTAGAAAAACAATTATAAAAAAATGTATAAATAATGGATGTAATATATTGCAGATTTGAGTGAAATTTCTAGAAAAGCCTAAAATATAATAAGCAACCAGAATTCAAAGGGCAGAGAAAAAAATTTAAGTGGCATAAAAATGTGACTTATAACAGTAAGACACCTGTTTCCTAGCCAAGTGGATAATTCAAAGGTGGAATGTGGTATAAAAATGAATACAAATAGGACTGAACTGATTATTTCAAATTTGAAAGTAACTATTTTTGGTATTAAAATATAAGATAATGGTATGATAGGAAGCATACAGAAGGGGAAAATGCTACCATTCTTTTTTTTCTTTTTCTGTTGTTATTTATCTTGCCATATTACTTTACAAGATTGTACATACAGTTTGGACTAAAACTTCTCGAAGTTTAACAAGGAGGTAGGCACTCTTAGCCTTGAAACTGGGTATGTGCCAGAAGTGTTAACTCAGAACCATGATTGTGGTCTAAGACCAGGTCTATGTGTCTGTCGGTTTCTAGTTTCAAATCTGTTCCAACTGATGCTAAGGAGGGACTCCCTGCTCCTTTAAGGGTGCAGTGCTGGGGCTCAGGACTATTGAGACCTGAAGGAAAGTAGCCTAGGCCCTTCAGCTGTTATCATAAAATAAAAAGCATCTGATTCATAAAATAAGAGGCTAGTACACGTTAAAGCAAAGACACGAACGCTGAAGATATTTGTCCTCCTTCTAGACATTAAAGATGGATTGTCTAATTATGCCTCTCAACAACCAGGAAGAGCACATCCAGCCTGGGAAGCACCCTGGCTCATTTCGGTGCAGCACCACGTTTTACTCATCATAAAGATAGAGTATGAACCACAAATCTCTGAGACTTAATCTGTTAATTATTGACTAGGAGAAGGATTTATGGGAAATGGTAGGTTTCAGCTTTAATAAATAATGGGGTTGGTTCTGCCCAATGACAGATATGTGTAATTCTCATTAAACTCAGGGGCAGTTAGATAACTGAATCAAAGCACAATGATATCTTTTACAGAGTGTTCTGATTTCGTAAATTATTCACCATCCCTAAAATGCTGGCGACATATTCTGTTGTTCTCTGTGGAGAACACAAAGTGTTTTTGTGTTAGATGTAGCTACATGCTTTAATGTAGAATATACAACTAGGAAAGTGTGTAAAATATGTCCACCCAAAAACTGCCACTAACATTTTTTAAGATGCTACCAATATTGTACTCTGCATAAACTGTGAGGGTTGCTAGATAGCTAGAAAGCTATTTGCTTATTTCTGAGTTTTCCAAGTATTACGTTTTGCCAGTTATTTTTTACCAGATTATAACAATAGTCAATAAGCTGAAAACAGCAGCTGAGATATCTAAAGAGGATCCTGTTAGAGGCAGGTGGAACCCTGAGGGCTGCACAGTATTAAAACACCTTACCAGGAATTGTTAAACTGAGCATGATCTTTGTTTCACTATTATTGGGGCCTAGAATTGCTTCCATCTCAATTGGCTATTGGCAACAGTATTTGATGTAAGAATGCAAATGAGGAAGTAGTGATTGACTATGGCACGTGTGGAGTATTACCTTTGCTACGGGATGATCCTGGATAGAAGGGACAGAGGTATACATGAAGGAGCCATAATTAATATCTGCTGTTCTTCTGTAGAAATCTTCATGCAAATTGGCATTGAATTGGCTTTGGCTGCTATTTAATCTGCAAGACACTGGCTGCTTATTCTTAAATGTGGAAAAGTGTTACCCTGTAGACACTGGTATTTGAATATTTAAATGCAAAGTTTCAAGCTACAATGAAACCACCTGCTCCATCTTGCTGTTTCCAGGCAGGAGGCATCCATAAAATTGTTTTATTAAGGCAGGAGTCTAGAGATCAAAGAAGTTCATTGTCTTCTCTGCATGCCTCAAATTCAAAAAAGGATATTCACTGTCAATTTGATATCGGAGATTTGGTCCAACTTAAAAGAAATATTGCAAGAGAGAAGATTTGAAACACTGCTTCAGGACTGCCACCTTCATCTTCTTGTCTCACTCTCCCCCCTCTGGTTAAGTGCTCTAAGTTCTGTTTCTGTGATTATAGTTACCTGGAATACATATTAATGTCTAGGTCCTTGTTGACTCTCTAATTCTGTGTTTATCAAATAGTAGTAAGTGCATGAATTCCCTTAGAAAAGTCTAGTAAATCAGGGGAAGACAGAGAATGTCTGTTTAAACAAATTTGAAATGATATGGGGTCTTGGTCCACGGTAGATCCTGTAAATTCAGGAAAAGGGTAAGTTTTGATTTATTACTTTGTTGTTATTGTTGTTGTTTGGAGGGCACCATAGTATTTGAGTGCCCTGGTATCATTCTGACCTGGTATCATTTTCTTTTTTAAAAATCTGTTTTAAGTTATGCAGATTACATCCCAATTGTCATCCCTTTGCTTGTATCTTCTTGTTCCCACCCTCCCTCCCTCTTCCGCCCTATTCCCCTCCCCTAGATCTCTGTCGAGGGGCCCTCCTCCTCCACCATATGACCACAGCCTATCGGGTCTCATCTGGATAGCCTGCATCTCCTTTCTCTGTGTGCCCCCAAGGCCTCTCCACCTAGGCAAAGTGATCAAATTTGGGGCACCAGAGCTCATGTCAGAGGCAGTTGCCACTCACCCTACAACTGTGGAGAATGAAGTGTCGTCTATTGGCTATATCTGAACAGGGGTCTAGGTTCACTGCATGAATTGTCCTTGGTTGGTGCAACAATTTGTGCAGACCCACCTGAATCTAGATCTGCCAGCCTTGATAGTCTCCTTGTGTGGCTACTGAACCCTCTGGGTCCTTCCATTCCCCCCCATTCTTTTATAACACTCTCATAGCCACACCCAGAGTCCAGTTACAGCCTGGTATCATTTTCTATAATTATTCTCCTTACTATAGTATTTTCCTGCATCATGAGGCAAAGCTTTGATGCTTAACGTAGGGAACTAAGAGTGCACTTGAGGCAAAGGAAGCCTGTGAAGAGAGATAGAAATAACTGTTATGTGCTGAGATCTCAAAAACATAAGTAAATCTTCCTGTTGAATTAGAAAGACTGATTCTCAGTAGCCTGTGGAGAGGGGAGCCAGTAATCCTTGGCTTTGAATTTGTTCATTGCTGGGAGGAGGTGTTTATGTTTGTAGCCAGTTTGTCCATAATTTGTATTTGTTGTTAATGAGACCTTTCCCCACTCATAACACACATTCCCCCCTACACACAGGGATACTGACACACTCCATCTATGTAAAGGTTCAGCATTCACCAGTCCCCCTTCTGCACAGGAATCACAGAACATAGAAGCATCACCTTGGGGTGTGATTTGTCTTATCTGAATGTCATGGCTTACCAAGCCCAAGCCCTGACACTGTTCATCTCTCCTATGTGAAGATATCAGTTGTGACATTCTACGTTTATATGATGCTTCTACAGCAAAAGGGAATGCGGACTATTTATTAAGAGCACTATAAACATTGTGACATAGTATTTTTTATAGGTTTTCTGTAAATACAATTAGAGCTGAATTAAATTGAAATGATGGTAGTCCTTCTACCTTGTTTTGAGGTTTGCAACTGTGTTATTGGGCTATTTAATTGCCTACTAATGTAAAAATATCATTGTTAGTAAAGCATAAATCATGGCAATTTTGTCCCACTAGAGGCTAAAAGCAGCACAAGATGTGGTAATTAAGATACACTAATAGACCTGGCAGTTTCTATAATAGGAGCTTTTAACAAGGTGGAAAAGAGCATGTCATCTTTCATGCAACAGAAAGGCAGCAAAGAAAATAGGAGATTTTCTTCACGTGAAAGAAATCACCTGCTCAAAAAACCATATCCAGGCAGTAGGTCCTTTGTCATTCTCTCTGTATTTTCCTGGCCACCTGAAAACTTACGAGTACAACGTTAGGTTGAGAATTAGCTGTATAAACTAAACTGGGTAAAGGGGTCTGCAGCTCAAAGCCTAATGGTTTTGTTTTCATGACCATGAAATAGAAAGCTGTTTGTGGGGGGCTTGGGAGCAGACATGAGACTAAGGGCAGGTACCTTCCCTTGAAAAGGATCTGACTAGTAGCTCTTATTATTTTATTTTATTATTATTATTATTTGTTTGTTTCAGGAAAGACCCTCACAAGCTGTCCAACTACTACACTTTTCCTATTTTTTAGATTCTCTCTTTCCTGTGCTGTTGCTCATAAGTTGCTGATGTTTGGGTTGTACAAAGGATGTTATTTGACAAGAGGAAGAACGAGAAACAGGAAGGATTTAAAGATGTGACACTCAGTTTGAAGGAAAGGAATAAAACCAGGACCCAAGAACACCTGACTTCGAAAGTATAGGTTTAGGTTAACATGACTTTCAAAGCCGATGCATGCAACAACTGAGCGGGAATGACAGTGATCAGTTTTCCCCATGACACTTATTTAATCTAATTAGTACTAGTTAAATATGTCTGTACACAGGAAGGTCCTGTGCTGCAGAGGCCAGCAACTTCAGGTCTACTTAATGGCTCTGCCCTTACATGGAGCCTTTCATCAAGACTCTCAAGGTGCTTGCAGAATATTAACTTCTTTTCTTATTTAAGTATTTTTTTCTATATAAAATAAAACAAAAGTAATGATCAGGCCTAATGGAGTAGTTCAGCATTTGTGGTTTCTACAAAAGGCCTGGTTTTGGTTCACAGCCCTCTAACATCAGGGGCTCACATCTGCCTGTAACTCTAATTCTTACTTCCTAATATATTGTTCTTGCTTCCCTGGGGCGCCTGCACGTACAAGGTTCACGTACACACACTTAAGCACATACGTATACATACATAAGCATGGTCTAACTTTGTTTCTTCACTGATTCATTGAGGTAATGTTATTGGATGGTTCAGATGGGGGTCTAACTTTTCATGATAAAAGAAATAGCATATGGAAGCAAAACCAGGAACAAGTCGTGCCAATAAATATTCATATATAGTTGAAATTTTTGGTCTGTCGAGACAGGCAATGTATAGGATAAGAAAGTACAGGTTTAAGTATTTTGTGGTGTTGACCGAGGGCAAGAAGTAAGTAAGGAAGACAATGTCGCAGAAAACGTGAAGGGCAGGGACTGAGACCAGTGGAAGCTCAGGCTGATTTGGAAAATGGAGCTTAGAGTGTGGGCCAGGGACACACAACCATACAGAAAGAGAGAACAACAGGGCACCAGACCATGAGAGCCAAGACAGAAAGTTTGAATTTTCGTGTAAATAGAAGCACTAGAAAGGGAAACCGACGAAAGGAAGACTCTTAAGCAAAAAGAATTGTGAAGGTCATGTTAACTTGAAATGGTTTCCCTTGAAGTAGTGGTTCTGTGGATCTCTGCATATGAGCACATGGCAGAACATGGCCCAAATTTGTTCCCTTTGCCAATGTCCTCAGTTTGGGCCATAGGAATAATCATTACAATGCTGGGTATGGTGGTGCACGCTTGTAATCCTAGCACTTCGGGAGCCAGAGGCTGGCAAATCTCTGTGAGTTTGAGACTAGCCCAGTCTACAAAGTTAGTCCAGGATAGTCAAGGCTACATAGAGAAGCCCTGTCTTGAAAACTAAAAAAAACCACCCAACGAAACAAACAAAAACCCAAACAAACAAACAAACAAACAAACAAAAAACTGAGTGAGCGATACAGGACAGCCTCCTACATGTTTTCATGAGCCTCTACATATGCAATTATCTTAAAAGACATTCAGGAACTAATGTCTTCCAATGGACACAGTACAGATTATTTTAGCTTGAACTGAAGCAGAACTTAGAGATGAAGTTGTTTCAGTATGCTGATGAGGAATACCCATAACCATAGAGACAGGGGTAATGCCAGGCAGATGTGTGTTTTGTGCGCAGATTTAACAGGACTTGATGAAACAATAGAAATGTAGAATTTAAGAAACAGGATATCATAGAGAGATCAGAGATCTGCTTGAGCAATTGGCCTGGAGAATAATGTTGGTATGTTGAAGCTGGGATGATTACAATACCACAGTTAGGTGGTTATAATTATCTGGAATACAGAAGAACAAGGCTAACATAAACTTAAAATTCGTAGGTGATCAGAATAGTTGGTTTAGGAGAAAGATGACTTGATATATTCCCTTGGTCAATGAGGGAGTCAAAAGATCAAAGATACAAGAGAGAAGAGGAAAATTATTAAAGGTTCACAGTTTTTCATTCTCCACAGTTGTGTGCAGAGTGGGGACTGACTCTGACATGAACTCTGGTACCCGATATTTGACCACCTCCTCTGGGTGGGGAGGCCTGAGGGCACTCAAAGAAAGAATAAGCAGGATGCCAAGATGAGACCTGATAGCCTATGACCATATATAGAGGGGGAGGAGGTCCCCCTTGGTCATAGACCAAGGGGAGGGGAATACAGGGAAAGCGGGAGCGAGGGAGGAACAGGCAGGATATAAGTGATGAGATAACAATTGAGTTGTAATCTGAATAAATTAATTTTTAAAAAAAGGTTCACAGTACCTAAGAGACAAGGAATCACATTCTGGATGTGAGAGACTGGATGAATTCACCTTAGAGAGAAGCAAGAATAGATTATTTAGTAAAACAGAGAAGATGCATCTTGTAAGAGATTGAATGGTCCATAGCTTTCTCTTTTCTTATTACTGATGTGGGAGCAAGAGACCATAAGAGCAACAGAGAGGTATAGAGATGTGTATATAGGGAAATTTCATTTTATCAATAGGACTGAGAAGCAGATTGCGTCAGGATGAGAGTAGTGTCATCAGAAAGTGTGTGTTACTTTCTCTGAAAGGATTTTGAGACTCTGGTGAAACACAGGATGGAGAGCATACACTTGGAATCCAGCCTCTGCCACACAGAGGTCTGTTCTTCTAGAGAAAGTACAGGGCAGCGGATGGTGTTTGCAAAGTGATGACTAACCATAGCCAGTTCAGGCTCAGCCAAGATCACAAAACCACACACACTTCTGTAAAAGGTTGAGGACACAACATAAACCGATGACCAGTCGGTGATAGTAATAAGCTGGAAGGAGATTTCTAAGGAAAAGAAGGAAGGAGGGAGATATAGAAATGTAGATCACATAAGAAGACAAACAAATCATACGAGGTGGCTAAGGGAATTTGACTTCTGCCTATGAGACAAACAGTTATTCTCATAGCTCCTCAGAGGCAGATGTTTACGTTTTCTTTCTTTCTTTCTTTCTTTCTTTCTTTCTTTCTTTCTTTCTTTCTTTCTTT
>OU015744.1:16041615-16136586 GCA_907169655.1 Acomys percivali
TTTCTTTCTTTCTTTCTTTCTTTCTTTCTTTCTTTCTTTCTTTCTTTGCTTCTTTGTTTCTTTCTTTGTTTTTGTCTTTCTTTCTTTCCTCCCTTTTTTAAAACTTTTTTCTTTCTTAACATATACATTTGCATTATATTACACGTATATATAATAAGCTACCAACAGCAAGAAGAACCACGAAACAATCAAGAATTCTATAATTGTTACAGTCATTGCGTTTTGACTATTTGTATTTGGCAGCCTTAAAGAGAACATGTTTTCTATCTTGGTGAGTCTAAAATTCTGAACGTAAATTAATACCTTTCATATCTCATCTTTACAACATCTTAACCTCTAAAAAACTAGGCTTAATTGTAAACTAAGCAGCCTGGTCTTGAACCCCATCAGAGACTTGAGAAGGAATAAAATTAATTATCTGAGTAGACAGGAAGTGCAGATTAGTAGCTTTAAAAATGAGAAGATGACAGAGAGAGTTTGCTGCCTGAACATTTATCCAAAACTTTCTATAACATTGGAGCATGGAGCATCATCTTCAGCCTTCTGGCCCAATATATCTGACAGACATATTTGTGAGGAAGGAACTATTGAGCACTTGGTTATCCTGTCTTGCAAGAATTTGGCCATCGACTCTGCCTGTATTCAAGCCCATTTTTAAGCAGAATTCTGTCTGTGGCAGAAATGAGGACATTTTGCTTAGTGTCTTGTTTGCCACATTTGAAGCCATTTTCATAAGGAGATTCTTTGGTGCTATCATCTTCTTTGAGGTAGGCTGAGTGTTGCTAGGAGTTAGCCTGTCTCATTGTTAAATAATCTTTAAAATAATAAAGACCTCTTTAAATGTAATAGTCTGTAGATCTCTGAGGTTTTTAAAGAACTTATCTATTTTACTTTATCCATCTATAGGTTCATATCTATCTCTTAAAAATAGGATGTATAGTCGTGCTAAAAGTAAATTTCTCTTTTTCTTTATCTTTCTTTCTTAGGTTTGGTGATATGGGTTGAAAAGAAAGAAGAGGGAATATAGAAATATATAGGTATGAGAGGACAATTTAATCTACTCCACTTAATGCCTTAATTGTTACTCACTAGGTTATTTTTAATTCACTGGTATAGAATTTTGTATATTGATGCAAAATAAGTTTAATTTTGATACAATGGTATCATATTCAAATTTAAAATTATTCTTGACATACTATACATACATACATACATATATATATTTCTACTTTAATATGAAGTATTGTACCTATACAACTCAAGTATAATGCAAGGTTTACTTCTATTACTTTGACAGTGCTATTGAAGGCTGCTTAGGATAATTAAGTAATACAAGTTAATTGTTAGTTGATCAAATCATGATTATGCCAAGAACTAGTCTATTTTTGCATTTTTTCTATGACAGGATAGATATACTTTTGCTTTCTATTTAACATTTTAATTTTGTTGTGTATTATGCTCCCTTTTAAGATTTCTTCTTAGTAACTCTCCTTGAGATTGTGGGACAGCAATTCCTAGTGGCTGTTCCTGCCAGCTTTGTTAGAATGATAGTGTCACTATCACAGTACTACAAAAATCCGAGGGATATTTATTTTATAATTCATTCATAAATAGAACTCAAAATATAAGAAAAATAATCAAATATTTGGTGGAAGCTTCTCTTTTTTAAGATTTGGTTTAAAAATATCTAATTGTAGGTAACTTGACTGCTATGAGAAGAAAGAAAAATAAAGTGAACGTGTAAGAACTGCTCACAGTGATAACACTGTTAGAGGCTGAGGTCCTAAGGAGCAAAGATTCGAATCAAGATTGTGTAAGCAGAGAAGAACAAGACACTAGCTAGCCTTTCCTTGTTAGGGGTCACAGTTTATGCAGTATCCGGTCAAGCTAATGACTGCTGTTTCTAAGTCCTCTGCAAATGGGTGCAGAGCTGACTCCAGTGAGGCCTCTGCTAGAGGTTGGGTGTACTTCCTTTATTGCTTATGTGGCTCAGCAGTCAGACATCCCAGGGTACAGTCTATGCATTCCACTGAGGGTAGGACTCAAATAGATGGGCTAAGGCAAAGGGAAAAGCATTTTTGAGTTAACAACTCTCTTAAGTTTGGTGTTTTCAAACACCAATTCCCAGATTTAAAAAAAAAAAATCCCAGGCAGTTCCAAGCAAGATAAATAGCAAAATGGCGGTTAAATGTCCATACATATCTGATCATGGATATATCATATATCGTAGTGAAACTGCTGTGAGGTAAAAACCAAGAAAAGTACTTAAACAGAGAAATACAAAGGTCTCTCAAAGGAGTAAGAACACTAATTTATAGTCAATTCAATAAAAATAGTTTGGAAATTGAAAGCCGTATCTTCCAAACTAGATTTGCAAACTCAACAAAAATCCTCTTCTAAAGAGATATTTTGGAGATTTGCATGGCACATCCTTTTTCCCTCTTTAAAACACACAGGTTTCCCTGTGTGTGATGTTCATTAAGGCTGCCACTGGTTTGCAATATTTTATTCAACTCAAATATTGCTGTGTTTGGTCTTACCTGCAGTGTATCATATTTTCTCTGTTGTGGTTTTTCAGTGATGTCACAGCTCTTCTCTCATTTCTTTCCTGGTGATTAAAACAATTGAAATCTCTTAAATGATTCACATATATTCGACCCCCCTCCGCTAATTTTATACATGCACACCTTTTTGAGTGAATTACCTACTGATGCCACCATTTGCCTTTGATTCATTATAATCATACTAAGCTATTATTATTAATAATGGTAGAATCTTAAAATACTGCCTTTTTAAAAGGCATTATCATTCTAAATTTATCTGAAAGCTTAAAGGACAATCACTTCCATTTCTGTTTCTCTTTATTACACATGCAATTTACTGTTTTTTTTCTTTTTCTTGTTTAAAAGAACTGTTTGTAGAATTTCAAATTCCAAATTTAGAATTAGCTTTGATATAGGGTTGTAACTTCCTGAGAACATGTGCTTTTCTTCATTTAAATTTCTACTTTAATTATTTTTATTGAATGTGTTCCTTGAAAATTCCACACAAGTCAATAGTGTATTCTGATTGCTGGAGTTCTCCATCTACCTTTTGCATTCCTTTTTGAAGGATGCTTTTCCTGGATGCTGTTATCCCTCCTTTGAGGTAAATGTGGAGGTTCTTGGTGTTTTACATATTTTCACTGGCTTTACCATGCAGGTGGTACCTTTGTAGGTACCTAGCTGAGAGTTCATGGAAACATTCTGAACTCCTTAGTCATCTGTGTTCTAATACTGGATTTGCTCCACATTCTTACTTGTTACAGTGGATAAGTTTCTTGTACAATAGGTATTTGCACTGTGTCCCTCCATCTTCTATGCAATTTCCAATAATTCCAAGGTTTTAAAAAGTCCCTGTGCTTTTCTGTTGATGCTCTTCTTTTCACTAACACTGTTTCCTATGGTATCTATTAGATCAGCTCGTGATTATATCCTTTATATCAGTTGTACAGTCCTTGAATTTTAGAGGACTTCTGGTTTTCCAGTGAAATCAATTCTTTACATATCTTTTCTCCAATTTCCTATGTATTTAAAAACAGTAGCTATAGGTATGTGAACAACTTGCTTATTAATTAAAATCTCTGGCCCATTTCAAGGGTATTTTAATGTCCATTTTAAAGACTGTCCTGTTTTGCCATGTCTAGTTTTTCTTCCTGAATACTAAAAACAGTCTATGAAACATTCAGGTCACTAAACATAGTGCTTCCTCCAGCCTTCACTCTTCAGTTGGCTAGAAGACAGTGTCAGACTGGGCTATAGGTGTTCTTGTAGGTTACAGGGTTGGTGGTTGGTTTGGGGTATTTCCCTGTGTGTGACTAACTGTATAATTTGTGTCTCTATAAGCAAAGGGCTATCAAGAGAGTCTATTCACCTCAGATACAGTTTCGGGATCAGCCCGTGGCTTTGTATGCTGATACTCTCTTGATTTGGCAGCTTTAGTTTGTTCTTCTTAGGAGGATGCAGATACATCTCTTTTGTTTTTGTTGTTGTTACAAAATATAATAATATAATCAATTCTACTGATTCTTGTATCAACAAGACAGACTGGTGCTGCCCATGCAAATCATAGTTGAAGCCCAATGTCCCCTAGATAAAGCTTCTATGTAAAATCTAACATCAACTTATCTTTCTGAATGTTTATTTTCTCTGAAACTTGGTCCTTGCAGCTTCAGCAACAACCTAAACATCACAAAGCTGCAATTCCAGATGACAAACTATAAACAAATTAATAGCTGCTGAGACAGAAGCATGAATTTTCTCCAGGGAAGAGCCCCTGATAGGTTATCCGATCCCAAGCAGTCAGGACTAACCACACATATATATGAGGAATGCGGAAGGACTTAGCAGTCTGAGCTGCACTTATACACATGTATTTATGTGCCTGTTTATATGTTACAGTAACTAAGGAGAACTAGGTCATGAATTTGAGAAACTGGGGAGAGATATGGGGAAAGCCAATAGCCAAGACAGGGAGGTTAAATGATTTTCATACAGTTAAAAAAATGTCTAGTTTTCCTTGTTGTCCCTGGAACTTGCTAATTCTAGCTATTTTGAGGGTTGGGACATATTAAGCAACAAAACAAATCTTTTCTTACAGACAATCAGCTATATATTTTCAACTTTCCTTGTTAAACAACAAAACACCATCTTATTACATAAAGAGAAACCCTCAAAACATTGTCTTTTATACAACAAGCAACATTAAACTATTTTGCTTTTAAATTGAGTGAGTGTAGGAAGAAGTGTAAGAAGTTTGAATGCTGACGATATTCCTGTTGCAATGCTTTATTCTTGGGACACTTGATTGGAATTTACAATTTAGTGGAATTAGAGTTAGCACCGCCTATACCGTGACCTTTGAAAAATTCTAGGTCTTTGTATATCTCAGCATTCCTATCAGTAATTGCTAAATAAGGAAATATCAGCTTTACATGCTATGAAGGGTGATAAAATGAAAATCAACATAGCTTATACAAGAAGTTCATATGGAAGTGTGGACGTGAGAGTCTCCCATTCATGGAGAATCCAGCCCAGTCTGTATTTTGACTCTACTTATGACATGGCCCTTTTACTCACTCTTACCTATTTGGCTGAGAAATAAAGTTACTATAAGGCTAAAGGTAAGTATTGGGTCAAAATAATGCTATGAATCTATTTAGGCTGCATTTAATTCTCAGAGGTGTTAAAAATCAACAAAAACTAGAGAAGTAAAGACTTACCATTCATAGCTACGATCAGTAAGTCAGTATAGAAACATGCGGTCCAATTTCCCATATATTTTCAAACAGTGTCAGTAGTTTTATACATGGGTTGAATGATTACTATAAACTAAATAGAAAGAGAGAAAAAAAATCAGTAGATTTATTCATGCTAACTCATTTAAAAGCGAGCCTTTCCACTTATGTTAAAGCAACATATTGGGTTTTTGCCGGATGGATCTAAACCCAGGTGGCTGCACATTTGTAGTTCACAGGTTGAGGGCCTGTAGCTGTGGGTCTCCGTAGCTCCTCGGGTGGTATTTGCACTTTGTTGCTGGCCCTGTTGATCTGATTCCATGACATCTGTTACTGAGACAGAGGAGGGAAGATATGCACTTGAAGTCTCAGTGAATCCAGTCTGCATGCCAATGAGCCCTGCTGCTGTTATCTCTCCATTTATTCTGTGGCCTTTGGGGCTTTGCCTTTGAAAGGCAATGCCCAATCTGTTTTTCATCAGTTTAAATCTTACTATTTATTTTTAGATGTTTTACTTTGAAATATTAAAAAAAAAAGATAAAAAGTAAATTTTAAAAAAGAGCATTGTTTTTCTTCTGCATGTCATATGGAATTTTCCTTTTACATCCTCAGAGATTTCAGTATAAAATACAAGGAGAGAAGGGTTCCTTTACATATGATAAGAAGCGAAGAGAAAGGAAGAGAAAGAGAGTAAAGAGAAGCAAATGAACTCTACAAAAACAAACAACAAAAGGACAAAATGCAGTCGCCCATTGCTTGGTGTACTAATGGCTTGTTTTCCTTTGTGGGGTTGCTTAGAAGACTCAGCATATAAACTGGGCTTCCAATTCTGGTTCACTTTTAACCATCTCCTATAATGAAATGATTTTTTAAAAAAAAATTTCCGGATGAAGCCCAAGAAAATTGCTGTTCCCAGTAGGTGTTGATTACCTAATCACCAAGATTCTTAAAAGTGCTCTTCCTCTACATGAAAATGTAGGTTCTTGTGAGATGGGTCTTGAACCTCTTAATCAAGTGGTTTTATGTAGACAGCTTTTTAGAAATGGTGGAGCTTTTTAGAAGTGGAGAATCACAGCCCACCCTCCAATCCACACACACAAGCAAGTGGAACCTGCATTATAATGAGCTTCTTGGCTCATCACACATGCACAGTAAAGTCAGAGATGCTTCCTGGTGCAGCCTAGGGGTTGACAAATTTTCCTCTAAAGGAACTGAGAGTAAATATTTTGGGTTTTTCAGGCAATATAGTCTGTGCTGAAGTTACTCAGCTTTGGCATTGCTCTGAAAGGCTTCTTGGAGACAATAGCTGAAGGAATTGCGTAGCTGTCCTTCAGTGAAACATCTCTTGTAGAGGTTGAAACCTAATTTCATGTATTTTTTACATTTTACAAGAAAATGTTCTTCTGTGTTTTAAAATATATTTTATTAATTTATTCATATTACATCTTAATTGCTATCCCATTCTTTGTATCCTCCCACTCCTCCCTCCCTCCCATTTTCCCCTTACTCCTCTCCCCTATGGCTGTGACTGAGGGGGACCTCCTCCCCCTGTATATGCTCATAGGGTATCAAGTCTCTTCTTGGTAGGCTGCTATTCTTCTTCTGAGTGCTACCAGGCCTCCCCATCCAGGGGACATGGTCAAATATGGGGCACCCTAGAAAACTACAAGAAGAACATTATGATGGGCAGATCTGGGCACAGGGGTCCTGCTGAAACTATGGCACCAGCCAAGGACAATATGTGCAGTAAACTTCTGTTATTTTTATGATTATGTAATATATGACTACTCTTTGCTCATAGACCTTAGGAAGCAGCCTGGGCTCAGACAAGTCTGTTTTTATAAACTTGGTATTAGAAATATCGTTTTCCTTATCTTTTTAAAGATACTACCTGGCATCATACCTATTTCACCTACCTAGGCTAAACAAATGAGTTTAAGGCCAGCCTGGGCAATCAAGAGAACCTGTCTTAAAATAAAAGGTAAAAATAAGACTGGGACTATGGTTTAGTGTTAAACTAATTACCCAGTACACCCAAAGGCCTAGATTCAACCTTCATCCATGCTGAAACAGACACAGAAGACACTTAATCTTGCATCTCTGGGCAGATTGAGAGGTCCCAGATTATAGTTTTCATGTATGTCAGATGCTAAGGTGGGCTTTTTACCTCTGGCTTCTTGAGAGTTGTCTCCCCATTTGATCCCACCATGGCAGAGAAGCCTCTGGTCTTTGTTTCACTTACAGTAAAGACACCAGAGTTGCTATGTTAGGGAGTGAGTTGATCTGTTACATTTTAATTGTTATCCCATTCTTTGTATCCTCCCATTCCTCCCTTCCTCCCATTTTCCCCTTAATCCCCTCCCCTATGGCTGTGACTGAGGGGGACCTCCTCCCCCTGTATATGCTCATAGGTTATCAACATGTAACATATTGATCTGTTAGCATGAATCACTTACATACAGAACCTTTCTCCAAAGTCTGTTACACTGTGCTTTAGGGCTGAACATCTGGATTTGAGAGGAAAGCGCTAATCTTTAAGTCCACAATAGGATAAAGCATATCTTTTTCTCTTTCCTCCCCTGCCTAACTCTCCATAATTTCTCCCAGATTTGCAATGCTTCTTTGTCACCTAAACTTAGTGTTACAAGTTTATGACAGCATATTCAGGTTCTTCAGCTAAATTTTAATTCACAGCTGATGACGATGCTGAACAAGGATGAAAGAAGGGTACTAACAGCAATCCTGAATTACTAGGTTGATCTTAACAATTCAAAAGGACACAGCTCTCAAGTCTCCTTGGTTTCTAATTCATTTCATGATCCTCAAGCATTCTTTTACTCCTTTTTTCCCCCCATCTTTAAATTTGAGGAAGACGTGGATGGAAGATTCACCTACCTTACTTCTGGAGAGATTATAAAAGTTTTGATAGGGAATCTTCAAGAGGCAGTCCTTTGGGGTAGCTGGCTGCTAGAAATGACTTAGGTACTAGTCACTACCTTTAATATTTTTTCCATTTTTCAACACAGTAAGAAAAATAGTTATTGCACTCCCAATCCTTTCATAATGCTCCTTTTTGTCCCCCTTCCTTAGCTTTTGCTATCAAATGCTTTCTTGGCAGCCATCATAAACAAAACGTTCTTGTTTAACAATGGGCACACTTGCCGTTTGTTTGCCATTGATGTTTTTCCATTGTCAACAATCAATCTTAAATATTAGGTCACAGTGAACCAGTTCTCTAGAGACACATTCTATATCGTTTTCCTACTACGTATTTCCTAGTGTTTCGATCAGTCCTCTTCTAATGATGTCTCTCAGCGCTTCCCCTTGACTTGCTTTAGAAATGTTTGCATTAAGGACTCATGGCACAAACAGATGGGGGCTCCCAAGGGACTTCATCAATCATTCTCAAGGGCTATCTGTGCCACATTCACAGTTTAAAACCTGAAGAGAGAGTGCATGTTTTATGGATATACTTATATATTATCTGTTATCATTAAAAATAAATATAGATGCAACATATCTGATATGGGAAGATTTATTATAGAAGCGGGCGAGGGGGCAGAAAGAATGGGATGATGGGATGAGAAACAGACAGTGAGAAAGAGAGAGGAGAGAGAGAGAGAGAGAGAGAGAGAGAGAGAGAGAGAGAGAGAACGAGAAAGAGAGAGAGAGATAGCTTGGTCCTTTTATAGTCTGGCACACACTGTGTGGCAAGTGATGATGTCAGCAGGCCACTTGTATGCTAACAGTACCTATTTGCTTTAGTGGGTTTATGTAGAAATTAGTGTGATCAATGCCTTTTCTTTCTTCCACTCTGATTCTACAAGTCAACATTTGTAGCTGGATCACGAGTCTTTTATTATTTATGGCTAGAGGCATTCTTTTTTTGAGAAGAGAAGGCCTTTTTGAGACAGAGTTTCTCTGCCTCTGTCTCCCAAGTGCCCATTGTGAAATACCATTGTCACCAGATTTGCTGAACATAGCAAGGAAAATGTAACCGACAATGAAAGATCATTCTTGATGCAATGCAAATGCTCAGGGAGAGGCACCCACACGTCCAGCTAGAGGAGGGCTCTTGTCAACTGCACGCAAACAACATCAAGTCAGGAGCACAGGAAGGCATGTGGAGGATTCAGGAGGATTCATGAATCATGAGTGAAGATTGACTAGAAATGGTTTTAACAGCCATTTCTCAGGGTCCCAAGTGTTCTCTGAGGGACACATTCACTTGCTGATAATGCATTCATTCCAGATTTATCATGTAGGGAACCTAGGAGATTTGTAAGATATAATTGGAGTAAATGAAAAAAAGAAGCCGTTAGAGGAATTTTAAGTTTATTATCCAGGCAAAGCAAAATAAGCTCCATTTGTTATGCAATTATGATGGTAACATAAATATCTTTGCCTTGGGTTTTTCTTTCTTTCTTTCTTTCTTTCTTTCTTTTTTTTTTTTTTTTTTTTTGTCTTTTTATGTAATCACTTTAGGTGAACATCCTTTTCTAATTAGAATTAGCTTGCATGGTTTAAAATTAGTGTATCTTAAGTAATATTTCTTTTGAGTAAAAAACAGTATATGTATATGTGTCCCACATGTATGTAACTATCGTAGGAATCTAGTGGTGGGCATAGAATACCCTGAGTTACAGGTGACTAAGAACTATCCTATGAAGGTTCTTGGACTCAAACTAGGGAACCTGGGAAGAAGAACAAGAGTTTGTACCCACTGAGCCATCTTTCTCTCCTAAATAATAGTTCTTTAATGCTAAAAGTCTAAAATGTTATTTCAAAATATCTCCAAGTATTAAATTATGTTTGAATTCTTTTAACCCAGATCTAAGAAGAAAAGGTAGAGGTATTTCTGAGTCACATGATTTTGGAGTTTGAATCTTTGTACTATGTATGTAAAATATCGGACAAAGTAATTTATTTTATTTAAGACAAACTATTTTATTTAAAAAAGCAATGATACATATTGATTTGAAGACTGCCACAGATTTACCAGAATAACCCTAGAATCAAGCAGAAGCAAAAATATAACCTATTAGTGAGAACATCTATATTGAAATCTTTGTATGCTGGTAATTTTTTAGTAGAGATTTTATTCATCTTTTACCAACTACATATTTATGCACATTGTTGCTGAAATAAGAAACCTTGGAATTCTTGTTCTTAAAGACCCTCATATACTTTTGTTAAAAGTGAAGTAAGTATTTGTAGGGGAAAAGGAGAATATAGTAAATTCTGCAACAAATGGCATGCCAGAGTCAATTTGGCATGGTACTTCAAATATAATAGTTTTTTTTTCCATTTTAAAACATGAACCTTTGTGCAACATCTTATGTGTTGTGTGTGCATCACACTAACTGCATGCTTTCATGTGCTTTTTTATTTAGGAATTTATCCCACAAAAGACAACTAATATATATATATATATATATACATATATATATATATATATATATATATATAGAGAGAGAGAGAGAGAGAGAGAGAGAGACAGACAGACAGACAGACAGACAGACAGAAAGACATAGAAGTAGAGAGAGATAAATAGGAAGATGATGGATAGATAGATGATATATAGATAGATAGATATAGATAGATAGATGATAGATATAGATGTGTGTGTGTGTGTGTGTGTGTGTGTGTGTGTGTGTGTGTTTGTGTGTATCAAGGAGAATTACCTTGGGAAGAGACAATAGGTAGAATTAAAGAATCATAGTTGTACATACAAGTACATATATGTAACTTCTGGGGATATTTAATTATCAAGAAAATGGACCATTGGCTAGATCTGGGTAAGGGTTTAAAGTTTACCGCCTGTATAGTCCTTGGCTGTTGCCTTAGTTTGAGTGGGAACCCTTGGCCCAAATCTGCCTGTCATAATGTTCTACTTGTAGGTTTCTAGGACCCACTGGATCCTTCTACTTTGCTATTCTCACATGGTTCTCTCATCTAGTCTCCACACTTGAGTGGAGAGTGGGATATGACTTTCTTACGTACACTGGTGCCTCACATTTGACTATGTGCCCTGGAGGGGGAGACCTGGTGGCACTCAGAGGAATGACAGCAGGTCACTGAGAAGAGACTTGATACCCTATGAGCATATACAGGGGGAGGTAATCCCTCTGAGGAACAGTCATAGGGTAGGGGAATAAGGGGAAAATGGGAGGGAGGGAAGAATGGGAGGATACAAGGGATGGGATAACCATTGAGATGTAACAAGAATAAATTAATAAAATTAAAAAAAAAAGAAAATGGAGTCCTAGAAAGGATGCAGTATGTTGGAGGGTACTACCAGAATGGAGGACTCAGTTCTTAAATCCACATCTGCAATCTTTAAATCAGTTGTTTTATTCTGTCTAATATGCTGACATCAGAGTTACCACATGGGCATTTCTCACATTTGTATGTGACTGTTTCTTCCTGAGAAAATGATAGAAAAACTGACAAGGTGTATTTATCTACAATGGATAAAGTGTTATGGATGTCCATGCTATTAGAATCTCAAATTGAGTAACAATTTGAGTGTAACAATTAATTACCATTAAGTGCTCTTTTCCCCACGCCTTAAATGTTTATGAATAAGACAAGGCCTTGATAATTGTTTTAACATCTCCTGATTCCTTAGGCAAACGTTAAGTAACAGGCATTGTAAATATGAGTAATAATGACCTCTTTACTTGTAGCTCTGTGTTTTCACATGCTGAGAATATACAGCACCTCAAATTAGATCTTTAAGCTTGATATGTTATAAAAGTTTGCTTTCCAAATATTCCAGTAGACAAGTTAGTTTTAAATGTTTTAGCCTTTGGCAAGTTATATCTAAAGTACTTATAATCTTGAAGTGTATTAGTTCAAAAAGAAAAGGATCAAGTCACCCTCTTGAAAATAAGACTATCAAGTGGCTGGAGAGATGGCTCAGCAATTATGAGCACTTGCTGCTCTTCCAGAAGACCTGAATTTAGTTCCCATCACCCACATCACGATGCTCACAACTGTTTACAGCTCCAGTTCCAGAAAATTAGACACCTTTGGCCTCCATGTGCCTCCATATATGTGTGTGCCATACACACAGATATACTCAAGTAAAGAAAGATAAAGGTGAGTCATGGAAAAATTATTTAATATATCTGAAATACAAGCAGTTATGAATCAGAAGATCCTGACTATTTTTATTTCTTTACTTATGTTATTGCATGCTAATACTCTCTCCCATGAATTCATGAATCCTAAAAAGCCCTATTGTTGTACATACTATTTAACTATTTTCCATATATGAAGATTTTTAAGAAAGGGAGTGGGAGACAATCTAGCATTCTGTGTGGGTTTATCTTTAAGATTTCCTTATTGTAATAAAGACAATGATAAATATAGCAGGGCACTGTACTTCTAGAATTGATCCTTCCATCTACCAAGCAGGAGTGAAGAATGATTACATCATGCCTTGGAAATGGCCAGGTTGCAAATAGCCAATTCATTGTTGCTTTTAATTTGGAAGCTGACAAATACTTGCTTTATTGCCCTGTCACATGCAAAGTCTATCATTCTGCTTACACAGCACAAGGCAGTAACCTACATAATTCTTCCAGGATATTCTAAAAGCCCTGAGGCGAGGGTTCATACTGTATGTATTTGGCATTCAGAATCAGATATGAAAGTGCATTCAGTGATGTCCTGGGAAATTTTCCAAATATTCAAAAAACAATTTTTGCAGCTCATCATCTTTGCATGCATTAGTTTTCATGACCTTGCTAACGTTTGCCTTGGTCATATATTTATCACACAATTGCCATTTGACATTTGGACTTGGCAAACTAAAATCTATTGTATGTAAGCTGCTTTAGTTCTCAGAGAAGACTGAACAAGCATAGAAAGTGGAAGAGCCAAATCAAACTGGGAAGAACTTGTTAATCTCTTATGTTATCTTACTTTGTAAGATATAAACCACCATATTGAGAAGCTGGGGTAATTGGCTATGTCAGAGGGTCATCCAAATAAAATCCCAACTAGTTATGTGCTTCTGTCATTGCAAAACTGTGGAAGCAGAGACAGGAAGGCCGGTAGGGCTTGCTAGCTAGCCAGTGCAGCTGAATGTGCAGATTCAATGGGAGACCCTGTCCTAAAAAGCTAAGGTGTGAGGAGCAATTGGTGAAGGGCCTCCGCATTGTCCTCAGGCACCCACATGCAGATGCAGTTTCACTCATGCACACATACACAATGAATGCACAGAGAGAGACAAGGAATAATATCTTAAATTTAGCCCTTTGTTTCTAAAGTGAAATTCTTTGTTATTATAGTAAACTTCTGAAAATAAATTAAAAAGAGAATACTTATAATAATTGATACTACTCATACAGAGTTATACTCTTGAAAGTGAAAAGGCAACTGTTTATTACACTGCCCATATCCAAGGCAAGTTATACTTCACCCTTTTGGCAGATGTGTTACATTGCTAACCTGAAAGTTTATGCCACATCTTTCAAAACCAAAGCTAGGCAAAGCGGTGATTTGTTGCTGAACTGAAACTGCTCTCTACTAAGAACAGTGCCTGAAGTAATGTATATTTTTGTACCTACTTTAGGACAAATATATAGCAATTAAGGTGGCTTATGTGTTCAGACCTCATGTGCTTCGTTTCAGTTTGTTTCATATTCTCCTGTAAGTTGGATGACAGAATTATATCCATATTCCCATCTGCTGAAATGATAATGGGCCTGTCTGCACTTGGCTTTTGTCCCTGTTCCATGCTGACATCTTCTGAAAGGAACATATGCCCCTCTGATCCTGAATGACTCCACCAAGTATCTGTTAATTTATGTACCTATAGTGGTTCAACTATTCTGGTGTCATGTTTATAACTTTTGGTTTCTTGAGAAGACACAGGGCTGCTTCTTGGCCTGTGCAGGTGTTCTGTTTACTCAAACAACTTTATTGGATTCTGCCTGCACATCCTCTGAATGTGCCCAAGAGGAAATGGGGGGTGGGCGGAGTTCTTTCATTGCCCACTCTAATGTAGACCGTCTTCAGGGACAAAGCAAAGGAAAGCAGCTGTTTTTACTATCTTCTCCTCTCCACCAACCCTCTCTCCTCCATGAAATGCAATAATATCACAACTCTAATCTCTGAGCTCTTCTACCTCGCTGTCTACATGGATAGAAGGCATACAGTGCTCTGTGGTGGACTTCTGCCCACCAAGGCTCTGAATTCCTGAAGGGATGCAAAAGAAGTCCTTGTACCTCTTAGTGCTTCTCCTTGTTCATAGTAGGCACTCCTGCAGACAATTTAAAAACAGAAGTAAAGCACAAAGACCCTGCCTAGCATTCCTCAGTTTGATACTAGCTCGGTTGGGATACTGATTCCCACAAGCCTAACTTTTATTTCATCTGTAGGGCCAAAGCTTAATGCTAGTAACTGAAAAATAACTGGGGTGGTGATATATCCATTAAAAAAAGCTTATTTCAAAATCTGGTACCCTCTTTCGAAATTTCAACCTGTTCCATAGACTCCATCTTCTCCATCTGTGGCCCCAGAAGAAAAGTCCCTCACCAACCCCAGTCGGCTTCTCTAGCACTCTCTACCTATATTTATTTGCTGTTTTGTCTGTAGCGGCCTGACATAGAGACTTTAAAAAATATTACGGATGCCTATTTGACCTATCATGGGCACCTTCCAACTATTTACTGTATTTGCCTTATTTTAGTGTAAATTTCTAAGAAATTCAAAATGATTTAAGAATGTTATCTGCTATACATATTTAGTTTTGTTTTTTTCAAAGATTTAACTGGAAAATGGTGAGAGTTTTAACTGTGCATCTATTCAGAGAGCGAAGGAGGGAATATTTGAGAAAATATATCAAACAAATACAGTTTGATGACGTGGTAAAAATAGGTGATCTTTCTGTGTATGCGACTGGTTGTCTGCAAAGTTACATTCCATTTTCATCTTACAGTATCTTCTGGCTTAGCAAACAATACTTCTATATAATTGGGTTTCTAGAAACCCCCTTGAGATAAGGACGATATTTCTTCTTTCCAGAATCTTACTAATGAGGAAACAAATCTGAAGAGATGACACAACTGTCCAGTTCACATGGTTATAGAACAGCCAAGGATTTTACGTAGGCCTTCTCATTTTGACTTTTCCACTGTAACACACTTATTGTTTGTTAAGTGGACACACACACACACGTGTGCACACACACACACACACACACACACACACACACACACACTCACGAGTCTTCATCAAAGGTAACGACAAGAACTTTATAAATAGAATGTCAGGAAAAGTTAAAGCATTTAGTCATCTTCTATTTCCTATGAGGATGAAGCAAGCCAGCCTCACAATTAAAGATTGCTGGTACAGGTTGCCCTTCATCTTTGTCTAATTGAGGTCAAGTCAAGAAACTTAAGAAGCGCACAGCTTATTTTGGTTTCTGTCTATAGATACATTATTTGTCATAACATGACTTTGTTTTGGAAACTAAAAAGACAATACTAATGAAATAGAAATTGGAAGGATGACCATCTCTCTTGGGCATATTGGATGTTGCCAAAATGTCATATTTTTTTAATGACAGAAATTCTGGAACAGCTGTTACATTCTAAATATACTTGTTAATTCGTATCGGCTTTGTTAAAAAGGTCATTTATAAAAATCTGCTAATTTTATTGAAATACTTCTTTTGGCGGTGAGGAAACACATTTGCACATGTCACCATGTTCACAGAGCTGCCTGCCAGGGTGAGGGAAAGTGTGAATTTCCTAATGTGATCCCAGTACTATCATTCTACTGTCTCTAATCCTAAATTCCCACAGAAAAGAATTAGGGTAATACTTGTTTTCACTCTTTATTTTGAAGCTACATATTTTGCTGTTCCACAGTTACAATACAGTAGATGAACTATTTTGCATGATCCTCCCTTTTAAGGACTAATTGAAAAGCTAAAATTTGGAAATATTCCACTATAATGAGTAACCTTCTTAATGTCTATTACACAATGCTAATCCAGAAAAATATTTTATTTAAAACATAAAATGTATACTTTCTTACAGTGTTTTAAAGATAACCTGACATTAACTGGTCAAACACAATTCTTCATATAACATGATTTATTTTATAATAGATTTTAGTAAATGTACTTACTATAGTAATACGTAAACATTAGAAAATAGTAGTTAAATTTCAAATCAATAAAAATGGATTGAGTGTATTGGGATCATTCTTTTTATATTAAATTTTGGTTACACGTTCTCAGAATGAATAAGATAGTATCTGTTGTCTGATTAAAAAAATATTAAAAGAGCTTCTTTATGTTATGTCAATGCTTCCAATATTAGGCTCTAAGACATTTTCTAAATTTTTCCTATTAAAATTAAACATTTCCATTTAAAATTCCATCTCTTGTTCCTTCCTTTCTCTCCCTCCTCTCCTCTAGCCCCCTCCTTCCTTCTTTCCTCCTTCTTTCTTTTTCCTCTTCCCAGTGTCTTTCTTAAATCAAGAAACAGATCCAGCATTACTATTAATGAAACCATAATTACTGACTATTTCTATTTTATTACCTCTCACTGTCACTGCTGGTCATAGATATAATAATTTCTCCATTTCAGTTAAACTTTTGAACAATGGTTATTGACAATAAAGCATATGGGGAATTTAACGTGACAGTTGTTATAGGTGTTTCACTGATATTATAGATAATCGCATTTAAAGTTCGAATTGGTGATGGATGACATTGATTAAAAAGTCAGAATTGGATATAAAAAGAACTCCTAAAGGACAGCTTTGGAACCAGTCCAAAGATCATTGTACCATCATGCAAGATGGCCACAAACACTAAAGAGACTAATATACCATGGCTGTTTGTTAACTTGAGATAAGATGCTAATTCTGTAGCATGTAATGGGAATCTCATATGCTTTCCTAGGCTTCCTATTCTCTGCTGGGCTCCAGTATTTGCTTTCCCATTATTATTGTTATTAAACCAAGGCAATCAGGTTGAACTAATTAATTTCTGTCAAATGAATCGAAGTCTAGTGAACAGAACTAAGATGTTATTTTTCTAATCATTTCAGTTTCCTCAGAGTGAAATATATTAATATGGTGCTTGTAGTATATTAATATAGGATTAGTTGCATTACAGTTTTGTGCATAAAAACCTAGACTAGGGATTTGCATTATTAAATTTATATTTGGATTTTAATGCAAACCATCTAAAAGATAAGAGATTGAGTAACATAGTGGCCAAAGCTAAGTGAGAGATTGTCCTGTAAAAATCCAATGTGACATCAGTCTTCCTTTGTAAATCTGACAACTTAACCTATCAGTTGCCAAATTGGGAATAACTCAATGATGACATAGAAGAATTGTATCCCCCTTTGTTTCCATCAGAGCCTCAAAGTACAACTCAAAAAGGTACATATATTTTCTCATCAATATGTTCTCAGATAAACATTTTCCATTATTCTGTGAAGCAAATCAAAACTTACTATGGCCATCTCTAGTCCCATCCATTTGTTCACAAGTTTCGGGATTTCCTTGTTTTTATAGCTGAGTAGTATTCCATAGTGTAAATGTACCAAAGTTTCTTTATCCATTCTTCTACTGGGGGGCATTTAGGCTGTTTCTGTTCTGGCTATTATGAATAAGGCTGCTATGAACATGGTTGAGCATATGTCCTAGTTGTGTGGTAGAGCATTTTCTGCATATATTCCAAGGAGTGGAATAGCTGGGTCTTGAGGAAGCCCTATTCCCATTTTTCTGAGAAAGCACCAGATAGATTTCCAAAGTGGTTGTACTAGTTTGCATTCCTACCAGCAATGAAGGAGTGTTCCTCTCTCTCACATCTCGCCAGCATGTGGTGTCACTTGAATTTTTGATCTTAGCCATTCTAATGGGTATAAGATGGAATCTCAGAGTCGTTTTGATTTTCATTTCTCTGATGACTAAAGACGTTGACCATTTCTTTAAGTATTTCTCAGCCATTCAATATTCCTCTGTTGAGAATTCTCTATTTAGTTCTGAGCCCCATTTCTCAATTGGGTTATTTGGTTTGGTGGTGTTTATTTTCTTGAGTTCTTTATATATTTTGGATATTAGACCTTTGTCAGATGTAGGGTTGGTGAAGATCTTTTCCAAGTCTGTAGGCTGTCACTTTGTTCTGTTGACAGTGTCTCCTACCTTACAGAAGTTTCTCAGCCTGAGCTGTTGGTGTTCTGTTCAGGAAGTTGTCTCCTGTACCAATGTGTTTCAAGCTCTTCCCCACTTTTCTTCTAACTGATTTAGTGATGCTGAGTGAGTTAACCCAGAAGTAGAAAGACTCATATGGTATATACTCACTTATAATTGGGCACTATTCCAAAAGGCATGTCTCACGAAAGTCTACACTTACCAGGAGGTTGGAATAGATGTGAGGACATCCTACAGAGACTCTAGGTAGGAAAAATATAGGAGATGGGGAAATAGAAGGACCTAGAGGGTCCTAGAAACCTACAAGAAGAACATCATGATGGGTGGATTGGGGCCCAGTGGGGGGTCGGCTCAAACAATTGCACTAACCAAGGACAATACAATAGTAAACATCAAATCCCTACTCTCATCTACTCAGTGGACAAGACATTCTCCACAGTTATGTGGAGAGCAGGGACTGACTTTGACATGAACTCTGGTGCTCCATATTTGACAGGATGACAAAATGACTTCAAAGCAGGATAAGCAAGTAAATGAGATCTTATCACAAAGTAAAAGGGCAACAGTGGGCTGGAGGTAGAGCTCAGTGGTAAAATGCTCACACAGCATGCATAAAGCCACAGGTTCAGTGCCCAGCGCGAAATGAATTCCCGTCTATTAGAAGAAAAATGGTAAAGACATATCTTTACATATTTATACTTTTAAATTAGAATGTAGTCTTATATCAAATAAATATTGGACTGTACCTATAATTTTATTTTCAAATGTGAATAATGAACCTAATTAAAGATATGAGAAGACCCGGAGAAGTTCCAAGGAACAGAAACTCAGTCAAATGGGGATATAAAATGATTCAAGATAGAAAATGATTTTAATATTATGGAGTTTTATTCAGACAAGATTTAGAACTTGATATAATCCAAATTTTCCAAAGCATTCCAAAAAGAAAAAAATCAAAATATATAATCCTATCATACTTTGATATAAGTTTTTATTAATCTTTGGAAGGGAATTCTCAAGCACACTTGACACAGTGAATGACTTAATGTCAAATATGTTGCTTCCATAGAGGTACTGTCCCAGTCTGCATTGTCCAATACACATGGTTATTGAAGGCCTGGGGTGTACCAGAGTGGCTGAAAAACTAATCTGGAATCTGAACTAAGATGAGATGTCAATATAAAGCATGCTTTAGTATGAAGAGTACCTCATTAGTAACGAGATATTAGTATAGCAGCCAAGTAGTTAGGCTTAATAATTGATAAATATTAAACTGATAATATTTTAAATATACTGCGATAAACCACATTAGAAAATTATTTAATATGTTTTTATTATATATTCTTTACTGTGGCAATGTCACATTACTGCTGTATTTCATATTAACTGCCTTTTTTCTTTTGAGATAGATATATATTTCCATAGGGTATCAAAACAATGTGGCTGACTATGTTAGATTGTAAGGGTGGGGAACTGAAATGAATTTACTTTCTTCACACAGTTGAGTGGAAAGTAGCAAACACTAATTCTCAGGATACACATGGCAGGTGAGGTATAAAGAGAGAGCTTTGAGAGAGATTTCATACCCTTGTCTTGTAGCGAGGATGAAGGAAATGAGCCTGGGAAATAATTTGGAAGAAAGGATGAAATGGATTTCCATATTTTGTGTATGTGACACTTTAATGTATTAAGGAATGCACATGAAGCGGGCAGGAGAGGGTTCCCAGGGTGATGGGATGCTTGGATCTTAAGGTAACCCTTGAAACATCTATAGATGTTTTTAAGGTAAGACTCTGGAGTCAGAAGAACGCTTTCCACATGATAGAAGCTATGTGCATCGCTCTACCTAAAGTCTCTGCTGTGCTCGTGGCCTGCGTGATCAGGGTACAGTTAAGAAATGAAGATAATATCAAAACAGACCCATAATAACAAACTTGTTATCCTGCTACAAATGTCAGTATCTTTGAAGATGGAAATCACTGCTTTAGAATTCATTTGAATTTTAATTTAATGTTTTTATCTCATATATTAGTAGACTGGGACTCTAACATATTAAATAGCATATTTAAAGTATTAAAACTAATAAGAGATGTGACTGGATCAGGATTCAGAGAGACTGTCTTTCAGGGCTGGTTGTATCAGGCTAAATCTGTCTTTGCTGTTGCTTACATATTCTGAATCTCTTAATGTCTTCATAAGGCTTTTGAAAAGCTGTAACCTGTGTTCTGCATCTCTCTACCTGTTTGTGTGATAGATAAACTGCTTTTTATGGGATAAATATCTTAAAGAAATCCATCGTTTTACCATCTTGCTATTTTGAAGGATGCGGGATATTTAAGTTATTAATTTTACCTTATCACAAAGAAGCTGATGACCACATTGCATGGAATGAAGTTAGCCTCTGGAGATCTTGTGCTGCCTTATGGTTGGGGCTGGGACCTTCTTCCCTAGGGTCAAATCATCTCAGTAGTTCACTTTGCGTCCTTTGATTTCCAGAGTTGGATTCCATCATTGTGGCCCTGTCTTATGAATTTACTTTCTTAGCAGATATTTTTCTTTATTGCAGACCTAGCTCACCTTAATGTTAATACTCAATGTATTTTCTTGCCTTTTTTTCCCTCCACACAAATACATGACTCTTTGTTGTAAGAGTTGAGTTCTGTATCTCAGACACCTGTTTTAACTTCTCCCTACTGGTATTATTTCTTTGTTCTCTTTAGATGGTTTATAGGCTATCACAAACCAATTTCAGATTTTTAAATTTTAACTAAAATTCAACATTCATCATCTAAACTTTGTTTTTTCTTTTTCATGACACATTTCCTTCAAGATGTATTGCTGTCTCTTCTGGATAGTCACTATGTGCTGAATATTAGCTCAATAGTGGCACTGTCCTGAGGAGCTTCCATGCTAGAGATGGATACAGAGCATAAGTGTAAGTATAGCACCAAGGCAAGGCTGTGTCCTGAGAATGGGAAAAATACGTTCAAGCAGAGGAGTTGGCAGAGGCTACTGACTTGAGCCTCCCTCATGGGGTACCTAGAAGAAGAATACTCAGAATGAGGTGAAAACAACATGAAGGTTCTGAGATCATATCACAATTACTCTTTCAAGAAATGAAAAAAAAAAAAAACTTTGGGGATGGAGTGGAGTTAACAAATGAAGATGATAGGTCAGAAAGCAGAGGGAGCCAAGAGACATAAATGCACTGTCCTTATATTCAAACAAAGTCTGTGAGCCAGAAAGGAGCTTCTCTTGCTGCTCTGGGCTGAATGGCTTAGTCTGAAGAGATGAAAACTGGAAAGTCTGTGAAGAGGCTGTAGTTATCACCAGAGGAAGGCAGGGTTACCTGGAAAGGAAGGATGGTAGGAGACCGTTTTCTCCAAGAATGATCATAATCCTAAATGCTTTTGTTGCAATTTTCTCTGTTTTTGTATTTGACAATTTACTTTATCTGACTATTGGAAACAGGTTCCTGAGGTTTTGTCCCAGATACATCACTTACTAGCAAAATGGTCCTGGACCCATAATCTAAACTCTCTGTGATTCATTTTCCTCTTTTGCTCAATGTGGTTAATGGCAGCACACACTTTAGGGGGCTTGTATGAGTTGATATCTGTGTAAAGAGTTCAGAACTGTTTCTGGATTTATTAACCATCATTTTCTACTACTGCTGCTACTACTGCTACTGCTACAACAAACTTGTAAGGTAGATGCTCTTTTCAAGAAGCCAGGCAGGTATAGTGTAAATTGACAATTGTTGAATAGTTAAATGAACACTTTCTATAAGTGAAGAAGCATGGCAGAGTCCCAGTGAGTGAGAAGCAGAACTGAAGCCAGGCCTTCTGAGGTCCAGCAGGGCTCTTTCCCTGATGCTTCATTTTTTTTATGTTATCCGATTGTTCTGGAGATTACTCATTGACATTATGCCCTTCGGACTTCCTTCGCCTCTCAGTCTGATTCTACAAGCACTCAACAAATGTCATTGTAGATATGTTTCATTTAGATTTAGATGAATGCTGTACCAGATCAGGATAATGAGAAATAATGTAAAGGGAACAGCCCATCATGCATATATGTGTTTGTATGCACATGCACAAACACACATATGTGTGTATATGCACACATAAACACACACAGACATACAACACATTCACACCCATAATTAGGACTAAAGACTCCTAGTTTCACTCTGTAGCCCTGGCTGGACTGAAATGCTCTGATCTGACCACATTGGCCTTGAGCTAACAAAGATCCCCTTGTTTCTGGAGAATGCTGAGAATAAAGGCGTGCACCTTTATACCTTGCAACATAATTTTGTTCACAATTTGTTTGTTTTATTCTCTCTATGTCATCTCTTATCTTTGTTTGTTTGTTTGTTTGTTTGCTTATTTAGTTACTTTTTTCCATTCTCAATCCAACTTTAGCAAAATATTTCAGATATTGAGAACAGTTTTTAATCTACTAAAGATAATTTGATTGAGATAAATTCTTTTCATAATATTGAATACTCATTTAATTATTTGATAAAATTTTCATGTATGTGTATGTGCCTGTGCATCCACATATGGATGTATACATATAATAAACATAAACTATGCTCATAAATACATGTTATAGTCATGAACTTACTAGAAGTAATATAAATCCACATAAAGGGTATAAAGCCATAGACTAGAAGCCTTGGAAACATGTAAGATTTTCCATGCACTCCCTAAAGCAATAATTTTTCCAAACAAAAATATTGACATTTGCTGGGATTGGCTAGAGTAGGCATCTCAAAAGAGATGGAAGAGAGAATTTGGACTCTGGAGATTGAAAGAGTTCTTCTTAAAGAAAGACAGTGTGTTCCAAGAAAGGCAAACCAAGTGGGGGAAGGTCAACGGTGTGGGTTTCCCAGCTCTATGTGAGAGAACCTTCAATGACTCCCTATAGAGTTGCGTAGTAAATTCACCACATGAAGCCTCAGTAGCTATAAAAATGAGGCTGAATCTTCTGACATAAGTGTGTCTTAGGAAACTTACAAAGATGACTCTGTAAAAGTGCAGTACAGCAGTCGGATTGCACACAAGTGGAAAGAGGCCCTTGTTGCACAAATTCCTCTCAGTTATCACTGTAATGCTCTGTGTATAGACATTGGCAAAGCAAATGGCAGGGGCAATTTTTGGGACCACTCTGCCCTCATAAGCTGAGAATGCTTGACAGCATTTTAGGACAATTTCTACCTCCTCCTGCATACTGGCTTTTAAGCATCTGTCTAAGCATCTAAAGTTCTATTCAGTTTCAACCATGAAAAGTGTCTAGGGAATTATGACCACATCCTTTGTATTGAAACATTACAGGAGGAGGTGAAAATCCATTCTAGTACCTCCATTTTTTTTCGTAACAAATGAAAACACTGTGGAAAAGTTTTGCCTTCGAATGATGAAGGCGAATGACAGTATCACTACTTACTAGCTTCTCACACAGTTGATAAATGCACTTATTTAGGACAAGTGAAGATTGTCCTTGGCATACTGGGAACACAGTAGGAACTGAGTAATCCTTTAGCACCCAGAGAGACAAACACTGCATTTTTACTACTATATGAGGCATCTGGCTTTGAATCAATACACCTATGTGTTTAAATTGCAGTACCACTGAAAGAATGAAAATAGTAAAGGACTACCAAGTGGCATCAAAGTAAAGCGAACAGAATGTAGGTTTTAGGAAGGAGAATGACTGACATCTGTATTAGTTTTAAAGTGAAGATGGTGAGAGTGGAACCAAATGGAGTGGATGCTTGTGTGTAGGCTTTGCCGATAATGGATGAGAAAAGATGCTGTCCCACCACAGTTTGCTGTAGTTTCATCATGCCAGTGGTTTTACTATTAAGATGCCTGAGCAAATATCAATGTAATTTGGGAGATGCTGGAACAGAAAAAATTGAGTCAGTATATAAAGCCAAGTTACCAGAAGAAAACACAAAAGTGGTGGGATTTGATTATATTTGTCTCTGCAATGAATCTTCTGGTTCCGTGTTGTTTGCTAAACTCTGTAAAGTTAAGATGTTGTAGAATCTATTGTGGCTGTTACATTGTGAATAAATAACATAGAAACAAAGATGGAAATAAGATATCTGGCATCTGGCTAATTGCTCTTATGGCTGGGATACCTTGCATGTAAGTGGGATTACTTGGCCATGGAGATGATTTAAATGCAATGGATGGAAGTGTGTGAGCACAGACATAGGGATAGAAAGACAGAAGAGATACAGGGAAGAAAATTCCTTGGCTTCTCCAGTTTTATCACAAAATCAAATCATGTTGCTTTAATATCTAGAAACACACACACACATACACACACCACCACCAACAACAACAACAACTACAACCAAACCAGAACAATCTTGAGATAGAGAGAGACATTTCCAAGGCTGAAGATGCATAGGCTTTCTTAATTTTGTCTGTACATAGGTCTCTACCTACTGCAGTGCTTACCACTGGTCAGTACCTGGGTCTCTAGAGCAAAGATTTCCAAACTTACCTTCTATATAGTTGTACAGTAGTGTGGTCTACCTCCAAGCCCCTTTCACTGACTCATTCAGAACTGTAAGATAACTCTATGAGGGTGTTCATTTCTCAGTGTGTTTAGTGTTATCTGTCACTGTACTGAAATACATATTGGTTAATTCACTGTGACTATATGGAACTTGTTAATCCTATTTCTGGTCCATCTCAACTGCTATCATACTACATGTCCAAAGACAGAAATCTACTGGAAATATGTCAGACTCTCCATGTAAGTAATGAGTGTCTGGGCTGATCTATGTGCCATTAAATTAAGTGCATTCAAAGATATGTAAAGGGAGATTTGTTTGCCCATAGGATGACATATTTGTAGATGTAGATTTTAAGCAGATATTTTACAATTTTCCACCTCAAAAAAAAAAAAAAAAAAAAAAAAAAGCTATGTCCTCTTAAATGTTATGTCAAGACAAGCTTAAGGAAGAGGCCATTCCTGAACTGACAGCACAGGTCACTAACTACTTTGAGTCTCCATTTCTTTACTTATAAATCAGTGCAATTAGAACCTGCTTCCAAGGTTTGATGTTGAATGGGAAATAAATTAATATGCTTCAGTGCTGAGAACTGCACCTGGCATGTGGTAAGCATGCACAAGCTGTGGCCAACAACTAAAATTATCCTAATGATACTGACATGGAATCATTTGCTGTCATGTGCTTATCATCCTTACCTATTTACTGGCCTTTTAAATAGAGAGGGAGGATGCTGCATTATGAGTATTGGCACATATTTGAGTCACTCAATCTTCTCTGGTATTTTTTGTTTTCTTTTGTTTTTTAGTGGCCTCGAGTAAAGGATCCTCAGTTTCTTGTTTAAAGACTCTTGAATCTCACCCTTATAAAATTTAAAATGCAGCTATGACATTTGAAAGACCATGTAGAATTCTAGGCTTGCATTAGGTATTTTGATTCTAGAATCTTATGAATGGGACAAAGTAAAAATATTTCTCAATAAGCACATAAGCAAATTTGCTGCAGGTGTTTTGCAGGCCATAGACTGGGCAATTTGAACAAGGTGACCTTTCAATTCATTCCCAATTAGCTCTTAAGTGTAAACCCTGTGTTTTTGAGTAATGAATGCCATGCTTAAATACATTTCATAGCAATCCTAAAAAGTGCACAAAGGCTAATTTCAGAAGCCATATTAACTCCACATTTAATTGCCTCTGTTACTTGTTTATTGGGCAACTTCATCTAAAAAGACTCTTTGATGAATTTTCATCAATGTTTCAACAAAACCCTGTTGCAAATGGTGAATTATGCATTAACATATGTTCATGTTAATTTATACACTGACAGATTTTTGGCATTGGATCAATAACTTATAATTATATTTTTAAACTTTACTTATTAATGCCATTAAGAGTTTGGGATTATCATTTAGTAAACAACTGTCCTTTGAACCCACGTATAGAAAACAGCAAATTCCACAGTTCTAAGATGTTTATTTTTCTGTCTAAGGACAGAAACATGAATATGAACTAATGAGATAAATATCTCCTTATCTTTTCAATTAATAGTTTTTTTTATAGCCCTGCTTGATTGTCTGCTGTTGGTGCCTTGCCATCAGACAGAGATGCAGAATGTTGTTACACAAGTCTCTCTGATGTCCAAATAATTATAGACTAATGTGTTTAGGGCATAACATCTCAGTTAAAGGTAATCAGTCAATTAGCTTCTGAAAATGTAATGCTTTATTGCTTTTTATATCTTCCTTAGAAGTATGGCAAAGATTCCTAGGCTTCTAAGTATATCCCATGGTGTGTCCATATGCAGAGTGTGTAAAATAATTTTGAATGAAATAAACAAATTAAAGAATGATGATTTGGGTTATTATAGATATTTATTCTTCTATAAAATATTTTTCATACATCCTTTGACAAACACTTATTCCTTATATTTTAACATAATTAATGATGTAATTTGTGTCAGCTTTTTGGAAACACTTTGGTAAATGGAGTTTCAGTTTTGAATACTTAGTATTTTATCCACTATTATTATTTTATAGATTTTATATTTTATTAAATCTATAAAATAATAATAGTGGATAAAATACTAATTAAACTATCAACTATAATAATTTCATTCTAATACTAACTTCACCTACTAAGACAGATTCAGTTAAATGTTCATTTTATCATTCAGGCAATGGGCATCAGACTCAGCAGCAGCTCATAACCTCAGGTTATGTTCTAGGTAGAACATGTTAATATCTCTGCAACCTCCTCTTGCTGGGAAGGAGGAAGGAGAACATTTGTTTCTAATTAACATGTTTTTACAAGATACAACTTTCCAATGCAAGGCTAAGCAGAAATTAAATGCTTGTTAACAAATAGATGGAAGGCTAAGTGGAGAATAAAAATATAATTGTTCTTGTCCCAGACGCATTAACTCCTTAGAAAGATGCCAAAGAGGACATAGAAACAATACAATTAAGAAGAAGTAGAAGGGATAAAAGACAGACAGAGTCTTAAGATGACTTTCTCACTAACTTCTATTCTGTTTACTTGAGCTGTGCTATCTTTATGAGACTCACTTTTCTCATCTACCAATTTAAAATCATGATTTCTGCTTACTGTAACAACCTAAGTTCCAAGTGCAAATTGTGTATTAGTACATGTATATTGTTAAATTTTCTCGCTGTATTTTTATTTTTTTTATTTTATTTTTTTAAATTTATTTTTATTTTTTTATTAATTTATTCTTGTTACATCTCTATGGTTATCCCATCCCTTGTATCCTCCCTTTCTCCCCTCCCTCCCATTTTCCCCTTATTCCCCTCCCCTATGACTGTTCCTCAGAGGGATTACCTCACCCTGTATATCCTCATAGGGTATCAAATCTCTTCTCGGTGACCTGGTGACCTGCTGTCCTTCCTCTGAGTGCCACTAGGTCTCCCCCTCCAGGGGACATAGTCAAATGTGAGGCACCAGAGTACATGAGAAAGTCATATCCCTCTCTCCACTCAATTGTGGAGACTGTCCTGTCCATTGGTTAGATCTGGGTAGGGGTTTAAATTTTACCACCTGTATTTTTAATACATAGTCACAATAACCATAAAGACATCTCCTGTTGAGAGAGAATTCTTGTATTCATTCTTATTTTCTACAAGTTTCACATGGAAGGGTTTTCTTGAGGGAAACTTCATATATAAGTTAGGCCAAGTTGATGAGTATGTCCTAGGGGAGTGTATGAGGATTGAGAAGCCTTGGTCTGCAGGGAATAGAGTGTCTAGATGAAGAGGATAAGAGATAGACAGAACAGAAAAAGCAGAGCACAGATACAGAAATCAAGGAGAGAATATAGACAGCAACCAGCATCCCAGTGTAGGTCTCCCATTAAAGGATCTTACTGTCATTGTGCACAAAGAATTGGAGATGTTCATCACCATTAGGTGGCCATGACATGTGACTCAGGCACAGTAATGACTAATGAGGAAAGCTTGGGAGTTGATAAGTTCCAATTCGGTACATGCTGATATTAATGAGCCTCTTTTAGGTCCACATAATGAACACTGGCTAAAATACAGAAAGCCTTTATTTGAGCCAAAACTATTTTTAATCTCATATGTAAGTCTTACTTTCTTCATCTGTATATTTAAATGATCATCCTTGAGTATTATTTAAGGAGAATAAGGAAGTAATTTGTCTGGATCTACTGCAAAACTTCAAACGCAAGTCAGCGTTAAGTAGCGCCTTTCTATAATCACAGAAGAACATGGGCGTCTACTTAATTTCCTACAGAATTATGGATTATGGACTTGAATCTCCATTTGCATACTCAGGCTCACATGTATGCATATTAATACAGGTTTATTTCATAGACCTGTGTTTGGGTATGGATGTGGAACAGGGGATAAGGCAAAACATTCTGCCTGTACTAGTTTCATAAAAGATACTTTTCCTTATCGGTTTACAAATATCACCCCAAATATAACATGATTTACAGGGGGTACCATTTAAATATCAGATGTCACACATCAATATATTCTCCCCCAGTGAACAAAAGAAAGCTCACTGGAAACCCTTTTGGAAAATTGGTGGTCAGGATAACATCATTCTGATAGGTGTATAATTTAAGGCTTTTACTGCTTCCATCTACCTGGATTAACAAAGAGCCACACTGCAAATGATTCTACTCCCTGTGTGATGAAGGAAACAATCTTTGAGATATGTCTTGCTATAAGTATAGAATAATAGTAGATTTAGAGCAATTTCTCTTTCGCCCTTTCAACTCGACTGTAAAGCATCTACACACTGTGTTAAATCTGCTGGGGGATGAGATTAGAAAGAAACAAACACACCCTCTCTTTAAATAAAGGAGTGTTGTGTGTGAGCTCATAGAGAATAGTGGTGTTTCTATGATCATAGATGCACAATGAGTGATTCTACCAATGAGAAATTGGTTTGAAATGTTTTATTGGTCATGATTTATGGATGGTCAGTTTGAGTGATGATTAAGCTTAATTGCACTTAAAGGATGTAGTTTAATCCCAATTGCTTATCTGTGGGGCAATGATGAAAGCAAATGTGATAGAAGAAAGTAGAGGTCAGTGATTGCTAAATGAGCTTATTAATGTTTACCCGTGTAGTAATTTAAGCCATTAATATGTGTATGTGGAAGGAAATGACCACTCATGGCAGTGTGCAGAAAGGGCTGCATGCACCATCGCTACTGTTAACTAAACACGCAGCTATTCCATTTCAGCCACAAATACAAGTTGTCCTGAGGTTAATTTTGCTCTGCTTGTGGCTGGTAAAAAATATTTTCAAGAAAATGAAATTACTGTGGCTACTTGGCATGCACTACGGTATTAGGTCAAGAGTATCTGTGTGTTGCCAGCTCTGGGGAGGAAGGGCAGCAATGTGGTCCTTGGGGGCTTTGCCTTATTTCCACAGAATGATTTTCCAGGCAGCCCATTTTATGTTTGATACAAGACAAATTTACCTGCTTTTGGAAAGCCCAGGCTGAAACACTGATTCACTCAGCCAGAAACCTTGCTGTTGTTCCTACCTTAAAATGAAAACCCAGCTGATTTAAAATTTAAAATTTAAAATTAAGAATACTTGTATAATGATCAAAACTCAAGATAGTGTTTAACATGGAATATATATATATATTTAATATATATTTAACATGGAATATATATATGATAAGCAGATCTCATCTTTCATTTTTCTATGATCTCATTAGCTTTCTCAAAATACTTTATACTTTATAAGCTAAAATATTCTTCTTCAGAAATAACACTAATATAATATGTATGTGTGTATATATATACATATATATATTTGTGTATATTCATATACATGTTTATGGACATACATATTTTATAATTATATAAATATAACTTTGTTTTGTTACTTAGAATAGGAACACACTTCATTGTTCTGAGAAATAAGAGATTTATTGTAAAGATGTAAATGAACACAAGGACACAGGAATTTTGTTCTATATATTTTTACTTCTTTCTTTTTCTACAAATTGGATTCTACAAACTTTGTACAATCAGGTTTTATAGAAGACCAGGTATAATAATATTTATGGCTGAGCCCAGGAGACTGGAATTTAGCTTTCTACCTAGACATTAGTGTTTTACCATCTCTCAGGTCCAGTGAACTTGCTACAGCCAGGCCCCTGGGAGCAGGTGTTCACTGTGCACTAAAGGAGCTGTCTATTAGTGGAACACCGACTCATTGTCTGTCTGCTTCTTTGCTCAGATTATAATTAGCATCCTTGCTGGGGTTGTGCCTGATGAAACGTGCTTATTCAGTATTCTGCCTACTATTTTAAGTCCGTCAGGAGTTTCAGCTGGGAGAAGACATGCTTGCTGCAATGACCAAGACCCTTTGTGATGGTCACTGCGTCAGTTATGACATTAGTTGACACATAAGGACTGGCTACACTTGTCTCACATGTTCAGTCCTACCAACCAGCTGTCACCAAATTGAAGCACATAAAAAACAACACTAACAGACTGTCATCTGACTCATAAGAAGCTGTGGGTATCCTGAGTCTTAACCTGTCTCTATGATAGGTAGGTTCTCAGATGACCTTTATAGGGTTGATATTTGCTCCTGATTTTGAAAGATTAATTACTTTACATCCCAGTCATAGCTCCTCCTCCTCTCCTCCTCTCTTCCAAGTTCCACCGTTGCTCCCTCTTCCTGTATTTCCCTCCCCTACTGCTCAGGGGCCCTCACCTACCCATCCCAGCAGTTCAAATCACATCAGGACTCAGCAATTTCTCTACCATGATAGGTGGCCTGGCAAGAAGCCTGCACCCCCAGCAAGGGGGAGTGAATCAAAGCATGCAAGAAAGTCCATGTCAGAGACAGCTCCCACTCCCCTTACTAGGGGACGTACATGAAGACCAAACTGCCTTTCCAGTACGTGTGTGTAGGGAGCCTAAGTCCAGTCCATCTATGGTCCTTGGTAGGTGCTTCAGTCTCCATAGACCCCCTTGGGCTCTCATTAGTTGGCTCTGTTGTTCTTCTAGTGGAACTCCTGTTCCCTCGAAGTCTTTCTATTCCTTTCTCATACTCTGCCACAAGGCTCTCTGTTTTCTGCCCAATGTTTGGCTGTGAGTCTCAGCATCTCTTTTGATCTGTTGCTGGATGGAGCCACTTAGACAGAGCTCAGCTATGCTAGGCTCCCATCTTCAAGTACAGCAGTGTCATTAATAGTGTCAGGGGTTGGCTCTCGTGCATAATGTGGCCAGGCATTAGTTGGACATTCCCCCAATCTCTGCTCTTTCTTTATCCATGTAGGCAGGGTAAATTTTGGGTCGAAGTTTTTTGTGGGTGGGTTGGTGTTCCCCTCCCTCTACTAGGAGTCCTGTCTTATTAGAGGGTGGCCTCTTCGGTCTCCACATCCATCACTAGTGGGTGTCTCGACTAGAGTGACCCCTCATATCAACCCAAAAGCCTACCCCATTGTAGGTCTTCAGTCTGTCTCAGACATGCCCCAGATCATGGTTTCTTTTATCTCTGAAATCCCGCTGTCCTCCTGCTCCCCCCCTCCCCCTTCAGATCCCTACCCTCACATCACTCAACATTCCGTCTCCTATCTCATTCCTTCTCTTCAGTCACTTCCTCTGTCTATTCTATTTCCCCTTCTCAGTGTGATTCATTCAACCTCCCTTGAGTCCTCCTTGTTAGTTTCTTTGGGTCTGTGAATTGTAGCATGGTTATTTGTACTATATGGATAATATCTGCTTATAGGTGCGTACATACCATGTGTGTTCTTCTGGTTACCAGTAACAGGAAACAACCTAGATGTCCCTAAGTCAAAGAATGGATAAAGAATCTGGTACATCTGCACAATGAAGTATTCAGCTATCAAAAGCAAGGAAGCTTTGAAATTTGCAGACAACTGTATGGGGACTAGAAAATATCATCCTGAGTGAGGTAACAAATAAAGCTTCTATGAGCAAATACCCTTGTTGGATGATGGTGCATCTTTTAGATATATGCCCAGGAGTGGTATAGCTGGGTCTTGAGGTAGAGCTAGTCCCAATTTTCTGAGAAAGTACCAGATTGATTTCCAAAGTGATTGCACAAGTCTGCGATCCCACCTGGAATGAGGAGTATTTCCCTTTATCCACATCCTCGCCAGCATGTGGTGTCGCTTGAGATTTTGATGTTAGCCATTCTGATGGGTGTAAGATGGAATCTCAGAGTCATTTTGATTTGCATTTCTCTGATGACTAAGGATGTTGAGCCTTTCTTTTAAGTATTTCTCAGCCATTCATAATTCCTCTATTGAGAATTCTCTGTTGAGCTCTGTACCCAGTTTTTAATTAAATTACTTATTTTGGTAGTGTTTATTGCTTGAGTTCTCTCTATATTTTGGATATTGACCCTTTACCAGATGTGGGATTGGTGAAGATCTTTTCCCAGTCTGTAGGCTTCTGTTTTGTTCTGTTGACATTGTCCTTTGCCTTACAGAAGTTTTTCAGTTTCATAAGGTCCCATTTATTAATTATTGATCTTAGAGCCTGAGCTGTTGGTGTTCCGTTCAGAATCACTCCTGGTTTTATAAAAATAAGACATTACACACACACACACACACACACACACACACACACCTTTTTTACTTCCATACACACACATCCATAGTTTCTCATGTCCATCCAGATCTTAAAAAAAAAATCTATTACCAGGTCACAGAGGAAAAGGACACAGGCAGTTCAGATGACACTTGATAGGCTGAGTCAGACATTGAGGATAGGAGCTGGTATGAGGGAGGCAGGGACTGGGAAAGAATGAAGGAGGGGGCTACAATTGGGATGTAAAGGGAAAAAAAATAAAAAAAATCAGTTAATCAAAAATATCCATTGTTGGTTGTGTCCTTAGTTTTGGGCCCTGATCTCTTACACTCACTTGATTTGAGGACTTTTGGAGTATATTCGTATGTGATCATATTCAATGCATAAAGACATCCATCATTAGAATTCTTCTTATCTACCAAAGTCACCCACAGATAAAAAGATGATAATAGGTCCATCATGGAGACTTCTGTCTTGTGATTCTGTGAAAATAGTCTATCTGCTTTCCCAATTCATCTTTCTGGGACATGCCTATGATCAAGTCTTCTCTCCAATCAGATGGAAAATTTCAACAAAGTTCTATGCCAAAGAAACCTTCTAAGCTATAACAATATGAAAAATTCCAAATCTTAATGCAGCTCAAAGTATTAGTGTATTTCAGTAAATTGAAAATATACTCACTATATTATAGCATAATACAAATTGAAGATAGAAAGAAGACCATACTATGTTTTAGATAGTTCATAATTTATAGGAAATTGTGTGTGTGTTGAGTCTTCATTTTAGTTCTATAATATAGTTGGTACATATGAATCATCATGTGAAATATGGCACATGATTTTATATATTTATACAATATACCTACACAGAAAACATACCCACACATACACATATATTCACATGCACACCTATATGCATATATTTCTATATACATAAACAGGCAAGCATACATGCATACGTGCATACACAGACACATAAATGAAACAAGGAATGTTTTGAGATGTGGAGCATGAAGCTATTTCAGTGAGTTATTGAATCATCTAGAAAGAAATGCAATAAGTTGAAATGAAGCTGTGTGAACTTTTGTATAGGTCTGACTTTGGATTTGCGTCTTACTCCCACTCCTTTCTCATTGCAGGGCTTTGTAGTAGATATTATTAAACATTTATAAGATAGTCTCATGTTTCGTGGTATGAAAAATAAGATTGTTGTAAGTGTAAGTGCAAAACAGTTTTCATCCCAAAAGAATAAGAGATACTTTATCCTGACCCCAATAGGAATGACCATTGGTCTCTCTGACAGGAGTGTCCTATTAGTTTCTATTAGCTTCAGCGCCATCAGGGTGCACTTCTTGGTGCTTGTCTTTTTCCCATGAAGCAGCCAGTGCCTGGAAGCTACCTCCTCTCTTTTTGACAATTACCAGGGCTGTTTTTGAAAAGTTGAGCTAAGCCTTTACCACATGTATTATCAGGCTCTGCAAACTTTCTTTAAGCTGTGTGGTGCACAGGAACCTTAGATCCAGGAGAGCAAGAAGCCACTTGTAAATCCTGATCTAAAGAGCAGACAGGAAATGGCTAAAGTTCTGCTCCATTACATTTGGCAAAGTAAATCATTGAACACTTGCTTTAAGTAAAGAAATATGATAGCCAAAAGATAAACTGTTTTAAACATGTTTAAAAGTAAGGTAATAGATTAATTACTAGATGGTTGTGATGTGGCATTTACAACATTGAAAATATCAAACATATTTTCCTGGAGAGGTTCTTAATATGTCACAAAGTTCTTCTTCCTAGAGAAGACAGTTTAAATTTACTCTCCGTGATCTACAGCCTGTCTGGCTTTACTGGCTTGATGAGCTTTCCTTTTAATTCCCCACTTTTTCTTCTATCTGTAACTCTTTGGCTCAGGAACACTGCTCAGTTCGCTGTAATCTTAGAGAATTCCATGACCTTCTATGACACCAAGCTTCTTCCTCCTTTGTGTCCTTTTTGTCCTGGTCATTATTGTCATCACTGTCTCCGAGGGTAATATCTTACACTCACTTTTGGAAATGTCCTCTGGGGTTTTCAAGAAAGCATCTTTTATTCTTGATCAAATTAAGCAAACACATAAAAATGGAAAACAGAGAAAAGTAAATAACCTAATCCAACACACTGTGTATCTTATGTAACTATTACCACCACACCCTTCTCCATAGTTACCTCTGCTCTGTCACCTGCAGAATATAAACAGAAGAACAAATCACTGAAGTCTTAATAGTAACATATATAGCCACAATGTCATGATCAATCTTTTAAAACATCTGAGTTGTTTTGGGGGGAGGTACCATGCTTTCAACTGGGTGTTGTGTAGAGAGATTAATATAAATCTTTATCCTAGTTTCTTCTATGATATAGGAAAATGTTTAACCTAAGCTCTGGGCTCATGATTATACCATCATATTGTTCTCCATGCATCCAGTCACTTGATAATTTGTGTTTGTTTTAATTATAAAAACTGAACAGTTTACATTTTATTGTAAGTTTCATTGAAGCAATTTTGATAACCTGGCCCATTATTAAAAAATTGATCTATATAGTGAATGTTTCAAAGCACAGGATATAATTGATACTAGTTTGGTTTCAAAAGATCTCTCTATACAAGATAAATCACATTTTTAAGACACCCTGAGTTTCATTTCTGTGCTCACATGCTTCTCAGTGGGAAGACTCTGGCTAAAATTATATCACCATTGATTGAAGAGTAGGTGGAGGAAAAGTTTTTTCTTTTTTTCTTTTTTTTTTTTTACAAATGATTAATTCATTGATAAAGAGGAGATGAGTCTTTTTTAACCACAAGGTGATAACAGAGAAGCAAGAGTGCTTTACTGTGTCTTATTTTTCTGCTGTCTTTTTTTGCTACCTTCTAAAACCAAGACACAAAACCCAGAGACAGCTGAGACATAACTAACCTAAGGTAAAAATCTACCCACTTAAAGTATACTATTTAGTGCTCTTTAATATATGCACCACAATGAGCAATTTGCTATATGTTTGCAGAATATTTTTCTTACGTTAAAGAGAAACACCATGCCCATTACCTGTCACACCGATTCTCAGCTCTTGGCCCAGATCTTCTTCCATTAACCCACCTTCTGTCACTATGCATTTGCCGGTTCTGGAAGAGTAAATAGGGTCAAACAAATAACCTTTGAAAATACTTAGTAGAATTTGTTCTTGATTTGATTCAAGTGCCATTGTAGAACTGCTACTGGAAACTTCTTAACCCTTTTCCTGTTTTCCATCAACGATAATGCCATACATCCTTCTAGTTCCATATTACCACCAGGATATGGAAACAAATACCACCAATATAGTCCATACGTGTTGTTTATGATTGTTGCACTGATTTGTATAATATATATATATATAATATATATATATTGTATACATGTAAATATTGTGTGTGTTTATTGAGTACACAAAGGATTCCCAACCTTACTCATAACCACCCTTCGGTTCTTAGATTCTTGCAATGCTTCTTGATAATCCTCCCTCCCCGCAACTTACACACATTCTTCTAGTTAATAATCTCCCTTCCATCCCTAAAATTCCATCTTATAAACAGGATAAAATGGTGCTTAACTTTTTATGTTTGAATCTATTTTGGTTATCAACTTCCTTGAAGATCAAAAGTTGTTTCATATGTTAGTGGTTCTTTTATTTTTTATTGTCGAGTAGCATTTCAAGGTATGTAAGAATAATTGTTTGTTCGGCCATTCTTCCATGTAGACCATTTCAAATTCAGGGACATTGTAAATAAAGCTTCTAAGAATTGATGTGCTTAAGTATTTGGTGTGCAAATAAATTAGCATTTCTCTTAGACTGGTGCCTAAAAATGTAAATTCATATCCATTTGTTAACTTCCGGCTTGCTTCATAAAAAATGACCAAACTCTTTTCCAGTGTGGATTTATCATTTTTGTACTTACAGAGGTCATCCAAAAATTTATGGGTGATGTGGGTTTTCCATGTCCTTGCCAGTAGTAGAAGTTGAGGTTCTTTTGTTCCTATTTTAGTCATTTTAGGGGATATCCACTGGTAATCTGGCTTGTTTCACCTTCCAGAACATTTTAAAGGTTTAATTAGCTACAGCATGTAACACCAATTCACCATTTTGTTTTAAAACACTAAGGATATTCTATTGTATGAATGCAATACATTTTGTTTATGAACTTACTAATCAGTGAAGTAGCATGACTGTTAATAATAAAAGTCCTTTCTGAGTTGGGTTGCCTTAAACTATTTACAAGCTTAGCCTCTATATTTTAAAGCACTGGGAATTATAATGGATGTTTTATGTGCATCTTAACACAGAAATGGCATGAAGATTGTCTGGCCCCTGATGTGATGGATTACCTCCAAACCATGTATTAAATGAAAGTGATGAGAAAACTAGGAAATAAATCAGGAAGACTTTTTGAAAGAAATAAAAGCCTGGATAAGCTCAGCTTGAAAACAAAACTTTTAACAAGACCAAATCAGGCTTTCTGTGAGCTTTCTTTTCCTTCCAACAATGGCTAGTTGCCCTAACAAGGAATCCCAGTTGCCAGATCTGAGTTACATTCAAAGTCATCACAAAGATAAAAAAATTAAGACTCATTCATTTACTGAACAAATATTTATTGAGCGCCTAATGGTCATTGGACTTGTGGAAAGTATATCTGTAATTCAGAAAGGCTAATTAACTTAACTCAGGTTACAAATTTAGCAAAAGAATGATTAAACACTACATTGCAGACTGGAAGTTAAAAAGAAGAAGAAGACACCTCGAATACTTGTTTTCTTAATGTTATAATTAAACCAATCTAAGAAGACAGTTAAGCTTAAGTTACATCATTAGTAATCATTTAATGTTTTAAAATAAGTATTAAGTATTATTTAAAAACACAAACATAATTTCAGCATGGCTTGTCAAATCCACTCTATACTATTTATCCTTACTGGCAGAGAATCCAATAGCTAAGCCACCTGACACACTGTCTCCTTATTGTAAGGTTTGTCCAATCTCATTATGTATAACTTGAATCTAGATATTGAATGCAATATATCATTAAGTCACTAATAAACTTTAGTCTCTCCTTCACCGTGTCCCCCATCCCCCACTGTCAATGAGTAATTCGTCTTCAGCAGCAATATGCATAAGTCGTTTTTGAAAGGAGGGACAAGGCATTATCAGTCACTGCATGGAGGCGTTATAGCCAGCTCCATCATGGAAGAGAACAGATGATTACAATCAATAATCAATCAAAGAACCAGTGACAGTAATCATACATCACATTCCACTGTGGTATCTTTTCCCAAGGCATAATATTTGAAGATCCAGTTTCTGGTTATGTTGGAACTCTGCTACTGTCTGGCATCTGCCCTTGGTATGGAATAAATCTTGACAATGGAGCATCCTAATTGGAAAGATTATCAACAATAACAAAAACCTAATGGGAGATGAAAAGGGATGTTATAATCTTTGCTTGTGTCCCTATTTCATTTACTGTTTACTCTGAGGTTGAGGTAGTACTGGGTGTTTTAAGACTGCACATCATCATTCTGTTCTGTGAAGTGAGGATATACTGGGTGTATCCATGAAGCACATATCCTGTTGATGAAGCAGATTAGTTCCTGAAACTTGTCCACAACTTTATAACTGGGTACAGAAATCATGTCCAACAAGAGCTGTCCAAAAGATGATATTGTGTCCATAAAATCAGATTTAGCCTGGTGAATTTTCTGTGTTTTATTTAGAAATGAATAGTTTCACAAAAGAGTGAAATAGTTTTCAGAAGTAAATCATATACAGAAAAAAACCTTCCTGAAACAAAAGTGATATATTCTTGGAATACTGGCATTACAGGGAATTTTCTAAACTCAAGTATTTTCCAATAATTTCTTAGCATCTATTATATACTGGGAAAATGTTGATTTATGCCCTTAAGGGATAAAATATCTAATCTAAGAAAAAAAGCAGATGTGTGGTTATATAAGGGAAAGTGCTTAATGTCAATAGATATTTTTTCACAGTACTTTAGGAAGAAAGAGAATAAGTGAGAAAGTTCTGAAGGAGTCTGGACCCTCTTAGAATGGGTAGAATTTAATTTTAGAACAGGAAGATATGGGCAAATATAAGTTCTGCCATAAAGTAGCATGCTTCAGGAGAACACAGACTGGCATTGTCAAAAAACAGTGACAATGTGGAACATGGAGTTCACTATAGCTAGAGAGTAAAGGTCTCTAGTGTCAAGCATAGTGGTGCACAAGCCAGTTTTGGATCTCATAGGGAAAGCACCATTTGAGAGAAGGAAAGGTACATGGTGAGCTGTTACAGGTGGACTTGGCTTATACATTGAGAAGGCTATTTTCTAAGTGCACTATCCTAATTTCCTCCAATAAAACAACTTCTTAGAGATGCCAATTTCTTAGCTATCTTTCCCAACAAACATGAAGGAAATGGATTGATCTGGAGAAAGGTCACAGTTTCTTTTCTTTAATTTATTTATTTAATTTAAAAAATTTTTATTTACCTCACATCTCTATCCTAGACACCTCCCTTGTCTCTACCAGGTCCCTCCTCTCTCTTTCTCCTCTCCTATACCCCTCCCCTAGTCCCCAGAGATGGGGAGTCCTCCTCCGCTACCAACTGACCCCAGCCTATCAAGTCTCATCAGGACTGCGTGCATCATCCTCTTCCTCTGTGGCCCAGTAAGGTTGTCCTGCCAGGGGAAAGTGATCAAAGAGCAGGTACCAGAATCCATGGCAGAGACAGACCCTGCTCCCCTTACTAGGGCACCCACATGGAGACTGAGATGCCTATCAGCTACATCTGATCAGGGGGCCTAGGTTCTCTCTATGCATGGTCCTTGCTTGGTGCATCAGTCCCACTGGCCCACCCAGGGCCCAGATTTGTTGGCTTTGTTGGTCTTCTTGTGAAGCTCCTGTCTCCTCCAGGTCCTTCTATCCCTTACTATTCCATAAAACTCCCTGTGCACTGCCCAAAGTTTGGCAGTGAGTCTCAGCATTGGCTTTGATCACCTGCTGGGTGGAGTCTTTCAGAGGGCATCTAGGGAAGCCTCCCATCCTGTTCTCACTCTTCAACTGCTTCCAGTGTCTATTCTATTTGCCCTTCTGAATGAGAATGAAGCATCTTCCCTAAGGTCCTCCTTGTTACTTAGTTTTTTTAGCTCTGTGGATTGTAGTGTGTTATACTGTATTATATGGCTAATATCTGTTTATAACTGAGTATATGTCATGTGTGCCTTTCTGGGTCTGGGTTACCTCACTCAGGGTGATCTTTCCAGATACGTCCATTTGCCTGCAAATTTCATGATATCCTTGTTTTTATTTTATTTTTTTTATTTTTTATTTTTTCCTTGTTTTTAATAGCTGAATAGTATTCCATTGTGGAGATGTACCATAGTTTCTTATCCATTCTTTGGTTGAGGGACAGCTGGATTCTGTCCAATTTCTGGCTACTACTAATAGCGCCTCTATGAATACAGCTGAGCAAATGTCCTTTTATGGTGGAACATCTTTTGGCTATATGCCCAGGAGTGGTGTAGCTGGGTCTTGAGGTAGAGCTGTTCCAAGTTTTCTAAGAAAGTACTCAATTGATTTCCAAAGCAGTTGTACAAGTTTGAACCCCCACGAGCTGTGGAGGAGTGTTACTCTTTCTCCACATCATTTCCAGCATGTGCTGTCACTTGAGATTTTTTTCTTTCCTTTCTTTTTGTTCTTAATTTTAATTGATTATAATGTATCCAGATTCCATCCCCTATTGTTATTCCCTCTCTTTATCTTCCAATTCCCAGCATCCCTCCCTCTTTTACCTTATTCCCCTCCACTAGACTCCTGACAGAAGGGGACCTCCTCCCCCACCATATGGCCACAGCCTATAGATAGCCTGCTTCCCCTTTCTCTGTGTGCTCACAGGGCTTCCCCACGAAGGAGAAGGGATCATTCTCATAAGTGTAAGATGGAATCTGAAGTCATTTTGATTTACATTTCCTTGATGATTAAAGATGTGGAGCATTTCATTTAGTGCTTCTCAGTCACTTCATATTCTTCTGCTGAGAATTCTCTGTTTAGCTCCGTATCCCATATTTTAATTCGATTATTTAGTTCGGTGGTGTTTAATTTCTTGAGTCCTTTATATATATTGGATATTAAGCCTCTGTTGGATGTAGGGTTGGTGAAGATCTTTTCCCAATTTGCAGGCTGTCATTTTGTTCTGTTGACAGTGTCCTTTGCTTACAGAAGCTTTTCAGTTTCATGAGGTCTCATTTATTAATTGTTGATCTTAGAGCCTGAACAGTTGGTGTTCTGTTTAGGAGGTTGTCTCCTGTGCCAGTGAGTTCAAGGCTCTTCCCCACTTTCTCTCCAAATACATTTAATGTTTCTTGTTTTATGTTAAGGTCTTTGATCCACTTGGACTTGAGTTTTGTGCAGAGTGATAAATATGGATCTATTTGCATTTATCTAAATGTAGATATCCAGTGAGAACAGCAGCATTTGTTGAAGATGCTATCTTTTTTCAATTGTATGGTTTTGGATTCTTTGTCAAAAGTCAAGTGTCTGTAGGCGTGTGAGTTTATTTCTGGGTCTTCGATTCCATTGATCACCAGTCTGTTTTGATGCCAGTACTCCACGAAGTTTTTATTACCATTGCTCTATAGTACAGTTTTAGATCAGGCATGGAGATACTTCCAGAAGATCTTTTATTGTACAGTATTGTTTTGGCTATTTTTAAATATTAAGAACCTTCAGTAAATTTCAACATATCAGTCTGAATGATTTGGAGGGAGAATTAGCTTCAATTCCAAAACTCTGTGAGACTTCCATTCTTTAAGGAAAAAATACACTAGTCAGAACTTGCTCTACATTTGAGGGATCATTTAAATATTTTATGAGGCACCAGAGTACGTGAGAAAGTCATATTCCACTCTCCACTCAAGTGTGGAGACTGTTCTGACCATTGGCTAGATCTGGGTAGGGGTTTAAAGTTTACCGCCTGTATTGTCCTTGGCTGGTGCCCTTGAGCAGGACCCCTTGGCCCAAATCTGCCTATCATTATGTTCTACTTGTAGGTTTCTAGGACCCACTGGGTGGCACTGAGAGGAAGGACAGCAGGTCACGGAGAAGAGACTTGATACCCTATGAGCATATACAGGGGGAGGTAATCCCTCTCAGAAACAGTCATAGGGGAGGGGAATAAGGGGAAAATGGGAGGGAGGGGAGAAAGGGAGGATACAAGGGATGGGATAACCATTGAGATGTAACAAGAATAAATTAATAAAATAAAAATAAAAAATAAATAAATAAATATTTTATGAAAGAAATTTAATTCCCAAAGAAGACTCCTAAACATTTTTTTGCAGAGATTCTGCAGCCTCGAAAATGACTTTCTCTTTGTAGTGCTGTATTGTTAACTCTTGGGTTCTTTCAAAAAGAAAGAAGAAAAAACTAGGTTTGATTATTATTTTCCTCTTGTGAATCATAGGCTCAGCATGGCACCTCTGTAATTTCACTCTTCCTTTGGAGATAGGAAGTGTCAATAGGAGGGTGCAGGAGCCCTGTGTATAATGTACAGATTACTGGATTTGATTCTTTTATATTGGGGAGTTTAATCATGGACTCCTATTTTCTTTAATTTCTCCTGAAGTTCTAATCTTACCATGAGAAAACCTCTCCTATTTGGAGAACAAACACAAGCAGCAAACAATGTTGCTGTACTTTTTCTTCAGGGAATGGATGGATAAATAAATAATAAATGCAATAATAAGTAAATAAATGGATAAGCAATGTTCCGAATCTTCTCTAAGATATATTTAGAGTTGGATGGCAACACATAAACAAGAGGCTGTGGGTTAGAATTTTAAAATTATTAGCTTTCATAAATTCTAAAATTATGCTATTTGTGGGTAGGTTTTTGGAAATGCACTTTTTAAAAATGATGTTTTCCATTTAATGTGGGAAAGTAAACACAGTGCCTGTTGAGGCTGCTGCCTGGAGGCAAACATGGAGTCTGCTGAAATCGTCTTCCAGGATATAAATATCTCCCAGAATTTGTAACTTGAGGACTGCAAATTACAGCTTAGAGGGGACAGCTCCAGTCCACAGCATGTGTACACTTTTGGATCTTCCATTACCATTCTCTCTCATTAACTATGATAGGCTTTGGAGAAAAGAAAAACAAAGGAAAATACGCCAAGAGACCAAAGATGCATATTCTTAGGGACAATAGCCCACGGCTTTTAATCTCCAGAGACAGTGATTATTCCCTGTGTTAATCATTAAAAGACTATCAATGGCTGTCGCAGGACTTACGTACCAGCATACTCACCTGTGTGCACACGCACAAGTAAGCATGTACACATATACACCCCCTTCACGTATACCACAAATTCCTAGTTGCTGCTGTCATCAAGTATAGACCTTATACACAAGTACAATCATCATCGATCCATTCATTGACATTACATTCTGAATCTCCTTATTTTGGTAACAGTGTTTTTATTGTGGGCTTTCTTTAGACTCTAGTTGTTGCATTCACCACAGACCCTTCTATGCTGGACTCTAACAGCTAATAAACTCAGATCTTCCTAACACAGAGCTGAGCAGTTCATTAGGTACTTGAACTGTTGGATCTGGCATTACTTCCTTCATCCCAGCATGGCACCTAGCATGCTCACTTGCACCCCTAATCTTGTAAAAAGCAGTTTTTATGGAAAAGGACTAGATTCTAGCAACCAGTCAGGACAATCTCCTCTAGGCTACCTACCCCATCATGGTAGTTAAAGAGAAGAGTAATGATGAAGAGTCAAGAATGGTGATTAAGTCAGTATGGAATAAGCAGCATCAAAGAAGGCCAACAATGGGAAATCCATCTTCTGAGTACCGACCTGAGTGTTGGCTTTAGTGAGAAACTAAATTGGTGGAAGGGCCTAGAGGTGTGCATAATTAATGTCTTGATTAAAATACGGTCTTCTCTAATGTTGTTCTGGTCCTGCAGGGTGGTCCAAATGAATAGGTCCTTATTTCTTGAAAGGATCAACTACAGCTTTGATTTTTGAGTAACTGTACTGCTTAGAGTTGGTCTGTACGGCTATCTTGCAATACAAGGTGACTCAGGAGGAAAGATTTAGGAAAATAAATTTTCTCTTAGCCTTTGGAGACAAACACAAAATGAAGACAGTGGTATCAAGTTTTAATCCAGTTTTAAGTTAGCTTGAAGCCCATTGAGGAATCAATACTTTTTTTTTTTTTATTTTTTTAGCAAAGCACCATCAAAAATGCTGTTGGCGTCTCTGCAGAAATTATGCTTTCATCCTGCCTTGTAATTTGTTTCAGTTTAAGACTCCTTGTGTTCCTCTTTTCTCTGGAAGTAGTTCTGTATGCCAAATGAACATTCTTCATCTTTGCATCTTCATAGCCCCATCCATGATACCTGTTCAAAGAGTAAGTTTTGTCGCACGATGCTGCTCCAGAGAGCAGCTGTTCCTGATGCCGTGACCTACTTGTCTTGGTGAATGGCTTCTCTAGCAGCTTCTTATAAACATGCTTTTCTTTTTAATCTTCATTGTAAATTCCTTCATAGCATAGTTTTTCTGTTGCTTCTTCACATATTGTTGAAGGCTTTATAAAGTATAGAACACAGTTGACTTAATCCAGTTTTAAGTTAGCTTGAAGCCTATTGAGGAATCAATACTTTTTTTTTTTTATATCAACTGGATGACTGAATGAATGGATGAATGATGTAAAGTTGGTATCATGCACTTAAGCCGACAGACACATAGTGAAAAGCTTTAAATTATCTTTTTCTTTGTAAAGGAATGTGATTTCTTTAATTTTATATTAATTAGCAATTTGCTTTTGAATGCTTAAATATGAACTGGTATACACCTTAAATTTTCCTTTAACTTAGGGCTGAAAATAGTATAACAGTTTTTGTCAGGTGAAGCATGCACACACACACACACATTAGTGAAGACTATTTAGTGAAAAGCTCAGTGGGAAATCTGTTAGTTTTCATCTCGTAGCTATAATCAAGCTGAATTTCCAGGACTGCATGCACCTCTGGTTGTGTCACTCAAGATTCCATGTTGTTTTTGAGACACAGCAGAACCATTATTGCATCCCTGTGCCACAGATGTTTGTTTATTTTCTTTAAATCCACTCACAAGGAAGTTAACATTACTTTGGCCTTTAGAACCATCACTTTTTACCTGATACTGCTATCTTTTGCCAAGAGTTGTTGATCGTTAGTGCAAGTAGGCATTTTCCCTTAAGTGCAATTACTGTTCTTTCCCTAAAACAGGGTTCACAGGAGTTTTACACACACACACACACACACACACATACACACACACACACACACACACACATGAGCTCATGCATAAGTGTGTGTGTGTGTGTGTGTGTGTGTGTGTGTGTGTGTGTGTGTGTGTATTCAGCATTGTATTAGTACCGGAAATAGCATTTGCACTTAGGTCTAAAACACAAAACTTTATTGCAATGAACTACTAAATGAGAAGAATGTTGAAAGAGATCTTTAGTTTTAATATGTGTTAGGAGTTTACTGCTAACTCTTCTAGGGCAAGGATGCTGTCTAATCTAATTTCTATATTCTCACAGAGCCCAGCTTAATACTGTATTGAGTGGAATGGAGTTCTTTTTGATGGCAGAATTACTTCTAAATAAATAAAATAACTCAGAAAATATGCATGCTTCGCAAATAACATGGGAACATAAAAGAAAAATAAGAACTATGATCTTCCTATTATAGAATCTGTGAATGCTGACGCACATTTGGAAAGGATGGAATTTTCCCGGGCCATGTGCACTGACAGGCTGGCAAGAAGTATAAGCTAAGATAGTCATGGAGTTTTGAGAAAGGTCTTGCATCTAGAATTGAGGGAATTATGGGCTGCTAGTGAGCAAAGTGAAAAAGAAAAACTATTCTCCAGAAGCCAAACAGTTTTAAGTTATGTGATAAAGATAGAGGCAACAGGGCCCTGTAGACAGACCCCTTCTTCCTTAATAAAAACATGTTCAGATGGAGAAAGAGCACAAGGTAATGTCTGATTAATACATGATGCTGTCAGTGGGAGCCTTGAGTGCCAGTCCCACTGAGTATGTTTGTGTGGGCAATGTCTCTTTGTGCTTAGACTGGAAACACCAAATAAGCATAATTGGATGTGATGTTCTTTTATATCCTTTAGATAGGAGGGAGTTCCAGTGCCTCTTATTGCAGCCATGAAATAAACAGAAAGGGAAAAATAAACATGGACACAGGTCAAAGAATAGTCCGGACATGTAACGAATCCTCCGACCAGTTAATCGGAATAGAGACGACTTCTTATTTGGAGAGGGGAGCTGGTGTCAACGTTAAGCATAGATCCAGAAAGTAGAGGGCCATGGGGCAGGAAGCTGGACTGTAAACTAACAGTCAAATACAAGTAGACAATCACTATGAATGTAACATTTATTTAATTCTTGATTGTTCCATGGTTCTTCCTGCTGTATAGAGTTTACTACATTTATGTGTAGTAACACAAATGTTGTAAATTATAAAGAAATATAACTTAAATATTTTAAAAGAGGCCTACTCAACGTTGGCTTACTACAGAGCTTCGAAAATTCTTGCAGCCTTATGTTATTGAAGTAGAACTCAAGAATAGTGTTTCAAGCACGTCTTCATTTGTGTGATTTCAGACTGCTGACTTGAGACTCTGCGCTAGCTCACTAAACTTTTCATGAAGACTTATTTATTTACTGTTGAGTGGCATCTGCTATTTCTTAAATAACATTCTAGAGGCCTGAGAGAAGCTTCAGTGGTTAAGGGTTTGGACACTTCTTACACAGGAGCAGAGTTCAGTTCCCAGAATTGACGTCAGGTGGCTCACAACTGCCTGGAAGCCCACTCTAGAGGATCTGAATTGTCTGGGGGCACCTGCACACAATGCACATGCACAAATCAAATATAATCTTTATATACAAAGACATCCGCTAGCCACTGTGATTTATTTATTCATATGCAAACTGTACTATGCAATTTACTATTTGATACTCAATTGGATTTTCATTACAATTACACTATTACTTATTTTAAGAAAACTATGTTAATGACATTTCTTTATCAACAAAGATGTCTCTGGATATATATTTATTCAAAGGGAAGCTGCTATTTTATTTATTTCCCTCATGCATATATTCTCTTAGCTAAAATATAATTCTGTCATTTCTCTTCTATTTTCTCCCTCCAGCCCTTATCAAGTTCCCCACTCTGACATTACTAACCTCATGTTTGGTTATTATTTTCATGTACCCATATGCATCTACAAACACATAGCCTGCTGATCTGTCTTTGCTGTCTGTCTATCTATGGATTCAATGCTAACTTTTTCCTTGAGAATAATACCTTATATTAATGTTTTTCTTATTGTTTATTCATGTAAGCTCCTGGCTACCCAGTATTATAATTGAGACCTGAAAGATCGGGGAAGACCAATTCTCCCCAGCTCTATTGTAGATAAGATCACTGAACTGTGGGAGAGTCAGTGAGTTCATGGAGAAAACAAATCATCTGCTCCTGGAAAGTGATCAGGCAACAGAGAGTTGGAAGCATCAGTCATGTCTGAAGAAGTGTTGTGTTGCCTGTGATCCTGTCTAAAAGCATCAGATCACTTGGTGATCATAGCCATTCACAGCTCCAGTGCCAAGTAGAGCAGCCAGTGACACATGTACTCCACAGATGACAATTACATGACTTGGTGTCATCATGAGACAAGCAAAGGAGCCAAGAGTGGAGCAGAGCTTAATATCTCCCACAGTGAGCTCATCCCCCTATTCTCTGTGACATCACTCACAACCCATCCCTGTTTAAGGACCGACCATATGGTCTCCTCCTTCTGCTCTGCTAAGCAAGAGAAAAGGCTCAGAACTGGACAGATAATTTTAATTACATTTCCAAAACACTGTTGATGATCTCTTTAGTGCCAAATTAATAACAATAATCAACTTAAATGGGTTAAAATATTTAATCTCCATTCTCTAACAATGTTTACAGCTAGCTTTCATAGTCCTGAGGAAAGAAAATGTGTATTTTGCTCCTGAGTTCCTCATATTAAAAGTCTACTTCTTTCAAAAAGCCAATTACTCTACTTAGAAAAAAAAAAACCAAGGGCATGAACAGACACACATGTGATCATTTCTAGTTCCAATATTTGATAAGGTTTTGGCTTGAGTTTTTCCCTGTCTGAGGATCAGAATATATGACATCCATTGTTCTTAGCCCATGTTAAGTAACTAGCTTTGCATCCTTGAGTAAATGCTGTCAGCAACCCTCAAATTGATATATCCTTGTCATTCTCTGAGTATGCATATGGTTACAGACATGAATCCAGGTGTTCTGGACAGCTCTTGGTACAGTGTTTAAAAAAATGAAGACTTGATTTTTTTAAAAAAATATATAACAAAACGACAGTAAAATTTAATACTATGTTTATAATACAACAAGAATATACAGGGTGGTATGTTGCTATGTTCTTGTAGGACGTGGAATAAAAAAAAAAAACCCAACACATCCAGGTTTTTGATACAAGTTAATCCAACTCTCATTTCTGAAATTGATTAGTTTTGGAACTGCTTAATAACATTCAGTAAAAATGTAAAAAAAATGGGTGTAAGCTTGAACAATGACATATTTAGAGAGCATGATACACAACTGCTTGTAAGTTTAAGATTTTAAATAAACTAAATATCAATAGAAATAATTGAAACTTCACTATATAACTGAATGTGTTACCCTGAAATTAAGGAAGCACATTATAATATAGATGCTAGCAAGTTTGTGGTTGATAGCAATGAGAGCTGGAAATGTAGCTCACTTAGCACAGTGTTTGTATATATAACACACGTGAAGCTATATGTTAGACACCCAGCAGTATCTAAACTGCCACAGCGGGAAATGTCATTAATCAAAGCATGTGGTAGCTCCAGGCAGGAGAATCTGAAATTCAAGGTTATCCTCAGTTACATAGAGAATTTAAGGCCACCCTTGGGTACTCCAGAGTGAACCAACGATCAAGCATACTATGGCTCAGAAAAGGCCACCATTTTATTATACCATAGAAAAGTAAGAGCAGCCATGAAGTAAACTTCAGATCTATTATGAGATAATGAGTTGAAAATGAGGCTGGTGTTTGTCTTGGAGAAGTAATAGGAATCTGTGACTAATGCCACCGAAGAGTTGAAAATCTGCTAGAAAGAGCTTAGCTTAAGAACCTGATTGATCCATACATTCAGCATTCAGTGAGGAAACTCTAAGAAATCAGATTTCACTTCAGAACGAGTATTTCCTTGGTCAGATCTTTAAGAAGGGAAAATGGCTCCCTACAGTTGTTGAGTTCTTTGTCAATTGAAGTCTGTGTGGGGAAGATTGAAGAAGTGCCGCTGAGCAAGAGAAGGAGTGTGGACAGGGCAATGCATGTGTCGCACGATTTCTAATAGTCAAATCAGAGAAAGCAGAAGAAACAGGATATTAATGGAATGTAGAATGTAGGTAACTGTTTAGTGTAATATATTTTAAATGTTGCCCCAATATAAAATTGTTAGATGACTTTTAATTATTTTTTTTACTGGACCTTCAGAATCTGGGATGTATTTTACAGATACAGGGTGCTTCCTTTTTGAGTAGGAAAATTTTGAGTCTTCAACATTGGCCTGTGGCTTATTTCTGTTATGTTGGGTAGTGAACTTTTAAGCCAAAAAATCATAAAAAGCTGGCCCCATGGGTAAAAACACTTGCTGTGAAGGCAAGAAGGCATGAATTCTCTCTCCTAGCACTCAGGTAAGAAAGCTGAGCATGGCCCTGCATGCCTGCTACCCCAACATCAGATATTTGGAGACTGGAAAATAAATACTGGGAACTGACTGGCCAACCAACTAACAAAAATTGTGAGTTTCAGTAATATCCTGTCTTAAAAGCTAAAGTGTAGAGCAACAGAGGAAGAAAGGATATTTTCCTGTGGTACAAGGCATATGCAACATGTGCACATAAACCTATGATGTGCACATAACAGACACATACACACGCACATACATGCATGCATGCACATGCCGCCTACTACTACTGATGATGATAACAAAGAAATCATAAAACCAACCTCAAATTGATACAATTCAATCATGTACTCTTGAGTAGACTGGGAATAACATAGTTATGATTTCCCAAACAAATGCTCTTTGGTATCAGATCACAGATTTAGATTTATGGGAAAGCTGTTAAGTCCATGGGGCTGTGGAGGAAAGAGAGATGAACAGTCAGGGTCACCTTTACCAGACATACTGTTCTAGTATGAATTCTATAATAGAGCCCTCTCTGGACAAGTAATAAGCAGAGATGCCTCTGACCTTTATTCCATGCCAAGGCAAGAACCTCAGTAGAGAGAACTGCAAGCTCGTAGGCCTTACCATTAGCCTGAGGCAGTCCTGGCATCATTGTACCTTGAGCTTGCCAGAGGAAGTCAGGGACTGCAGACTTCCATCTTCAGTGGAGATTCCTGAACTTTTTATAGGTTACAGATTCTGATGTATTCCAGCAGCCTCTTGCCAAACAAAAACTCTCAAACCTTCAGGGTGGCAGCGTTTGCATGATCACACAAAGCATGAAGACCTTGAAATCCGTGGGTTTGTGATCAATAAACTTGAACTCTTACTTGGGGGGCTATGGGATGTCACAGTACGGAAAAGGAAAAGAGGAAAACGCAAGTGGTAGGGTGGGGCTTGGCCGTTACCTGTTTTCCTTACTTACTTTGTATATCATTGTCTCAGCCCTTAAGTGCTGGAAAGTTTTGCTCTCCAGTCAGAGGCTTCCTCCCTGAAGTCTACACCTTGTCATGCAGGGGAAAGAACACCTGGAGGTAACTAAATTGAAGCACTATATGTTTTGACACCAGCCAAGGAACAGGCAGGTCATTTTCGTCTATTTTTAATGACATCCCCATTGGCATTTCCATCTTGTAAATTTTTTTTTCTTGTGACACCACAGGCATAGTTCCCCCTGCTGCCTGCTTCCTGTGGCGCTAAATGCCAATGATCACACAGGTCACATTTCGTATCAAGAACAATTGACTCAGCATGCTGGGACTTCAGTTTGTTCCCTCAGGTCATGCTCTCTGCTGGGCTTCCTGCTTGTCAAGACTTGAGACAACAGTGAGCAGAAGGTGTGAGATTCCAGTCTCACGTAATCTTTCTGCACTATCACACACACACACACACACACACACACACACACACACACACATACACACACACACACACACATTCCCTTTCTTTAATGCTATATACATTTAGTAGAACGATGATAGTAGGTTTTAGTAGGATTTAGTAGGTATTTAGTTTGTCTAGTCACAGGTTTTTGAGCATAATAATTGAATTGTGTCAGTGGTGGTTTTAATCTTGAGGAGTGCTCCTTAATTCCAATTAGAAAGCAGTTGATTATTTCCATGGTATCCCTGACATTGTTGGGCTAGCAAGCTCTTATTGCCACGCCTGTTAAAATTGTAGGTCCCAGGCTTCTTCATAGCTGGATAAGATTGCTGTTTATGTCTGTCCCCTGGTAGAATGCGTAGCACGTCCTAGCACTATGAAAGCTAACCAGTAGTGTGGAGCCTTCCGTGTCAGTATGAGCTTGACTTCTTCTTTTTTGATGATACAAGTATATGGTATCTTCAGCATGAGGTCTTATTATTGAGTTTTGGAACAATAACTAAGAGAATTGGCAATAATTTAATCTCTTGAGGTCCTTGAGACATCATTGGTGAGCAATTCCAAAAGAAGCAAGCCATTCCTAGGATGGGGAAATGTATTTATTAGTCACTTGTGTCCAGTAGGGCATTGTTATCCCACTATAGTATAACTCCATTTTAACTATTTTACCGGTTATATCTATGTCTATTTTAGGAAGCTTCTAGAGTAGTAAATTTCCATATGACTTTTAAAGGATTGTTTGTTTGTTGTAAAACAGGGTCTCACTATAGAGCCCTGAGTGGAACTGAATTAACAGTGACCATCTACCCCTACCTCTAAAGTGCTAGCATTAAAGGCATAGGTGCTGCCATGCCAGGCAATTAGGACCTATTACCAGAATGCTTAACAGTTTGATGGTGCATGACAAATCTGAAGAACTCCCAGCCCAACCATTGGAATACAAAGAAAAGATGTTGCATTGGATGACTTGAGTGGCATTTGTGTATCTTAGGCAAGAGTAGCTTTTGAGGACTAAACAGTGTGCACAATGTCCTGAGTCAGAGTTGGAAGCTACATCTGAAGGATGGAAGGGAAGAGAAGACTTGAAGATAACGTCCTAAGTTCGCTTTGGATGTGTAGGGATGCCTACCTGTGCCATTAGGTAATAAAGACCTTTTGCTCGGCTGGTACCTTCATGTGGTGTGAATGGCCACTCTCTCTTTGTGGGTGATGTTCATTATGTGAATAACAGTACTACATTTTGAGTAGATTCTAGCAGCTTCAGTCCAAGTCTTCCCTTCCCAATTGGCTTGCGAATACATTTGTCTTGGGAAAACAAATAAACCAGACAACATGTTGATCATCACCATTGGGAAGATAAATCTTTATAGTGATGTTTAATAAACATTGGTGAAAATAGATTCCTTTCACTTGAGTAATGAATTATATAAAGTTAGTAAGGGAGAATTTCAGGAAATCCCAGAAAGTTATAACAATAAGGATCATCTTTGAAGAAGATATTTTCCCCTGAGTTTTCTTTCTGAGTAACTCTATGAGAAAACTGCTAAGGTCTTAAAATGAGGACTTTGATGTACATAAGAAATGGACAAAATGTAGAAATCATAATGGAATATAGTAATAGCTTATTCTTTACTTATACATATTTACTCATTTGCATATAATTTCTGACTTCAGTGGCCACTTGTCAAATTTTACTGCTTTTGTATTGTGTTAAATATATTCTAGAGAGAAACTATTCAGTAAATATCACTCATTCTTATTATCTAACTTGCAAATTCATATTGCCCTGTGTGTGTGTGTGTGTGTGTGTGTGTGTGTGTGTGTGTGTGCATTCCCTGTTGCTCCTCTCTCTTCTCCAACCCAAAGGAATGGTGAAGAAGGAGCAGTTTATTTTTCAATATTTTATTAATTTATTCATATTACATCTCAATTGTTATCCCATCCCTTTTATCCACCCATTCCTCCCTCCTTCCTGCTTTCCCCTTACTCCACTCCCCTATGTCTGTGATTGAGGCCGACCTCCACCCCTGTATATCCTCATAGGGTTTCAGGTCTCTTCTTGGTAGACTGCTATCCTTCCTTTGAGTGCCACCAGGCCTCCCCATCAAGGGGACTTGGTCAAAACTGGGGCACCAGAATTCATGTGAAAGTCAGTCCCCACTCTCTACTCAATGGTGGAGAATGTCCTGTCCATCGTCTAGACCTGTGTTTGGGCTGAAGAGATGGCTCAGCTGTTAAAAGCTAGGCTCACAACCATAAATATAAGAAGGAACAGTTTAAATGGAAGATTGCTACCTCTAGGGTCTAGGATCCCTCCTCAGGATTCACCCCCACCCCCATCCCCCTGAAGGCCCTTCTGGATGAACTCTCTACTTTGGAGTCCACTAAAGTAGACAGTTGAGGCTCCCAAGGTGGGTAAAAAGCAGGTATGCTCTGCAGGGGTATGTCTGTTGCTGGTTTGGGGGCTGGCCAGCTGAGCCACCTTGCTCTGACCTCTTTTATCCTCTGCCCTCTGCCCTCTGCTGTCTCACTTCAGAACCATGTATTTCATGGTGTTTCTTTAATTAAAGGTTCAGGTAACCTTTTCCTGCTTGAGTCTCTGTTGAAGCATGGGATATGGCAGGACCATTTGCAGAAGGGAGAGGGCAGCGGTGCATGGGGCAGCATGTCTGTTCAATTCTTGGCTTTTTCCTGTTCTCTTTCCTGTGTTTGTATCCTCTTCAGCATGGGCTAGAGTAAGGAATCTGGGAAATGGAGGTGGCCCACATGAAAATGGTGCTGTGGACTGGGACATGTGGTGGCCATGTGGCAAGACCCAGGAAGCCTGGGCCCATTTCTCCTGCCCGTGGGGCCCTCTATGTTACACATTGTTTTTTAAGCATGCCTGTATGGTGAATTTACCATATTCCATAAAGGATGTCTATCTTCATGAAGTCTGCTTTGGGTTTGAGGAGAATATTTCTAAGACCACACATAAACACAGTAGAGAATACATGTATAAAACTACAATGGAGAGATGAAACATTAAGTTAATACAAAATAAGATATGCCAACAAACTCTCTGTTAGGTCTGTAGTTAGAGTAAAGCAACACATAGGGATGCTGTGGGTCAGTGTTCCTGGAACCCTAGCATGTCTAGAATGTACAGAAGAGAACCGTGAAGAGAGGGAGGGGACTCATCAAAGTCAGAACACAGCAAAGGCAGAAGACGACACAAATACTGATTGTGGAAATTAGCTTAGCCTTGGTTGTCAGGTCAGGAAGAGCACAAAAATTTTTCTTTGGGACAACTAGCTCTTTTCTCTCACAATCCTTGGTCAAGAACCTACCAGAATGATGGCCACCCTGCAGTAGAATGTCAGGATGAAGATTTGCCAGTGCTGCACTAAGTATACACGACATCTGGCCCAAACGTCCATTGTAATAAAAGTAAATTATGTCCCACAATGCTTAAATAGACTGTTCATATCATTAAAATATAAAATGATAAAGCTTGGTGAGCCCAGGGTTAGCACCTCAGTAGCTTGAAACCTTGTCACAAGTTTTTTTTCTACTGTGTCATTTTTGGACTTTCTTTTCAATTGGCACTATAGCTGTTGCTTTGCCAGTTCTCCTGCTCTCTGAACCTATAAAACAGATGGGAACTCCATGTAACTTGGGGAAAGAATGCCAGAGAAAAATTGCTTCTACCAAATTGCTCTCTATGGATCCAATTCAGAAGTCTGTATGAACATAGGCAGCCAGGAGAGATGTATCCTATCCGACTTGGGCCATCCAGGTCACTGAAGTGATAGTAACATCAATTATTTAGCTAATCTAAAGTTTCTCACGAGAAAACAAAATAAATTAAGGTAAATTTAGATCCACCATATAATAGTACATGTGATTGCATTTAAATTAAACATCTATGATCTTGATTCTTGTTTAACATGTCCAATTCTGGGCACATGGTACTTGCTAATGGAATTTATACAAAGTGAAAAGTTTTGAAAAAGAATATTCCCATAGATTCTTGGTAAGTACATAATTAATTTTATCCATGTTACTTTACTTCCTCCACAATTTGGATGAATGACTGCATCCTATAACTGTGTAGCAAATGATTTCACACAAAGATTTCTTTCAATATTTAGAGTACAAAGATTAAAATATGCCTATAAAACATTAATTTATCAGAGTGAAGCAAAATTGTTACTCGATACATCATACGGAGATGTATTTAGACATTTTGAAGAAATGTGATTAGTTGTATATTTCTATATGCTAGATATCATAAAGGAAATGAAAATGTATGCTATCCACTGGTGGTAGTTTATTAGAACTTTATAAAAGAAATTGGGACATTTTAAATGAAAAATAGCATGAAAACATTAATGTGGCTATTAAATGATTAAAAGTGGTGTGTGTGTGTGTGTGTGAGAGAGAGAAAGAGAGAGAGAGAGAGAGAGAGAGAGAGAGAGAGAGAGAGAGAGACAGACAGACAGACAGACAGACAGACAGACAGAGACAGAGAGAGAGACAGAGAGAGAATATAGGACTTTGAAGACTATGATCTTCCCTTACGATAAAAACAGTTTGAAAACTTTTTGGAAAAGATCCAGGTAGTAAATATCATAGACCTTTTTCTCTTATAGCATTTCTGACATAACTAGTCTAATTCTGCCATGCATTGTAAAAGCAGCCACAGAGAGTCCATAAAAGAATGTTCATGGCTCTGTTGCAATAAAACCTTATTGACAGGAACAGACAATAAGCTAGCTCTGTTTTTCAGGCTGTAAGTTGTGTCCCTGGACTTGAGTAGAAATAGAAACACTGAAAGAATAGCCTATAAATTGATATTTAAATATTCAATTATCTAAAACCTTCTATTAGCTATTATAATTTTAATAGCTTTGTTGTTAACATAGTATTTTCACTTTTAGAGTACTTGATGCAAATTTCCAATATGATGCCTTTTTAAACAAAACTATTACAGCTTTCAATGTTATGTAGGAAATGCTTCTCCCTGGCCCAGCCTTTGTGTAGGTCAATACTTTCCATAATTTGACATAGAGTAAATATAAATGATTAATATACAGTTCTACAATACCTCTTGATGTTAGTGTATTTGTTTTTTTATGTAGCGCTAAGGGGCAAAGCCTATATATGCTGAAAAGAAATCTGATTTTTTTGTGTAATTTGGACCAAAAGAGTTGAGCAGCCTTCTCAAGAAGAAAATATTTATTTAAGCTCATGGATTCAGATGGTTCATGGTCAGGTGGCCCTGTGTTTCTGGTACCAATATGAAGCAGAACTTCAAGGGTTGGGGGGGCACAGATATAAGAGCATCCCTTTCTTTTCTATGTACATGTGAAGGAGATTGAAATCAAATGGCCTAGGGTCAGGCAAAATGTCCAAAGCCATGCCCATGCAGACCAACTCCCTCAAACTATACATGTGCACTACACCATACAGCCAGTATGCTCAACTTGTCTTATTTCCCTCAAATTGAGCCAATTTTGTTTTAAGATTTATTAAATTTTGTTTTATATGTATGAGTATTTTACCTGCATGTGTTCCTGTGCACTGTTTATGTGCCTGGTTCCCTTAAAGGCCGGAAGATGGCATGAGTTCCTCATGAACTGTAAATACAAATGATTGTGAGCTGCAATGTGAGTGCTGGGAATGGAAGCCAGGTCATGTTGAAGAGCATTTAGTGCTCTTAACCAACTCTTCAGCCCCAAAAACACTTATTCTGAAAAGTAAGAAGCAATTGGACAAATCAGGGATAGACATTCACCTATTTTATCACCATTTACATCTCAGATGCTCTCAAAGCAGGTTTATATATCCAGTGAAAGTGGAGAATGGAGCATAGGGATGATGACGATTACTTTCGGTTAGCACGGATAAACATATTTGTTTCTCCAAAGTAACTTCTACACAGAAAGGACAGATGAGATATGGCATTCTTGTAGTTATGAAACTAGAATAATGGATTGTAGGAGCTGTATGGAATGTACCCAACTCCTCAGTCTGGTCTTGGACAGGTGTCAACAACCCAAGAGATTACTTTTCATGAAATTTACCAGAGATGTTTCCATTTATATATACTACTAGTGGGATTAAATTCAGTGGATACTTCATACCTGAAGCTAATATAGAAATACTTTGAATACTATCCCTACAATGAAGTCTATGCTTTTTTAATGGTAAGCATGGTAAATGCATACAACGAATACCAAAACAAAACAAAAAGCAAAACAAAAACCTATGTTAGACATCAACCTTCTTGAAAGAGTTAGAACATATCCCTCATTGATCCTTGATTTAACTGTATTCAGATGTGGATGTTCATAGTTCCTCTCCTCTGATATAGATTCTTTCATCCATTTAGAGGCAGTCACTTTTGGAATGTGGAGCTGGGATAGAAAGAAAGACACTTAGGCAGAAAGCGTGGAGACTTCTATTAATGAGTGCCTACATATGTTTCTCATGGTTCTTACAAAAGTAAAATTTCAAAGACAGTCACTGACTGAGTTATTTGTTGTCCCTGGTTGCTTTTTGAAGACAACATGTGGATGTAAATAAACTCGAGGCACCGTAAATAAACTTGAGGCACCTCAGCACTTAGCATCTCATTCCTAAGGAGATAACTAGAGTCACACTGAACACACAACAGGGACGGAGGGAACTGGGGCTTTGATATAGGCCATTTGTAAGTGTTTTCTCCCACTTCTATCCTACAGTTTCTGTCAAAAGCAATGTTTTGATCGCACCACTCTCATGTGCTTCCTCGTCTACACTGTTGTGCACACAGAACTTTGTGCTTATGAGCAGACTTACTCTTCCTGCAGCCTGAACTTTGGCCCCTCCCACATTCCTTGTAGATTGGTTAAGAATAAGCAGAAGTGTTTATTCTCTCTACAGTGTGTCAGGGTTTTTTGCTTCTCTCTGTTGCCTTATTCTTCCACACTCAGTAAAATGTATAATGTTATACCAGAGAGGGCAGATAACCACTCTCTAGGACCCTCATTGGAATGGCTAATTTCACCTTTAACTAATAACATCTTTTATTTCTCATAACATTCTTGCTAGCATGGAATTGCATCTTTTCCTATGCATGATATTACATAATATTTACAATATAGAGTATGATTTTCACTGATGACATTTTTTATACAGCTGTGTAAGAGCTTGTCCCTTTTCAGAGCTTAACTCACTTAATCTTCATAATCCTGAATGTTATGCACAATTGTAGTTCACATTCCACAAATGAAAAGTTGTGATATTGTGATATAGAAAGCTTAAGTAACCAGAGTCACAAACTACACTAAGCCATAGTCAGACTCCGAATGCAACAGGCTATTTCTCACACTATGTTGTGCCCTACTTTAAATGGAATTCCTTTGAGTTCTGACATTCAAATTTTATAGAGCTCTGAAGCAGTTGTTGTAAGTATCACTTCTGATCCAGCTGGATGCAGGTGTAGAAAGTAGGGGGCAATAGGGCTGAACTGCCTGCAGTAAGAAAATGTGTCACCTTGAACATAGTCATCAGAGGAAACAGCTGCCTACCAAGGCTTTTTGTTATCTTTACAAATGGAATGACAATCCATGAGTACATTCTGATCCCAGTCATTGACTTCATACATAAATGCAGACAGAGAAACAAAAGTTTTGTAGAGATAAATTTTAAATCCTTGATATAGTACTCACCTTTCTCCAAAAGAAGCAGCATACAACATTGCATTTCTAAAGCATGAACCATACAGTATGGTTTATTTACTGATTGATATATAATAATCAAAAAAGACAGCAAAGAAGTACTTTACAGTACAAAAATTTGGCTCATACTATCTACTCTGAGTGGTCTAGTTGCATGTCCACTCTGCTTGGTTATGTTAAAAGGATGAAACTTTTATACAGTTTCACTAAAGCAACACTGTCATCTTCCCAACCAAACTCAAAGTCATATAATACACACTACAAACTCAGCAACATTCAATAGACTACTTGACCAGTATCCCATTATACTAATCAAATCACCCCAAACTAGGAAAGCCTGAGTAATTATCAGAGACATGGGGGCCTAAGGAGAGTTGACATGTAAATACTGGATTGTGGGGTCCTGGAACAGAAGAGGGATATTGACTACAAAGTGAAGAAATACAGGTCAAGTATAGACTTTATTCAATAAGAAAATATAAATACTGGTTCATTGACTAAGAGGAATTTCCCACATTCTTCCTATACAGAAAGCTGTTATGGCATGTATGGTAACTGTGCATTACCGTAACTCTAGCTAAACTTAAAACACGAAACTGTTCTTTAAAAAGCTTTCTTCTTTAAATAAGTGAATGATAAAAAGTGGGCTTTAATAGGACACACACACACACACACACACACACACACACACACACACACATACGTAGAACGTAGACCAAATATGCTCATGTCTCTGTTAAAATATATCTAATTTTCAAACTTAGAAGAAGCAATTCTGCTATGTACAGAAAAAATAGGTCAAAGAATATAGTGTTGAAGTTACTCAACAAGGAGAGGATGTGACAGAAGTAGGAGGACTGTAGGCCAATGACAGAATGGAGGTCATGGCAGAGCACACTTGGCAGGAGTATTCTCCTAATTGAAATGTCAGCTCTGTTGAGTATGAGCTATGTGCAGAGGCTCAGGATGGGGGCTGGGGGGAGGAGCAAGGTGGCATCATACTCCTGAGATATTAATAGTGGCAATGCACTTCACCTTGACAATGAATTGGGTAGTAATGCATTTAGAAAATGTGGAACCAAGAACAAAGTTCAGTAAATCCTTACCATAGACAATAATAGATACATGATTACCTGTGAGAGAATACTTAACATCTGAGTCTCACAGATTATGCTTCCAAAACATGAGAATTAATAAGATCATAATTACTTCTATTGGTTAGAAAATGATCCGGAAGCAGAAAAGGGCAATCAATGTGTTAACTAAAATCTTAGTAGTCATTCAAAATGACAAATGAGAAGAAATTATGAAATGTTGTGTACTCTGATTTCTCTTTATGACCTCCACTCCCTACAATTTGCAGCATTAATTAGTATTTCTAACTGGAGAGATGCTGAAGGAGGCAAGGTACTCTGCTGGAGGAGTCTGCACTGTGGGCTTGGCTATTGCACAGAGCAGAATTGTCTGTGACATTGCTTAAGCATCAGATAAAGCCTATGTTTTCCTCTATCTACATTAAAATATGTATCTTGGAGTTTGGGACATGGTGCAGTAGTTATTGATACATGTTAAAACAGGCGATAAGGAAATGATATTCCTGGACTTCTAGGTATCAAAGTTCAAAGATCCAGAAAGATGAATAAACTGAAATGAAAATTGGCAGGTGAGAAACAAGTGCATCAGTTAGTTGGGTATGCTCAGACATCAAGATTGTTATCTGTGGCAGATTGATAGCTAGAAACCGGGAGTAGATGTGATACACAGAAGGTCAAAGACAGGTGGACTCTTTCCAAATTTTGGAGAGTAGGAATCCAAAGTAAAGTGACCAAAGAGTCATACACAACTTCACAATCACTGGGAAGACGTTGATTCTACAATGCATACAGTTTATTATATCATACATGTTTCCTTTGAGCATTCAGAGAGCTTGCATTGAAACTATGTCCTGGAAGAAGCCTGGCTCAAAGGAAAATGATAAAAGTGAGTTTATTATAAGAAATATATGGTAGTAAAAAGTATAGAATTTGCCTGATAAAACATTTGTTCCTAAAATGTACAGAAATGCCTGATTTTCATAATAGAAGTATTGGTTTCTTGACTTGATTGTGTTTGTGATTTTTGGAAGCCGAGCTTGCTTCCCACACAGGCCTGGACTCACAGTCTTTTCTGCCTGAGACCCTTGAGTTCTGGGATGTGCACCAACACACCTAGCTTAAATTGCTGTTCATTCTTTCTTTTTAAGCTTCTTAAAACATTGAAGATAGATTTTTTCATACAATATATTCTGATTACAGTTCCCCTCCTCCAACTCTTCCCAGTTCCTCCCCAACTCCCCACTTACCCAAATTCACACTCTTTCCTCCTCTCATTTGAATACAAATAGGCAGCTAGATGATGATGATGATGATGATGATGATGATGATGATGATAAACCAGAATAGGAAAAAACAAACAAACAAGCAAAAAACAGGAAAAATGAGCCATAGAAATCTTAGGAAATACATACAGATGTGAGAAATTCACAACACAAAAAATTCATAAAAACAAAATTGTAAACCATAATATGTAAGCAAAAGACTGTTTCTTCTTAAAAACTCAGAGACCAAGAAAGGCATCCAATAAGTACAGTGCCGTTATATTCTTAATGCAATAAATAACCAAGGCAAAAATACCATCTCCATTTATCTCTGTATTTAAACAGTGCTTTGACTTGTAATCTGCAGAGTAGTATCCTATTCTTTCAAAATATGTCGATAGATAGATGCTATCTGTAAATAAATAAGAAAGGTTAGATGGACAAAACACAGATCACGCCTGTTCTTTAGTTTTCCTCTCCTAGATTAGATGTAACTTGAAAAAAAAATGGAATTAGCATCATAAATATTTAGATATCTCAGGGACTGAAATGAAAGCAGTGGGTAATGTGTAGTAGTTTTAGCTCTTATAGCTGCCTTGAATGACTTTGACCAGGTAAAACAATGAGAGTGCAGGATGACGTCAGTGATCTGCTATACAAGAACTCTTGTTCACTTTTTATTCCTGAAAGAGGCTGACACTGTGCTAATTCCTCAAAATCCAAATATGTATGAGGAAGAAACCCCACCTTCCTGCTGTGAGTGAACACCCTAGAAAGAAAGCCAGAAAGCCAGTGATGACTGTGTAGAGAAAGTGACTGCATATAGTTCTGGGGGCTCTAGAGTAGTATTAGAAGGTGAAGTGAAAAGGTGCTGTGTCTGTTGGTTAAACAGGAATCAGATCTAATGTGGACAAGCTACGTGAGTGAGTTTCTTCCTAGGGGAAAATATTCTGAAAAAAAAAAAACAAATAAAATAGACATGCAAAGACACAAAATGGCCATATGTACTGAGACATACGAGAAAGACTATATATATATATATATATATATATATATATATATATATATATGTATATATATATATATATTAAATATACAGCTCTATAAGTAACTTGATGTGAGGTATAACCATCATGTGGAACTGTCAGAACAATTAACAAGACAGAAGTTGGAGCAATAATTCCAGCTATACATCTCACTGAGTTGTCACCTGGGGACCTTATTTATTTTTGCTAATTTCAGTTTTCTCATTTATGGAATAAGGCTAATAATAAAGACAAGTTCAAAGGATTGTTAGGTAATATAAGTGCTTAATAAATATTAGCTGTTATGATAATTCGTAACAAAGAGAAATGGACTCAAGTTAAAGAAAATATAGTATATTTATGGTTGTAAGCCTAGCCTTTAATGGCTGAACCAGACCAAGAAGAGACTTGATACCCTATGAGCATATACAGGGGGAGGTGGTCCCCCTCAGTCATAGTCATAGGGGAGGGTAGTAAGGGGAAAACGGGAGGCAGGAATAACAGGATACAAGGAATGGGATAACTATTGAGATGCAATATGAACAAATCAATACAATTTTAAAAATGAAAAAAAAAAAAAGAAAATATAGTAGAGGTAAATGAGAAAACTGGCTATGGCATTAGAGCCTAAAGGAATGCCCAGGCTCCAAGTTTTGATCCCACTATTTTGAAAGGATAGGCTTTGGTGACATGCCACAGGTTTCCTATCTATTCACAGTAAATCTTCAATCAATCTGGGTAGATGCTCAGGAAACCTTGGGTGAAATGAAACAGAAAGCACTTCATGTAATAACTTGCTGTGAGGTCTTTCACTTTTTAATTGATTAGCTGGAAAAGTGGCCTAAATCTGATTAGATGAAATTCAAACCTGAATAGGAATAATAGAAAGTCCTGTATCAACGTTTAAAAAAATCAGTTAAAAATTCTGTGTTAGCAAGAATGTACATGAAAAATCAAGAAATCCTTTTGGTTGGCGTTTCACTCATTGCTACTCAACAGGAATGCAGAGGCAACTTACTTAAAAGACGTCGAGCTGCACCAAACATACAGTGATAAGACAATACTATGTTTCCATCTGCTTTGGCCAGAACAAATTCTCACTGCAAAACTCTGAGAGTCATCTATGCCATAAATCAATCAGATCACTGGCTGGCTGGCAAGAAACACAGCCTTATCATTTAATCAATGAATAAAAGATAAAAAAAATGGGAGCGTCTCAGAGGTCTATACTTTCTCCACTTAAATATCTGACCAGAAACCACACAGAGAAGGAATCAGGTAAATTTGAGTAGAATCAAATGGAAAATGAGTGAATATACCAAAAGTGAGGCAGATTTGTTCTCAGTTCAGTGTAGGTCAGAGGGCAGTTTGTGAGGGAGTGAATGGTTCAGGCTCTGCAAGTGTCAGCAACTGTGCTGGGTGAAGATAGCACAGAAACAAATTAGCTGGAATGAGTTGATCTGCAGGACAGTTAACTTCTTTTTCTAATTTTTCTTTTTTATTTCCTTCTTTCCTTTTTGCTTCTAAAGATTTATTCTGGTTATTTATTATTGTGAAATTTTCTCATACAATATATGCTGATTACGCTTTGCTGTCCACTAAATGCTCCCAGGCCCTTCTCACCTCCCCATCCACACAACTTCAGCCCCTTTCTCTCTCTTTTGAAAACACATAGGCAAACAAACAAAAGGACAACAATAATAATAGCAAAAACTAAGCCCACAATAACAGCAAAATATAAGCCAGAGGTTGAAAAGCAAACAAACAAAGAAAAAACACACAATCCATTTTTGTAAAAGAGTGAAAAAATGTGGGGACCAGAGAGATGGCTACAGCAATTGAGAATTTATTATGCAATCAGTAAGAACAGAGTGTGGATCCTAGCACACATATGGCCAGCTAGGTTTTCAGTGGGTGCCTGTAATTCCATATCCCAGGGTATCTGTGCTGGGCAGCAACAAGAGGATTGCTGAAGCTAGTTGGGTCCAGCTAAGGTCCAGGGAGAAGCTCTGCTTCAGGGGGACAGCGCAGGGGCCAAGAGGAGAGTAATCAACACCCTCTTCTAGCCTCTGTGACGATGTACAGACATGTACATCTACACACGTACATACACATACAGCATTTGTGTGATGCTGCAATACAGGCATAAGGAATGCATAAATCTTTTTTAGAAACAGTTTATAATTACTATGTTTTAATAAAGAAAAGTGGGAAGCCATAACAAAAACAATTAATGCTTTTGAATGTGGCCCTGTCATCTTGTCCAAGAAAATGTGCACTAATACACACATGAAAGGGAACCCATGGTGTTCGGATGATCATCTGCACTTTATGTTTCCTGTAGTCTTGTGCTTCAATGACTTGCAAAGAAACCATGAGTTTTGTAGCATTTGGTACTCATTACTGTGCAGTAATCCAATGCACACTAGAGAGTTCATGTTTCCCAGTTTGCTGACTCCTGACATATTAGGAGAGAACAATTAGCATTTGCCTTCTTTTTTGATGCCAGACGAGTACTATATGCTAGAAGAAAATCGGTGCATGATTTATTTACTTCTCTTCTGCACCATTTATCTTTAGGTAGAAATATAACAGGCTAGAGCTATGCCTGAGGGGTGGTCTGTGAGTGGTGCACACAGGGAGCGGAGGGACTCAAGTTATCATTTTCTTGTTTTTGTTTTTTAAATAAAAAATTTTTGATTTGGTAATTTAGCTCAGGAGATTTTGATTTCTAAAAATCTGTTCTCATTTGGTTATAGCAAGCTAAAGGGTAGCATCTGGCTTAAATAATTTAACTTCGGTGGAAAAGAACAAGTCATTCTTTAAAAAGTGTGTTATTGACTATGCTATTTCGGATACTTTTGGACATTGTTTACTTGTCTTTTAACCATGTGTTATAGTTATTTGTCAAAAACTGTGGTGCATTGGCAGGCCAATATTCACTATAATGTCTGTAGCTCACAGGAGTCCTTGCAAGTTTATCTGTACATGCTTCTAGTGAGTGCCTGATTTATGTTAGATTCAAATTTCCCTGATTCATCAAGAGCTCTACAACCCTGCACCCAATTCAAAGAAGTAGGATATCAGAATCATTCGTGGGTACCACTTCCAAAGCATCCTCAATGTAAGCTTCCACTTAGGCTAGAGAATTATATTTCTGTTGCTTGTGTGGAGCCCAGAGATTGTCTTGAGCACACTAATATAACATAGATCAACAGAACCATGGCTGTGGCTATTCCACGTATTCAGTATGGTTTTACTGTATCAGTTCATTACTAATGGCATCAATAGGTTGTGATGGGAGAACCTAGAAACAGAAAGATCAAAATCACACAAGATATGGTTTCTTTTCAGCAATCACATCTACCATTTTTGCTTTAGTTTGTTTTTGTTGGACTCTGAATACTAACACTGCATGATGTAATGACATTCATCGCAGTGAGGGTCTTGATTGAGTTAAGACTAGTTTTGGCTTTCAAATGTATCCTTAGTTTAGTTTACTGTCTTCTTCCCATTGGATAATTCTGTATGGAGTACTTTCTAAACATTTGTGCTTTTCTCATTTTTTAAAACACATTTTATTGAAATATAAAATAATTCATATTACATCTCATTTTCTATCCCATCCCATGCGTCCTCCCACACCTCCCTCCCTTCCACTATCACCCCAATGCCCCTTCCTTATGACTGTGACTGAGGAGGACTTCCTCCTCCTGAATATGGTGCTAGGGTATCAAGTCTCTTCTTGGTAGTCGCTATCCTTCCTCCAAGTGCCGTTGGGCCTCCCCAACAAAGGGACATGGCCAAATATGGGGCACCAGAGATCATGTGAAAGTCAATCCCCAGTCTCCACTTAACTGTGGAGAATGTTCTGTCCCTTAGATAGATCTGGGTAGGGGTGTGATGATGACTGCACATTTTGTCCTTGGTTGGTGCCTTAGATCAAGCAGAACCCCTGGGCTCAGATCCACCCATCATAATTTCCTCTTGTAGGTTTCTAGGACCCTCTGGATCCACCTACTTCCCTATCCCCTATATTTTTCTCACCTAGAGTCTCATGTCCTCACCTCTATCCCACTTTCCTGGTAGGTGCAGACTTTCATGGGACCTGCCCCTTGGGCTAGTGTCCAGTTATAAGTGAGTATATACCATTTGAGTCTCTCTGCTTCAAGGTTAGCTCACTCATTATGATCATTTCTAGTTCAATCCATTTGTCCGCAAATTTCGGGAATTCCTTGTTTTTAATAGCTGAGTAGTATTCCATAGTGTAAATAAGACCGCATTTCTTAAAAAGTATAGATATAAACTTTCTTTAAGCAAATCCCATGTATGAAGGCAGTTTATAGCTATGTCATGCATGCTTATTCATTGCAAAATGGGTTTTAGTTACAAAATAATAAATCTCTAAGTTGCATTAAATATGAGCCTGCCATCCTCACCACATATCAAAAAAACAACAATTATATCTTTCAAACCTTCATGAAAATATCTATTGTGCAGAGTAACATATACATGTATTATCTTGCTGTGAACTCTGGTGAAATGCATTATTCATTTGATGATTGACACAAGTCTGGCTGGAAGCCATTAGCTTGTAAAGCAGGAATTTCTGATTCTGCCATTTTGGTTACATAAGTATTATCTGTTTCCATAAAAATATTTGTAATGACTTATTCTTAGTAGTAATAATAATATTTTGTACTACTTTTAAAACATTGAAGAAAACAAAACATTTATCTTCTTAGATAGGTAGGCATAATTTTTATAGATAACAAAATACATTCATTAAATCAACAAATATTCACTAAGGTTATATAACAGGCGCTGTAATGTTTAAAACATTCAAAATTCAAAGCTATAGAGGAATACAAAAGGTTTTTAGTGATCATGTCTATCAAGTTATATTATAACTTTAGAAATATATTGTGTTGCTGCTGAAGAGTTCTAAAACCAAACACTTCTTATTTTCTTTTTTTTTCTTTTTTTCTTATTAATTTATTCTTGTTACATCTCTATGGTTATCCCATCCCTTGTATCCTCCCATTCTCCCCTCCCTCCCATTTTCCCCTTATTCCCCTCCCCTATGACTGTTCCTGAGAGGGATTACCTCTCCCTGTATATGCTCATAGGGTATCAAGTCTCTTCTCGGTGACCTGCTATATTCCTCTAAGTGCCACCAGGTTTCCCCCTCCAGGGGACATAGTCAAATGTGAGGCACCAGAGTACAAGAGAAAGTCATATCCCACTCTCCACTCAACTGTGGAGACTGTCCTGTCCATGGGCTAGATCTGAGTAGGGGTTTAAATTTTACCGCCTGTATTGTCCTTGGCTAGTGCCTTAGTTTGAGCGGGACCCCTTGGCCCAAATCTGCCTATCATAATGTTCTACTTGTAGGTTTCTAGGACCCACTGGATCCTTCTACATTGCTATTCTCACATGGTTCTCTCATCTAGAGTCCCAATAGGATGTCCTTCCCTCTGTCCCAGTTTCCTGGTAAAGGAAGGCTTTCGTGGGACATGCCCATTGGGCTAGTATGCAGATATAAGAATACTACTCAGCTATTAAAAACAAGGAATTCCCGAAATTTGTGGATAAATGGATTGAGCTAGAAATGATCATAATGAGTGAGTTAACCCAGAAGCAGAAAAACACTTCTTATTTTCACTTTTATTTTTTTTATTAATTCATTCATGTTACATCTCAATACACTTCTAATCCTTCAACATATAGGCAGATCTTCCTTTTACTTTCTGTTAAATTCAGTATCACATTTTTATATATTTGGTTTTGTTTTAAAATTAAAATGCTATATGCAAACTCTGTGTTATGTTTTTATAGAATTCTTAACAATGAGACTTTATGATTTATTAGTATAAACATTTTACTATCATTCAAATGATTAAACTCTTTCTTCATGAACTACATTTCTTTGTTTTATTGAACATTTTATATTTTTTACATATACATTTATATTATTACGCATATACACAATAAACTACCTAAAGCAAGAAGAACCATGACACAATCAGGACTTATATAAATGTTACATTCTTAGTGTTTTGGCTATTTGTATTTGACAGCCTTGTAGGAAACATTTTTCCTATCTTGGTGCTTCTAAAATTCTGAATGTAAATCAATATCTATCATATCTCATCATTATCAACTTGAAACATCTATCTAGACCTAAAAACATCTTAATCCCTAAACAGGTAAGCTTAATTGTAAAACTAAACTAGCTGGACTTTAGCCCCATCAGAGACTTGAGAAGGAATAAAATTAATATTTGAGTATACCAGGAGAATTTCAAATTATAATTTACCACTTAACAGTTGTTGAAAATACTCCAAAATATCTTTTGGATTGAAATAAGGTTTTGTTAGTGTAAGTACCATTTGCTATTGCTATTTGCATTGATAATACCAAAATAATGTATTGGGGAGGTATTTTTCTAGTACATATAATGCTATATCTAACGTATATCTAAAGAAGCATGAGTCAAATTTTGAAAAAAAATTATTATACAGAATAAGATATAGCTAATATAAACGATGTTAGATTTTTCCTAAGTTTCCAGTATTACTAGCTGTTCCTCTACATACATTGCCTAACTGCTCTATGTGAATTTCCTTACATATTTACACAAACGGTATAATTTATTAAATATTGTATGCATATATCGATCACTTTTTAACCTTGTGGATAACAGATATACTAATTAGCACTCTGTGATTGCTAGATGGTTGGACATTTTCTTCTATTCGTTGCCTGCTCACATTCTAGTTTACTATGGATGTCCAAGGCACTTGAGCCAAAGACCAATATTCATGCCACCCAGTTCAAAGGTATAGAGTGCTTTGAGTGGGTACTCGAGTGGTATAGCTCAATCTAGCGGTTTCAGTTTTCTGAGGGACATGCACAGTGGTTACTGTAGTGGCTTTACAAGTTTTCATCCCTACCAGCAATGTATAAATACTTCCTTTTTCCCTACACCTCTGTCAGCATCTATCTGGCTTTTGGTTGGTCAGTTGGTTGGTTTTGCTTAGTTTTTTTTTTTTTTTTTTTTTTTTTTTTTTTCATCTCAGACATTCTAATGAAATCTCAAGGTAGTTTTTAGTTGTAATTTTGGCTAGCTAAGGATATAAAACTTTAAAAAGTATGTTTCTCAGCTAATGCATTACACCTTTTTAAAATTTTGTCTTTACTTAACATTTTCCATTTTAAATTGAATTCTCCATTTTCTTAATGCTTAATTTTTTATTTATACATATATTTTAGATACCAACTCTTTGTCCAGTGTGTAGCTAGGAAATAATTGTTCCTATTCCTTGGGCTGCTACTTCACTGAAGTGATGGTGTCCTTTGTTGAAGACCATTTATAAATTGTTGGCATTATTGTCTGTGTTATCAGAGTTTTGTATTGAAAGTCACTTCTTGTGCCGTTCAGTTCAACCCTGTATCTACTTGCTCTTCTACCAGATTCAGAGTATCAGGCCTTAAGTTGAGATCCTCAATCCATTTGGAATTGAGTTTTATGCTTAGTGAGAGATAAGACCCTAAATTTATTTTTCTACATTTAGCTGTCCAGTTTCACCAGCACTGTTTATGGGAGATTTTGTCTTTTCTCTAACGTGTATTGTTGGCTTATTTTTCAAAATCCAGGTTGGTGTATGAGTGTGGATTTATATGTTGTTAATGAGCTTTACTCTGGTGATTAATGAATCTGTTTTGATGCCAGTTGCATGTGTTTTTAATTCCTATAGCACTATTCATTACTTGAGATCTGAAACAATGATATCTCAAGAAGTCTGTTGTTATATTTCAGAATTGTTTTGACTGTTCTGGATATTTTGCATTTCCATATGAAATTTAAGATTCATTTTTTTCAAGTTGCTTTAAAGAATTGTATTAGGATTTTTCTGGGGATTGCAAAGAATCTGTAGTGTGCACTGGCTAGTACAGACATTTTCACAATATTACTCCTTACAATCAATGCGCAGGGCAGTGTTTCCATCTTCTGGTATCTCCTTCAATTTCTTTTTTTCCGCGTCTTTTTTTTATAGTGTGTATTACCTCCTCGTTAGATTTATTCCCTGGTATTTGTGGGACTATTGTTAATGATATTGTTTCCTACCATCTGAATTTTAAGGGAAAATAAAACAAGCAAAGTTCTTAAGTGGCAAAGACATTTCATCAATGAATAGATTTTGTGTGCTCTGATAAATTAATTTGTACATTGATGTACCCAGCTATAGAGTTGAAAGGAACTTTCATTAACTCCATCTCTTATTTGTTAAGCAAAGTAAGTAAAAGTGGAAGCGATGACGGGTCTGCCTCTGATTGCCTTCAACTCAAAGGATTCTTGATATCAGTATTTTGTTAGTTAACTTTTATCACCAGACTGAAAAATATGGGAGAGAAGCAACTTACGAGTGAAGGATTTGTACTTCAGGAATTTCAAGTCAATCACAACAGTGAAGACATGACTGTTGGTTTCCATGCAGGAAAGAACATTGGCAATCTACTCACATGACAACCGGTCCTAAGGGAGAGAACTTAGAACCAGATGTAGGCATCATCTTTGAGATTCACCCCAAGTCTCCAAGTTCTTATTTTAATTAATATACAAAGACAAGTTTTCTTGTGTCAGTTTCATCCACCTAAATGACTCTATAGACCACTATCTCAAACTCTCCAACACCTTCCCAAATAGTGCCACCAGCTAAAGACTAAACGTGCCAACACACAACCTCATAGAGGTATTTCATATTCAAACTATGATACTTATTTAGAGAAGTATGTGGTTATTTTATCTCTTTAAATGCATTAAAGATAGAAAGATTCCTCTGAGAACATATTCCCTGTGTCTTTTTTGAATGACATAAATGTTTTTGACAGCTATAAAACCTAGCATAAAATGCTGACATATATACAAAAGGATAAAAATCAAATTAAGAGATAAAAAAGACAAACAGGATTCTGCAATATGAAACCATATAAATAATGTACAGCAAACATGAGTGTGATAGAATCAGCCTGCCACAGCCTGGTTCTCTTCTTTAGTGCTTATTCTGGCCACAACTAGTGTATCCTTAGGAAAAAAGAAAGTCCCACATCTCCATAACCAATTATGTTTTAGAATGCTGCCAAAGCTTTTGACATAAATATCAAATATTTATCATACTGTGTACACTATGATTGAGAGGGGAAGAAAGAAGAGACTAGAAGAAAAGAGAAGAAGAGTGGGGTTGGAGAGGATCAAAGATGGGAGGGAGGTACGGAGCTAAGGCTAGAAGTGGAGAAGGGACAGGAGTGGGTGAGTTAGTTACGGGGGGAAAATGGAAATATGAGGAGCTAACTTTTGATTGTTTATTCCTAATATCAAACACTTCACAGAATAGGAAGTGATATGTAAGATCTTTGGAGTCATGGGCAGGAATTCTTGAGTTTTTCGTACATTTGCATTTAGTGGTTCTTGCTGTGTGTATAATCTGGGAAATATGTATTTTAAGAAATAAGGAAATCGCCATTTCAATAGGTAAGCACTGATTTAAAATCGAGACTGGCAAACTTTTTCTATATTGAGTCAGGGTATATATAAATAGTCTGTATTTGGTGACCTGGGTGTGCATGATCTATTTACAAGCACTCTGGTCTGCCCCTGTTGTGAGAACTCAGCCACTGAGATATGTAAATAAATAGCTATGGCTGTGTGGCAAACAGAAACTATAATCATTGAAATTAAATTTTGTGCAATTTTATATGTTGGGCAAATTTTTAAATAATTTATTTCAACTGTTAAACTTGACAGTAAATTATTTTTATCCTTCTTCTTATAAAAGGAGGCAGATTAAATCACAGGCCACATTTCACTGACTTTTTAAAAACTGAAGGGCCTATTGTGAGGTCTTTGTTCTCTGTAACTTTAGTCCCTTTAGCAAAAGAAGTGAACACGTTTATGAATGAGTAAGTTTCTAAGAAACTGTCACACTCAATTCATCTCCTGTAGTACAGGAAAATGGAAGAAATGAGAAACCATGTGTCCCTCTCAAGCACTCCTTGACCTTGATCTTTCTAGAATAGTTATTGTTCCATTTATAATTCCTATTGCCTGGTTGGAGGCTATTATCTTTTTAGGGTAAATGTCGTTGTGTATCAACTCCCTGAAATTCATTACTTTATGCCTTTGGATTGTTTTCCTTGTTTCTTGTTTAGAAATGAGCGTGCAGTGTCATTAGTGACAGATAAATTGTCAGTTGTGATCAAGAGAGTATTTTTCTATTTCCATACATATATTCATATAACAATTTTAATTGAAATTGGTTAACAGGAAGAATAATTCAGATCATATTTCACCTTGTGTATCTCTGTGTTGCTTTTTACATACTTCTATCAATGTATGAAGACAAACATCTGGTTATTTGGAAACAAAAGGAAAGAAGAGCATTCTACATTATGTCCAGATGTTTGGCATTATTCAAATTCATGATATAAAGAAAAATAATATGCAGTGGCAGCTTAAGGACTTATTAATTTTTTGATAGTTCATAAAGTGATAATTTAAAAACTTACAAACATTATACAAGAATTAAATTCAAGGGTATATTACAGTTACAAATGCCTACATATGTTTTAGAATAAAATATCAGTATTTTGAAAAAAGAGAGCCTAATTTTAAAGTTCTTTGATCACACACATAAAGACCCACTGTGACTTTGACCTGGCTGTTTCTTATCCATAAATTGCTAAATGTATCTTAAACATTTTAACAGTGCCCAATAAAGCCATGTGAAAACCCTGGTTTAACAGAACTTTACTTTTAATCCACTAACCGTTGTGAACAGTCAAATGCAACCTCTTCTCCTCATACTTAGCCCAGAGACTTTGGATCAAAGAACATTATTCTTAGACGTCTGATGAAAATATAAGATGTGGTTTATTCACTATTAGCTCAGTTTCACATTAGAAACAAAATATGTGTGACCAGAGATTCATACATTGAAACATGTTGCACCACATTAGTCACTATCTAATCTACCGGTAATCCACCACTATCTAATCCATTTCTCACATCCTCAGAAGCTCAAGCATGTGTTCATCACTATTTCTTATTTTACTGCCCTGTGGATGATTCCACTGTCATTATTCTGTAGTTATTAATTGGAGATTATTTATTACAGACTTGAAATCCATACCCATGAATTAAAATGCATGGGAAAGTCATAGTTTTTAAAGTAGAATTCTCAGGGGACTGATAACCAGGCCAGGCAATCATACCAGTGCACAATAAGCCATGAGATCATGTGATATTAAGGGCAGATGAGGCTAAACAGTGGCCAATTGATGATCAGGCAAGTTAAGATTTTATTTTATTTTTAAAGGGGCAGATTGCAATGTGTCTTGAATATAAATGCTTAACTTGACACCTTTCCTCAAAGGATTTCATGATAAAGCAACAGATGTGACTTTTACGTAGAGATGAATGTGATGTCACTACCAAAGCCAAAACCAGCTTTGCTGTCAATTAAAATTAGGGTGAGGGTGTGCAGGTTCCTGATTCCTTACTTCAGATACATAGGTATTAGAGTTCTTATATCAAACTGCCATTCTTACTTTTTAGCCTCATCACATTTCATTCAAATATAATGACAAATAAAAATGACCTTGTCAAGTTTTGATGTAATACAGAGTGGCCACACAATCATCCTGCTAATGTTTCATTTCCTTTTTAGATGGCAGGGAACAAATTGACAATATTCAATTTGCATCTCCAAATGTTGTTATTCCCTAACATAATTCTGTATTGGCATACTTAGGAAAAACTAAGGAAATGCTTATTTTAAGGTATATGCCAAAAACAGTACAAGGGTTGTCTAAAGAAACACATTACATCTTGATAAAAATTTTAAAACAAAAGCCAAATGATAGAGGTCGAAGTTGGCACCTGCTTTCTGAATGTGTTCATGTTTTGGAACAGAAACACAGCAATAACATTCTGACATCTGTGACCTGTGACCTATGATACATATGAGGAAATCAAATACTAGTTTATAGGGTCAAAACTCATCTGCCCTCATTGATGTAGAAGTATCAATTTTCATCAGATTCGAAGTAATGGAGAGCTTTTTGGCAAAGGACAAGTATACCACATTCCTAGTTTGGTAACCAGACTGCATATCAACATAGATCACTAATTAAAATTTTCAATTTACCACATATGTTGTTTTCACTTTACTTATAGCCATTGGTACTGTCAGTTCATTATGTCTTCAGTCACTTTACCTTATGTAATATGTAAGTGTAGGCATCAGAATAGTAATAAAATATTCAGTTGCTCAAGTTGTCCCGATCTGAAAGACCAGTTAGCACAAATGGCAATTTGCGAAGTGCCTGCTCAGGCATTTCCCTGGAATCATAAGAAGAGTTACGTCTAAATATTAGAGTAATCTCTGTGGTGCTTGTGTCTGATCAGAGAATAACAAGTAAGACTGGAAAGGTGACCTTTTGGCACAAAGTTTTGGAATCTTCCAGGAATGTGACTTTAATGTCAGTGAATCCCCAATGAACATGATTTCACTGTCGTTGGTGTGCCTTTTGAGTTGGATAGAGTTTAAGTGACTTTTCTATGTTGCTCAAAAACATTGAGCTAAATTTCTCTATAGTTTTCCTTGAAACTATTTTGAAATGGGTTCCTAGAAAAACCCCCTTTTACCAAGCACTTAATTTCTTACAGACTATAGAGATAATATAATTAGGCTCCATTGTCAATCAATCATTTTGGCTAGACTCTAGAGTAGCCCTCAGAAATATTGTGCTATGTAACTTCAGAAATGTTAAATTAAGAAAGGCCACAAAAAACAGACAGAAGCGCCACTATGTACGGGTAATGTGTTACAACTGGCATGACAGGCTGGAGCTCTTACTGCTTCTTCACAGCACTCAAATTCCAGTCCCAATATACACACAGTTACAACACTGGTAACTCCCAAGCATGAATTAAACACTATGTTAAAGTTTTCCCCATGGAATGATTTTTATCCCCCCAAAGAATTCAATTCTAAATGTACCAGAACACACAAAAAATACAGAGTTTTAAGAGACACTCTAATCTTCATTTCCATGCATCTCCATGTAACTGTTTGCTTTATAGTGGTTAGTAATTATTCTTGTCACTTTCCAATGAAATGAAATGGGTTGGATTAAAGTAACAGACTGAGGATCTATAGGTCCTCCTCAAGTTTGTTGGGTATGTGGTCCTCTTGAGTAGATTAAAAATATCCCTGTTTTCTCTAATAGATTGTTTGTATTTTTATACCTATGACACTAATTTATACCTAATCTGATTATATAACTCTCCAACTTATTATTATTGAGATTAAAATTTTATTACCATATCTCTCCCTCCAAAGCCTCCCATATGCTTTTCTGCATTCTCTTTAAATTCATGGCATACTTTTTTTGACTAATTGTAAATATGGATGTATGTGTATACTTATATGCATACATATTCCTTAATATATCATTTGAGTTCACATGTGATTTTAGAGCTGACTGTTTGACACTGGACAACTAAGTGGTGTGATTTCCCCAAATGAAGGCCACCTCTCCTGCTCCCAGCAGTCCCAGATTACCTATCACTCCCTGTATGCGATTGAAGGCTCGTGCACTTTTCTTCATTTGGTTCAACATGTCATTGGTGTCATACTGGTTTAACTCATGCTTCAACAGTTACATCTGCAAGACTTTATGGATATAACTTCTGATGCAATCTATAAATTCAAAATATCTTTCTTCAAGCAAACATGTTGAAAAGGAGTAATTTCAGTAACATTAAGAAAAAATAATTTCCCAAGTTGGGGTGATTTGTTTTCAATAGATCTATGGGCCCCAACTTTATTTTTATAATATTTTAGAGTGTGCCCCATTTTTCTTAGTTAGGTTGCTTTCTTAGAGTTTATTTCTGGAGTTATTTACATATTTTGGATGTTAGCCCTCTGTCAGATGTTGGGTTAGTGAAGATCTTTTCCCATCCTGTAGGCTGCCTTTCTGTCCTTTGCTTTGTTGAAGCTTTTCAATTTCATGAGGTCCCGTTTATTAATTGTTGTTCTTAGTGCCTGCTCTGTTTGTGTTCTATTCAGAAACTTATCTCCTATACCTATGCATTCAAGGAAATTCCCCATTTTCTATTCTACTGGATTTAGTGTATTTGGTTTTATGTTAAGGTCTTTAATTCACTAGCACTTGACTTTTGTGCATGGTGATAAGCTTGAATCTCTTTGCATTCTTCTACTTGCAGACCTCCAGCTAGATCAGTACCATTTGTTGAAGATGCTTCCTTTTTTTCCATTGTATGCTTTTGGCTTCTTTGTCAAAAAATCAAATGTCTGTAGGTGTGTGGGTTTATTTCTGGGTCTTTGATTCTATACCACTGGTATAGCTGGTAACAAGTAGAGACAGAGATACAAGCACAAGTACTTTCAGGTCCACCATGTAACATTTTATAGATTTTCTGAGATCTCTTGAGCCCATTCAGGACTCTGTAATGCACCAGGAGTTGCCAATTCAAATCCACAGTGAAGATATCCTGTGCAGATGGAGAGACACCAATGTTGACCTCAGTGGAGATCTCGGAGTTGATTTCTCTCACTGCAGAAAAAAAAAAAGGCTCATATTAGAAAGAAGAGAAATTGCAAAGTTCATAAGAGTCTAATACCTTGGCAGAATGTAAATTTAGTTGACCAAGTTATCCAACAAGGAAGAGCAGTGCTAGACTCCACCTCTAACCGGATGTAGCTGAATTTTATGTTCCTTTAACTCTTTTACAGAATTACATTTATTATAGTTTCAAAACTAGCAAAATTGTGTCATAAAGTTCATTATCTGTTCCATATGGGCATGATCAGAATTAATGCCTTGGTGACATCTTTTTTTTTTTTTTTTTAATGAGGCATGGAATAGGAAAGGGCAAAATGGATGGAATTGAGTATAGACTCAGACTTGAAAGTGAAGGAGGGAAATATGTTTCAGTCAAAAAACATAATGTCATGACCCCCACCCCTGCAAATGCAGGCTAATAATATTTACATAGAATTATGGTTCATGAATTACAGAGAATGGGACAATCATAGCTTGAACATTTTTTGTTAGTTATAACATATGTTGTGAAAAAGAATGGAGTTATACATTGCTGTATCTACACACATTCCGGGAAGGAGGGCATGGTCTCAGGTTGCATCTGAATCCTGGAGCTCACTTTTATTGCAGAATGAGCTAAAGGGTATCATTAACTCTTATGAAATACTTTAGATGGTGAAATTCAAGTATGGATTGTTATTTAAATTAAACTAGGCCCTACAAAATTGTGACATTCATCTGTGTTTTGACTTAAAATTGTAATTTTGTAAAGTTCAACGTAAGATTACTTAGAAAGCCAGAGAGTCTAATTATCCTTCAAAAGGAAGTATATACCAAAATACTGAAAATGCCATAAAGACTCATTTAATATAACTTTGAGATATTTGTCAAATTAGTTAACCCCATTTTACCAATCAACAAAAATTTTTTACAAGGTGATAGCTTTTTAGGGTTATTATAGGTGCTGCCTTTTGCCCCCATGAGCTAAACTGGCAAGGCAGGGCAATCGGGCTGTTAGAGAAAGTACCTTCAAGTCAGATGGCCAGGTGGCATATCCTGGCTCTAGCTTGGATCAGCTTAGACTCTGCCTCATTTATCTGGTTTCAAATTGTTCATATTCAAAATAAAGCTGAGCATCTAGAGTAGGGTGGAACCACATGTAGTTCTTCAGGATGATTAAGATGGCAGTCAGTCATACCACCTTCTCTTGTGGTGAAACAGCACAGGACTTTGCACTCATGTACATAGGCAAGCATGTATTCACAAGAAGAGACTATATTGAAAAGCTGGTCATATCTAAATAAGCTTTGTAGTTGATTGTATTGTGAAAATATCAATTGCATGATTTTGATAATTTTTTTGTAATGCTGGTTATATAAGCTTTCAGGCTAGGGGAAAGACATTGGATCATAGGTAGGCAGGTCTTTCCTACTACTTTAGAAAGTTCTTGACTGTTTGTATTCCTAAATGCAAGGATTAGAAATAAACACAATGATGCTAGTGGAGTAAAGACCTCAACATTAAACCAGACACGCTAAATCTGTTAGAAGAATAAGTGGAGAAGAACCTTGAACTCATTGGCACAGAAAACCAACAGCTCAGGCTCTAAGGCCAGCAATTAATAAATGGGACCTCATGAACCTGAAAAGCTTCTGTAAGGCAAAGGACACTGTCAACAGAAAATGACAGCCTACAGACTGGGAAAGGTCTTCACCAAACCTACGTCTGACAAAGGGCTAATAATATCCAAAGTATATAAAGAACTCAAGAAATTTAACACCACCAAACCAAGTACCCAATTAAAAAATTGTGTACAGTGCTAACCAGAGAATTCTCAGCAGAGGAATATTGAATGGCTGAAAAACACTCGATAAGGTATAATAGATAAAGTCTTCAAAAACCTCAGAGACCTACAGAATATGACATTTAAAGATGTCTTTGTTATTTTAAAGATTCATTGACAGTAAGACAGGTTAACTCCTGCCAATACCCAGCCTACCTCAAATAAGATGATGAGCAACAAAGAACTTCCTTACGGAGATGGCTTCAAATGTGACAAACCAGCCACTGAGCAAAATGGCCTCTTTTCAGCCACTGACAAAATTCTGCCTAAAAATGGGCTTGGATGCAGACAGAATCAATAGCCATACTCTGATAAGACAGGGTCAGCAAGTCCTCAATAGTTCCTGCCTCACAAATATGTATGTCAGATGTGCTAGGCCAGAAGGCTGAAGTTGATGCTCCAACAATGCTATAGAGAGTTTTGAGTGATTGTTCAGGCAGCAAACTGTCTGTCTTTTTTTTTTTTTTTCCTTCATGTTGGATGCTGTTAATATGCACTTCTTGTTTACTCGGGTAATTAATTGTATTCCTTCTCAAGTCTCTGATGGAGTTGAAGACCAGATAGTTTAGTTCTTCAATTAAGCTTAGTTGTTTAGGGGTTAAAATGTTTTTAGGTCTATATAGATGTTTTAAGATGATAGAGATAAAAAATAATAAATATTGATTTACCTTCAGAAATTTAGACTCACAAAGATAGGAAAGATGTTTTCTTCAAGGTTGCCAAATACAAATAGCCAAAATACTACAAATGTAACATTTATATAATTCCTGGTTGTTTTGTGGTTCTTTGTGTGTATGTAGTTATTGTATAGAATATGTATATATAAAAAATTTAAAAAACCCAAAAATTTAAAAATCAGAAAAAGAAAACAGTAATCCCCAATGTCCTTAGTTATAGAGAATGGAAATAAAACAATTCTGAGATTCTATCTTACATCTACCAGAATGTCTAAGATCAAAAACTCAAGTGATAGCACATGCTGGTAAGGATGTGGAGAAAGGGGAAAACTCCTCCACTGTGGGTGGGACTGTAATCTTGTACAACCACTTTGGAAATCAACCTAGCACTTTCTCAGAAAATTGAGAATAGTACTATCCCAATACCCAGCTATACCACTCTGGGGCATACACCTGAAAGAACATTTGCTCAACTATATTCATAGCATCTTTATTCAAAGCAGCCAGAATGTGGAAACAACCTAGATGTCCCTCAAATGAAAAATGAATTGGAAAAAACTATGGAACAATTACACAATGGAATACTATTCAGCTATCAAAAGCAAGGAAATCTTGAAATCTGCAGGCAAATGGACAGAACCAGAAATGCTAGAAATGACTGTTCTGAGTGAGATAACCCAGACCCAGAAAGATATGCATAGTATATAATCACTTACAAGTGGATATTAGCCCAAGATAGATGTCCTCTGAAAGATAGGGACAGCTATTGGGACTTGCAGCCAGACTCTGGGGGAAGAACTGGTAGGACAGACGAGGGGTGGGGATGGGAGTGGGGCAGTGGGGGGTCTGGGATGTGGAGGGCTGTCAGGAGCTCCACAAGGAAACTATCAAGGTTGATGCATCTGGACCCAGGGGTCCTGCATGGACTATTACACCAACCAAGGACAGTACAAACAAAGAACCCAGACCCCCTGTTTGGGTGTAGCCAAGGAACACCTCATTCTCCACAAGGGGCTGTGGGGGTAGCAGAGGACTGCCTCTGATGTGAACTCCGGTGCCCAGGATTTGAGCGCTCCCAGTTGGTGAGGCCCCCACAGATGAGGGGGATACAGACTGTCCTGATGAGACCTGCTCGGCTGTCATCAGACAGTGGGGGACAGTGGACTCAACCTGTCAGAGGTATAGGGAAGGGGAATGGATCCGAGGGGTAGGGCTGAGAAGGAAGAGAAAGTGTGAGGAGATTGCAATCTGGATGTAATGTGAATTAATAATAATAACAATAAAAGATAAAAGTGATGTATGCACATACTCAAAAAATATGTAAAAGTGACCACAGTCCTTCCAATCATAATCATCACAGGCTGGAAATTATTAGTATCTACACTCTTAAGCAAATGGGTGCACACTGGGGTTATCGAAAAGATTCCTTAGTGTGTGTACTCTGAAAAGAAGAAAAATAGATACGAAAACAAAATGTGGATCCTCATGAGGTTATTGTCTGAACTACAAGAGCGAGCATGCATAGATAAATAGTTTCTATGGCATGAAGTGCTGTTGAAGGCTCCAAAGGTGCCTACTACTACTTCCCTTTCTTCTAAAATAACACTGTGTTTATACTTCTTTTTTTTTTAATTTTTTTTATTTTTAATTAATTTATTCTTGTTACAGCTCTATGGTTATCCCATCCCTTGTATCCTCCCATTCTCCCCTCTCTCCCATTTTCCCCTTATTCCCCTCCCCTATGACTGTTCCTCACAGGGATTACCTCCCTCTGTATATGCTCATAGGGTATCAAGTCTCTTCTCAGTGACCTGCTGTCCTTCCTCTGAGTGCCACTCCCCCACCAGGGGACATAGTCAAATGTGAGGCACCAGAGTACATGAGAAAGTCAAATCCCTCTCTCCACTCAAGTGTGGAGACTGTTCTGTCCATGGGCTAGATCAGGGTAGGGGTTTAAATATTACCGCCTGTATTGTCCTTGGCTAGGGCCTTAGTTTGAGCGGGACCCCTTGGCCCAAATCTGCCTATCATAATGTTCTACTTGTAGGTTTCTAGGACCCACTGGATCCTTCTACATTGCTATTCTCCCATTGTTCTCTCATCTGTACTTCTTATTGACCTTTAGATTTTGTTTTTCTGAATTTTGTGTACTACCGCTTATAATGTGTGTTTCATATAATTATTATGTCAGCATGCTTATGGGCATCTCACACATGTCCTTTCTTATGTGCACTTATGCACTAGGAATAGGCAGGCACTTAAATTCAGTCTTGGAGCCAAGATGTGTTTTCTTATCTGTGTATGCTCAGTTGTGGGATAAAAGTATTTTTAAGTCTCTATTTTGTTGAAATATTTGTTTAAATTTTCTATAAAGATGTAATGAAATTACAGTTATTGTGAGATTTTACTTAGAAGTGTGTGTGTGTGTGTGTGTGTGTGTGTGTGTTTTGAAGATATAGGCAGCGCTAACAGGAACCATATGTGCTGACCATGCAAAGTCAGGCTTTATGATAGATTTGTTATATTTTGGGAACATGCTTTGAATCATTTATAAGTCTGTGTAATAACAAGTTATATCATAACAGGATTTACTGGACTTTTATTGCCAGCCACAGAGCCAGCCAACATTTATCTATCAATCTGTCTCGTGTATGAAGTGCTGGGCTAATAAAATAAGGTTGTGCCTTAACTCAGTCTGTAGCCTGCAGTAAACCATGCATGCCTTGGTCTAAGTCCTGGCACTGGCACTGACTGAGCATGTTTGGGTTACTCAACCTTTCTGATCCTCTATTTCTTCACCTGTTTAACATTAACACACTCTTAATTGTCAGTCATATAGGGTTAAAGTGAGGGAAGCAGGCTCTAACTTCTATCGTATGCTTGGTAAATGTCAGTTACTATCGTTATGTGGCCTCCTGTTCTTTGGGGTGACATATAACCCTGAGACTTGAAGAAGAGATACATAGTGGCGGAGTATTATAGTCCTCTCTGAAGCTCTGGGAATCATTAGCTCATCAGACATTTTCTAAATACTCTGGTCACCTTTAACCTTCCTGTGCAATGAGGAGTGTCCTTCCAGCATCAAGCAAATAGTGTTTTTACTTATGCATGGCAGAAGGAACTGGACATGTATATGCTGACTTTCTGCTAATAGGAGATAAAAATGAGCAAAACTGTAATCGAGTAGAGAAGAAAGGGAAGGGGTGCTGGAAGAAAGGAAAGGGGTGCTGCAAGCTGGTGTAACAAAGGTCTCCTAAGATTGGCATCATCTATTTACATTAGTTCTCATTTGGAAGGATAACAGCAGCATCTATTACCTACCAGTTCAGTGTGTATTCTGTGACACACACACAGCTCAAATGCATTGTGTTGTGGTGTGTGTGTGTGTGCATGCATGTGTGTGTGTGTGTTATATTACATACAATTGCACATATACATAGCTCAAAGTAAGTTATAGAAAAATTTTAATGTCTAAAATATGAGCATTGGTGGGTGAACTCAAAGGAAAAAATATGCACTGACCAAGTTATATTAGCTTAGAAGTTAAAATACTTACAAGGTTAGCATCCTAGAACCAACAAAATAATAACTCATTTCAGAAGCCAATTGTTTCAATTATCTGACTGCATACTCTTTATATAAAGTACATATTTTCTTCCGTGGCAGAGACAGCTTACTATAGTTTTACTGTAAGTAATATGCACCGTGTACTGTTAACCTGATTTTATTTTTTATGTGCACATTGATATTTTAAAGAATAGCGATAAAGCTCTACAGAGTGAGTGCACCCTGATGCTCTGGAAGATGTTTTGAGTCTCAAGTCCCAGCAAAGGCAGTCTGTTGGGTTATCTCTAGTACCGACCGATGATTTGGAAACATCCATTAAATGACACGTCAATCAAATTTTCCATCGGTCTACTAATGAAGAGGCAGGTGCTTTTCCCTTCACGGAAATCTTTTGGTATTGGAAAGCAAGGTGACTCACAATTTTAATTGATTGGTTAGTTTGAAATTTGTGTATATGTGCTTTTTTTGCCTATAAATTTAATGCTTCAATAAACCCTTAATAGGCCATCTTTTGGCATTTTTCTGGAAGAAGCTTTCATTTAAAAATATGACTTCCTTTTAGTAATGATTCATGACTTCAGTGCTGTTGCTGTCATCACGGCTTTTAAATGATGAAAATGAACACAGTCCTGCTAGCATAGTTTCACCTGTTAGCCACATTTCTGGTCTCATGATATTAGGGAAGAACTAAAAATGAGTACAACTAGCTATTTGTTCCGTTTTTTTTTTTTTCTAACATCGTTATGACTTTTTAATTAACAAATTTTGACTTTTGATGTTTTTGTAATTGTATGTATTGTGTTCTGGTTACTCTTCCCATCCATTGTCTGTTTCCTTCCCTCCCTAGCCTGCACTTCTTCCCTATACATCCCATGCCTTAGCCTTGATGTTTTGTTGTTTTGTGTCCCTCAGAGTTGAACTAGGACACCTGCTTCTCTATGGGTGTGGAAACCTCCATCAGAGCCTGCTGGGCTTGCCAGTGAAACCTAGAACTACACACCCTATTTTACTCAGATCTGTGACTTGTTAGTAGCTCATCAATAAGTGATGACCTGTGAGCTCCTTCTGTATCCACAGCCGACTGCTGCAAGCACCTGGCTGGAGTAGGCCCATTGTCTGTAGGCACAGATGAAGTGAATTCACATCATGTCCAGATTGCACTTATAGTATCTTATAGCCTGTGTCCTTATCTCTTTGCTCTTTGAAACTTGTGGAAGTGAGATAAATATCTTTTTTTAGGGATGGCCCCTCAACCACTGTTTTTTATCAGCACCTTGTGCAGCAATGGGTTTCAGCACACAAAAAAGGGGGCTTCTCTGATTAAGGCTGAGGCAATGTTTGTCTGGATAGTATAGTTATAGATCCAGAAATAGGAGAGAGAGTGGGCGAGAGAGAGAGAGTTGGGTGAGGGGGAAGAGAAGAGGGGAGAGAGAGAGAGAGAGAGAGAGAGAGAGAGAGAGAGAGAGAGAGGGAGAGAGAGAGAGAATTGGAAAGGGCTTTGTCAGTTTAACTAAGAAGAAGAAATAGACCTCAACACTATCTTATTCTTAGGTGACTACAGATCCTCAAAAGCAGAACATTCTGATGTAGATATCCCATCAGAAGGAACATCGGCTTTTGTTTAATAGCCCATTACTATTAGAACTGACATTACTTAGCTTTGGGGAAATTTGACTTTTAAAATTCTTTTATATTTTCAAATACATCACAAGGAGACCTCAATCCTTCTGCCTCAGTCTTCATGTACCCTGCCACATCAGCTGAAAATAATGATTTTTTAAAGAATTCATTTTTGAAAAATAATGTGTTTTTTCTGAGTAGCCTTTCTTCACTATTTTATTGTGTACTGTGATGTGTGCTGAGATAAATTCAAAGTGGATTGCTGTCATGGTTTCATTAAATTAGTATTAGAGAATACATTTTTATTTCCGGTGATGTGTAATACAAGGCAGTTTTAGCTTTGTTTGGTTATGAAATTGAAGCTAGAAATTAAATAAATTTTATAATAATAAAAATTGCTCTTTAGCATTTTCTTCTGTAAATCTAATCATCCTTTAGCCTTGTTCTAGCATCGTCATTATTTTTAAGATGGTCACTAGTTTTATCTCACATGTATGGGAAAAAATCACCTTTATTTAAATTCCCTGACGAAGACAACCCAGAGCTCTGTCAGAAACATGATGCATCTTCTCCAACTACAGTGTGTGGTACCCTAGGTAAAAATACTCAGAAAACAGAGTCTGAGAAAGAGAGAGGAGGATGCACATTTGTTGATATCAGATGGTAGTTGCTATTGTAGGGGAATCACACAGACAAAGCCATCCAGAGCTTGATTCTCCCATTACTGCTAGCTATCTGTCTTTTCAAGCCTTCCTGCTTGCACTGTCATTTCCCCATATTCTTCCTAAATCTCTTTGATAAAATATACTCAGAGCATCTCAAGTCTCCCTGAAGCTCACTCTTGAAAACAAGCTGTACCTGCACATTGGCCTCCCATTGCAATGGTGCGGTATTCATGGAGTTTACAGTGACTTTCCAATGTACGATTCTTGTAGCTCAGTAGACACTTTATTCTCATGAGCTTCTCCGCTCCTTGTCCCCTTTCTCATGTTTGTGGTGAGGGGCACAAAATATGTTGAAGGCATCACATGGTGGTAGAAGAATGTGTGATGCTGATATGTATCGGATCCACGCTTAGGACGGCTTTAAGCCTAAGGAAAAATTCAATAATAACAGTCCTTGGCTCTGTTACAGGCCTTCTGTCATTCAAAATATGAATAACTCCAATTTCCCCTACTTGATCCACAGAGCAATATATAGGCAATATTCACTGATCCATGGAATTTTGGTGGCAAATTATTTATCAAAAAGCACTTGCAGAGTATCCTGGGTGATAAGTCTAGTGGCAATATAAAAATCTGCTTAGCTCTTGTACATTACATAAATTATAGTATGATTGAGGAGGCTTTAATATTTTTAGCACCACGAGGTGACAGTTTTGAGCATCAGAAGACAGGGTATGTCTTTTGCTGTGTAGAAAGAAATCTGCAGAGATAATTTGGACTTTGTAAGTTATCACAAACTAAATAAGCAAAGAGATTTTACTGGCAATAAACATAAACATTTGAGCAGAGCAGAATCAGGCAGCTGGTTATAACCACTTTCCATAGCAGCACAAACCAAGGGAACTTGTGACTACAGAATCAGAGAGGAAAGAAGGGAAGAGAGAGAGAGAGAGAGAGAGAGAGAGAGAGAGAGAGAGAGAGAGAGAGAGAGAGAGAGAGAGAGAGAGGAGAATCGCTACTCTTAAGTTTCCATAGCCCTGCCTCATTTTTCTCCCCTCTGCTTTTCTGGATGCTTCACTTGGGATAGCAAGACAGTTCTGACCTGTCTTTACCTGATTTCTGAGGCCTGAGCTGATGACAGCCAAAGCATGTTCCTTGACAGACTCCTGCTTCCTGGCAATGTAGACACAGGCTCTGGGGGAATCAGATGTAACAGCTTCCAAGGCTGCCTGTAGCTGAGCGACCTGCAAAGACTTTGACTGTGCCAGAGTCAGTGGGCTTGGCTTTGAAGGCATGTTGAGGGGTGGGCCCCCTACTTATGGGGGCTGCCCCCTTGCTACCTTCAAATGTCACTATGGATACAAGACCACTGGGTGCATTTTAAAAGGTCAAGGAAAGAACGAGATGTCTTCTTGGGAGTGATATGAGGTGGGAGTGGGGGTCCTTACATTAGGAATAATTGAATGTGGAGAATAATCCTTATTCCCCTGAGGGCACATTTTAATAATGCAAGTGACTGATCCACTTAATGTCTGCCCGACTCAAACTGTGCATTGCCTGGCTTTTCATTAATAATGAATCCACAGGTAAACACAAGCTTCACATTAAATGCCTCTTAAAAGTGTTTAGTGTCTGCTGCCAGAAAACCTATTAAGCACTGTTGTCTAGGAAAGCCCGATCTGAGCAGAAGCTGTGGGCTCTACAATGGAAACACCATTTCTCTCCTGTCTTGTAAAGGAAAAGTTCAGCTTCCCATACTTGGTGTGCTGAGAAGCATTTCACACAGTGTCTTAACATTTTGGCAATAATATTTTAAAGGAAGCCTAGTAAATTGTATATTAATAATAGTATAATCTATCCTCACTAACAGACTAAAACGCTTAATGTGTTTACTAAAATTGGTGGTGTGTGAGTAGGTAAGATGTCTTATCTTTGGCTCCAGTCTCTAAGTGTCCTAACCTAAGTCAATCTTGAAGTTATTTCTTTCTGAAAGTACAATGGACTATGGTAATATATTTCAAAGTTTTTAAAAATCACAATTATTTAACATGCATTTTGGTTGTGAACTTACAGCCAAAACAATATGGAGTGTTATTCAACAAATGGACTAAGAATATTCTAAAATTGGAAGATAAGATTTAAGTTTTCTCAGAATTCCGTTTTCTTTGTTTGGACTTTTGTTTGTACTCTTGCTTCCAAAGACTGAATTAGGCTCTTATGGGAGGCCCCATCTAAGTTTTCATTAAATTGCTTGACCTGGCCTAGTGACTCTTGTGTATGTATGAGGAAGGAATTTTCTAATTTTAAAAAGGGTGTCAAGATGTTCTTTTATATTTCTTCCTCTCTTTAACTGGATAAAGAAGTAAATAATGCAATTAAGTGATTTGTTACTAGCAGGAGTGCTAACAGAAGTTTCTAGATACTAGTTTTCCAGATCTCAGACTCCAGGCCTTCCTTTCCAGATATTGTTACTGCATGGGGATTTCTTCACTCTCAGCCCTTGCTACATACAAACAAAGATGAGCGTTTGCTCCCTTGCACGGTGCTACATTCTCTGGACACCCCATTCTCTTCTTTATTTCAAAGCAGTTTGTCATAGTGTGACACGAAAAAAATTACTCTTGTCCCTAGGATGCGCATTCGCAATCAAGTCTCGCTCACTTTGCATTCTCCATATTGTTTCACCCATTCACTCTTCAGTTGGTCATTTGGCAAATATGTAAAATGTCTACAGTGTTTAATGCGATTTTATATATTCCCTCACTAAAATGATGAATTTAAAAAATGTTTAGTAAAGCCATGCATCCTAGTCCTGTGTGAAATCCTTGTAGTTTTCCCTTGTTTTCACTGATGATTCTTTTGCCTGTGTATGAGAATAGGGATGTGAGTGTGGAAGCTTGCCACTGTGAGTGGAGTGTGAATAAAATAAATGTGCACACTTCAACACTGGGGAAAAAACAAAGTTTGATATGAGAGAATTCATAACAGCTGTGAGAATTTTTAGGTGCTGTGGATATTAGCAATATTTCTTTCCAGCAACACACTTCTTTTCTTAAGGCCACTGAAGCATAATATTATAACCTTTCTCATAAAGCCGTTAGGTAGGGCTATGGAATAGTTCTTTAGAACCAAATGTACAGAAGTACAGGATTTGGGAAGTGAATTATAAAAATGGACTGTTTTAAGTATAAGAAAGAAAAGTACTAACATAAATTCAATCTGCCGAATCAGTGCAATCATAGGTTTAATGTAGTTCGGAAATATAAAACCTGTATAGTCTTAAGTCATGAAAGGAAAGGAAGCAATGAATTTTTCCGAATAACTGCTACTTTATTTGGCAGTAGATGCAATGTAGATTTTGAAGTCACTATTTGATTAAGTTTTGGTGTTTTGTTGTTATTTTTTCCTTAATACATCATAGAGTAACAAAGAAAATACAATGTCTGAGAAAGCAATATCTTACAACTTTTCATATTTGAATAGAGAAAAACTTAAATTATTTACATTTGTTTGTTTGTTTGTTTGTGCATGCATTTCAAAGTATACATCAAGTAAAGAAGCCTGTTGCTATTCCTAATGAGCTATGTTTGATCCTGCGGGCACACATGGTAGAAGAGAATGGATTCATGCAAGTTTTTATCTGACTTCTACATGTCACTTCTGTGTGCATGTGTGTGAGCACACATACTCACACACACATGTAAATTTGTTTCTAGAAAGGCATAATACTCAAATGCCTTATCAAATGAAGTAGAGTGCACTTAATATGTATGTAAATTCGAGAAAGTCCTTTAAATCTCCAAGTTTCATATAAACAAATTTTTAAAAAGATTTATTTATTGGCTAGACCTGGGTAGGGGAGTGGAGAGTGGGGTATGACTTTCACATATACTCTGGTGCCTCATATTTGACCAAGTCCCCTGAATGGAGAGACCTGGTGGCACTCAGAGGAAGGATAGCAGGCTACCAAGAAGAGACTTGATACCCTATGACTATATAAAAGGAGATGAAGTCCCCTTCAGTCACAGTCATAGGGGAGGGGAGTAAGGGGAAAATGGGAGGGAGGGAGGAATGGGAGGATACAAGGGATGGGATAACCATTGAGATGTAATAAGAATAAATTAATAAAATAAAATAAAAAAGACTTATTTATTTATTATGTATACAGTACTCTGCCTGCCTGCACACCCGCAGGCCAGAAGAGGGCATTAGATCACATTATAGGTGGTTGTGAGGCCCCATGTGGGTGCTGGGAATTGAACTCAGGACCTCCAGAAGCGTAGTCAGTGCTCTTAACCTCTGAGCCATCTGTCCAGCGTAAACAGCATTCTTTACTGAGTCAAATCTACTCTCATTGAATTACTATAACGATTAAGAGACAAAGTTAAACAGGATACCAATCATTAAGTATTTCAGTGTCCTTTCCTCTATTTTTAATGACTTTTTGGTGTCTGTAATGGGTGTATGTAGTGCATATCTCAGTTTATATAGTGCAAAGCCTCTATGTTTCAGGAACAAATCTATTATATTCCATCCACTAGAATTAGTTTCCATATCTATCCAATAAAAGTACTCCAAATAACTAAGTACTCTGAAGATTTCAAATGAGAAATTTACTAACACACCTCTATGCTTCTAAGCAACTCACCAATTCAAGTGATGGAGAACCTACTGACAGCAGTAGATGCAGCCCACTGCCAGCAACAAGGATCAGTGGTACAGAAGGAGAGTAACCTCCTTCAGGGCATCCATGTAGTCAACTAGCATCTCGAGTTAATAGTTCTAGTTTGTGTGCCACTTTCTATTGTCACGTACCATCTTCAAAAAAGTTTTCTTACTCTTTAGCACCATCAATTCTTAAGACGTCATTCTTTCACTACATCTATAAACACTAAGTATGACTCCCTGCTGTTCTTCGATTGATTACGTTCACTATTGGTCACCTCTCCCCTTGTAAATGCACATTATTTCTAGTACAGTTTTAGAAAGATAGTGGTAGTGAGTGCCCAAAGAATGGCAAGGCAATTTGTGGCTACTATTGTCATCCATACATGAGGTCTCACTCTATCATTACAACTGCTCTGTGAAAGGAAAACTTGTTTCTGGTTACTTGATTGCAATATGTGTGGTATCCCAAGAATAAAGTTGTCCTTACCAGTCTACATGGTTCAATGTGCTCTTTTCCTTTAATGAAATTTATCACTGAAGAGGTGTGGGGTGCGTACATAAGGTAGTATTTGTGGCTAGAGAAATATCAAGTATTAATATAAGTGTTATATGTTTTGCTTTCACATGTGGAAGCTCAGAGTCCCTCTCAGTCTTGCTTTTCGGGAAGGTGGATTTGCATAATGTATGTTTTTAATTAGCTTAATGATCCAGCTTTTGAAAACTATTCAAGATTTTCATGGCCTGAAGTTCAGAAACATTATTCAGTAAATATCAAGGAAAATAAATTCTGAGGAAAAAGAAAAAGTACTGAAAGATGCCAGTTTATATTGATTAGAAGTTATTGTTAAGTATTATACAAAGAAGAAATGGTAACTTCCTAGATTTCCATGATTCTGTAGGCATGTGTGATCCTGGAAGTGCTCCAGGCAACATGGTATTAGCCAGGGATTTCTCTAGCATGGCCAAAGTCAGATGGAACTGGGTAGCTGTTTCTTCTCATCTTGAGCTCAAGACTATAACAAGAATAATTATAAAAGCCAGGCGAGGTGGCGCACGCCTTTAATCCCAGCACTTGGGAGGCAGAGGCAGGCGGATAGCTGTGAGTTCAAGGCCAGACTACACAGAGAAACCCTGTTTCCTAAAAACAAAAAAACAAAAAAAAAAAACAAACAAAGAATAATTATAAAGAGAGCAAGAACACAGTCCAGTCGTGTCAGAGACGGGAATGTCAGCAACTCTTAACTACATATTGTACACACTCACAGACCGACCCTCTGAATAGCTCATGAAGAAAATGAGACCGTGTTGCTTGTGTTTGTAAGCATGTATCCTTCCTTGTGCTTTTCCTACTCACATTATATTTATGAGCCCTAGGTACATGTTGTATGTACTTTTATTTTATCTGTCTAGTTGTATAGTATTCTATATATGAAAATTTATGTATGTGCATTACAGTTTACCAACACATTTAAATTTGAGCATTTCCAATTTACAGCTATGAGAACAGGGTCACTCTGAATATTTGCTGACGTGAATCAAAAAAAGATTTAGGCAGGAGTATCTTCAGGTTATAACTCAGGAGTATTTATGTAGCCTATACACATCTTTAAGACTTCTTGTTTGGAATTCCATGGCCAAGGAGTGACAGTGTCTTTACCATACACTCTTGCAATCACCTGTATTGTCAGACATTTTCATCTTTGTCAATCTGGTGGATGGGTAATGATATCTCAAGGTAATTTTTAATTTGCATTTTACAAATCGCTAATGAGATTAGGCGCCTTTTCATATGCTTATCAGGCACAAACTCTCAGGTTTTAGACTGCCTTTTCAAGTGTTATAGCTATCCTTCCATTGGATGAACAGCATTATGTTTTTTTAATTAAATAAAACAGCACTTTAGATTTTCTCTGCTAATGTTTTCAAAAAGGCAGTTCACTCACAACCCCACAGAGGAGTTCTTAAGTTGGTGGTTCAGTAGTTATTTTTAACCATCATATAATTGAAAACCTTTATTCCCTTCAAATTTCTTTTTCTTTTCCAGATAAAGCCTTTGACAGTTCCTTTTCTCATCATCTTTTGCAATCCCTTTTAAAACAAAGTTAGCAAAGGCTTGTAACTTAGAGCTTAAAAGAGTCCCTAAAGGAGGAGGGGTGCAAACAGGTCTTCGCTGGCCTTTGATTTGAGGGACATAACATAGAAACAGACAAGTTCTTGGCTGAGATTATTATTGTTTAAAATTCTGATACTGCATAACTAGGTTTAAGAAACTGAACCTTTAGGTAATCCTAGAGTTAATATTAGAAACAGGTGATAGGACAGCAAATGATTGAAGACGAGCAACGCGATGACAGGTAAGAAGAGGGGTGATTTCTTGTATCAAGGCTAAAAATGACTTTGGAATGATTTATACGCCATCAACTCATTATGCCCCTGACTATCACCAATATCACCAAGGCAACAAGGAAGCTTCTTCACACATCTCCTCAGGCTTTATCTCCATCTTCTGATGCAATCTTGCTGTGCCTTCTAATGCTATGCATACACACAGATGGCGGGTTGTAGGTGGGAGAGACAGAGTTGCAGTAGGCTACACTTGTCCAGATTCACCGTACCTAGATATTATCTATTATAGGAATAACAAAAACTATATTTTATGTGTAATGAGCATCAGTGTGGCAGGAACATGGCAAACCTTGTATTCCTTGGAATCACCAAATTCAACCTCAACCTTAGCAGAGCCTATCCCTGAGCTTGAACTATTGTTCTTGTTTTCAGCTCATAGAATACTGTTCGATAAGATCAGAGATTCCTCGTGGTAATTTTTATATATATATATATATATATATATATATATATATATGGCCCTTTATCTCATGATAATTATTTTTTATTTTTAGTTGTGTTTTGTATGCATGACTACAAGTTCTTGCCTTTGAAAACATTTAGTATCCATGGTGACTACCATTATTTTTCATTTTGTTTTTATTGTTCTTCATTCTTTTATTTTTCTTTAAATTAAGTCACTGTGTTTTGAGGGCTATGGTACTATATTTAGAAAAAGTGCACTGTAAAAGTAAATTACTTTAAAAGCATATTGCAAAACAAAATTACAAGAGATATTAGATAATTTAGCAGCTGAACTGTGAGTAATTGTAGCAAATACTTATAAATTTCAAATCATCTCATAATGGACAAGAAAATAAATTCATATATTTAAAAGAAGCATTTCATTTAATCTTTGCTTATATACTTTAAGAAGATATAAATGGATTTGGGGGAGGGGTAAAGTGGTTATAATCTTATTTTTTTAAGATGAAGTAAAACATTTTCTTTGCTTCTACAAATATTTCAGGTTGACTTCCCATTATTTTGTCATTATTTTGCTTGGATGGTTATCTCTCAAGGTTAAAATTATGCAAATTATTATGAAGAAGGTTCTTAAAGGTGTGGGTACTAGCAGAGCATCATGGCAGGAATGATCTTATAAATTATTTTCTAATTCATGTTTTAAATATAATTTGCCTTAAATGTCATAACAAGTCACATAGCCAGGCATAGCAACTGATACATTTGATGTCTGCTTTTGTAAATTATAAAAATAGAGTTGTGCCCTTTTTATGTGTTTTATACCTAATGTGAAATACCCTAATCATTTGAGATTAAACTGAAAGGAAAGCACATGGTTTCGTGACACGAAATTTAAGAGAAAAGCTATGTTTTGAGTGTGATTCCTAAGCACGCCTTCAGGCTGTGCTCTCTCCCCTATTACTCATCTCCTGGGCTCTCAGCCTACACCCTGTCCTAACCACATACTCATCTCCGGGGCATTTGGGATGCATCTACTCAGAAATTATGATTGAAAAAGTGTAAAAGCAACTGAATATAAAAATCTGAGGGGGCCAATGAGAAGGTTCAGTTGATAAAGATGCTTTCCACCAAGCCTGTCAGCCAAAGTTTGACATTGCGTGTTTGCTACCTGGGACTCCTGTGGTGGGAAAATTCTGACTCCTGCTACTTTTCCTCAATCATATGCTCATTATATGTCTCTGTCTCTCTCTGCCTCTGTCTCCTTTTTCTCTCCTTCCTCCCACTCACAAATAAGTACATAACTAAATAAGTGGCTGGAAAAAAAAAGATACATTTGGCTTTAGAAAATGTAACAAAAATAGAGTGTTGATAGTTTCATTTAGAAAGTGTTATCAAAATCAATAATTGAATAAATTGTAAGGTTTGAAAGTTGGATCAGGACAGAATGGGAAGAACAGTAGACTGATGATGTCACTGTATCAGACACATGTTTTTGTCTCATACATGCTCTTAACTCATCTTCGGAGTGTGCTATTCTGTTTTTCTTCTGCAGGATTTGTATGCCCCATTCTTGCCCTCTGTGCAGCAGGGTGGATTCATGTTGGGCATGGATGAACCTTGTATTGTGTCTGTCTCTACACTAGCAGCATATAGGCCTACCTATAATGTTTGATTCAGGGAAATCATGGGATTCAAACAGAATCAAAGAGGTGTGGAGGAGTTGGGGAATTGGCTCAAAGGTGGAGAGCACGTATTCTTCTTCCAGAGGACCTGGGTTCAAAGTCCAGCCCCATATTAAGTAACTTACAACTTTCTAAAACTCCACATCTGGTGAATCAGATTTCATGTCCACCCACATGCACATATACAAGTAATTGAAATAAAATAAAGTCAGAGAGAAAGATGCCTTTCTCAAGGTGCCTCCAAAAATTAATTTTATGCTGAAAATAGATGTTCCTGACATAATGTATCTCTCAAGAGACAGACACTTTGGAAATGTGGCAGTTCCAAGGGAAATGACACA
>OU015744.1:16136596-16198192 GCA_907169655.1 Acomys percivali
AGAGAGAGAGAGAGAGAGAGATGTACATATATTGACCATGTTGTCCACTTATTGAAATAATTTAAACAGTTTCATTCCTATCTATATCCCTTCTGTTTTTCATTCTTGTTTATAATTGTTCTAGTAAATACTTAGCACATTATTTTGAATAAAGGTTGAGAGATTAAAAACAAAACAAAACAAAAAGACTACCTCTTTTAATTTCCTCATTTATTTTGAAGCACGTACAATTGCATCCCATATTTTTTTCAGGTAAGGAGATTTGGCCTTTCCTGTGCCATGTACACTAAAACTAGACTTCTAAGAAGTGTTTTCACTAAGTATTGAATTTATCCAGAGTTTATACTATTCACCAAATCACTCCTTCATATAGTTATTCTACTTGTTCAATTCTAAAGTTTCTATTGGTTTTCTCACGATTCCATCCTTCCTTTCCATATTCAGGTGAAAATATGCTCTCTATCCTTTAATATGGTATTGAATAACCGAACCATTAATTATCATATTGACATTTTAGGTAGATACGTATAACATTTAGTCTCAAATCCAAAGGGTCGGGGTTCTATATCTGCTCAACAAAAGACTGTTGCTTGAGTATGGGCAAAAAGTTTCAACCTACTGGCAATAAATACGCTCAAAAAATGATACCCAAATCACAGTATTGCCAGGAAGTATATTTGGAATTTGGAAATTTGGAAAAGAGCTTTATAGCTTGGGAAATTATCTGCATTATAGGATAGTTACAATGTTTATTCCCACAACACTGAAGTGCTATACATGGTTGCCACTCTAAATATTTGTAGATTGGGTTCAATTGAGGAATGGTCGCACACATTATAATGTGGCAAGAATTCACTGCTGCTTCTGTAGCATGCCGCCTCCTCTTACCTTTTCCCTCTTACACTGTGGCATTTCAGTTCTCTGCCTTTCCTGATCTATTTTATGTCCTTCTCTTTCTTCTTCCTGGAGTTCTTCAGAAAAACCCATGAACATGTCAGAGGTACACTAGTATTAAGAGACCAGTGAACCTGAATTATGGTTTGCAAATTATTCCTGAACGGTAATGATATACTCAGACTATCTTTGGAAGTTGCACTAAAAACTTCTGACCTATGAGGAAGTTGTCTTTGCCCAGAGAATGTGCTTCTGTTGCCAGAAAGTACTTACTGGTCGGAGGTTGGGGAATTAACTGATGGTGGCCATTAATGCATTTAATATGCACCAGAGAACAATATACAAACGAGAGGACTTCATCCCATTATCTTCTGCCACATGCAATTTTTTTATGATTCCTTTTATAGTCCATCAGGATAATGCAATGTAAATAATTTCCTAGGGAAGGCGACATCTAGAAAGCTCTATTAATTCATCATAAATACATGCATACAGCAGGGCACGTAGTACACTTATTATTTCTGAACTCTAAATATATTAAGTGTAATTGAAATTCTTCAGCCCAATTTCCCCCATGTCCAAATTTGCACAGAGTTTTTAAAAGGTAGATGGTTAATGAAGGGTGTTTTTAATAGTCACCCAATATTACCAGCCCTGTATTTTTTTTAATGGCCTCTTTAGGTTTTCTCTCTTAGAGAGCATTGGCTTGGGGTGTTCTCTCTTGCTGGTATAAGTAGATTGTGAAGCTTAATTGCATTTAGGTCCTCTTATGTCCCTTCTAGCAGTTCTGTGAGTTATTTAGGCATGGATGTTCTTGTTGAAATATGGGGTGACTTGATTTATAGTAGCAAACCAATAAGCTAATGTGCCTGCGTGTGATGGGACATCGCCTTGGAAGCATTGGTCATCAGCCCTAAGACTTCAAATCAGAGAAAAGGACCTGAGGTTGGAATAGTGCCTGTTTGCTTTGTGCTTTTACTATCTAATTCTCTATCACTTTGAGGAAGCTAGATAAAAGATGACTCAGGACAGGGCCATTACTTTCTGTGACGGCTTTAATATATCACAATAGGCCAGGCTTTCCTGTAAAGTCACCTAAATGGGGACACTCTCTTTTGTGGCTAACTACCAGCTATGAAATTGAGTCAGTGAAGATGAGGAAGCTTAGGGGAGGCCGTGGATAAAGAGAAGAAAGGCAGGCATGACAATGTTACTTCCTGATAGCTTTTACAGTTTAATCAAACCTCTTCCATGTGAGGTACATGTGGCACAGTACAAGGAGGATAGTCAAAGCCAACAGTTGTGTATGTTTTTATAAACACTAAAAATGGAATGCACAGCACGAAGGTCTTTGTTTAAGTACCCGAGTGACATAGAATTAAGATGTAAACAATTTGCTATTGGCTCTCTGAATGTTCTTTTAAAAATTGTCCATCTTTTATGAAAGAACAGTTATAGAAAGGCCAATGAAAGCATGATATTCAATGCTTTGTTCCTCTCTTATTACTGTAGTACCTACAGAAGTGAGCATGAAATATAAGCTCCATAAATATATGTTGATTAATTGTAGCAAAACATACTTCAAAAGAAGTTCAATTTGCTCTTGCTTCTGAACTGTTCAGAGATACTGGAAGTAACATTCCCGAAATAAATCTGTCTTTTCTATGTCACCCATTTTTAAAATCATGGCAATATCAAAGGTGACTAGAAGATGTTTTTAAAAAAATGGATGCTAATTTAACTGTTATTTTATAATCATAAAATATAATTGATTATACAAAATTAAATCATCTGCCTCTCCCTTCTCCATTTCTCCTCTCTATTTTCTCTGTCAAGTCTTCTCAAGGATAATTTTCATTATGTCCAGTTATATGCTAAATATCTCCACTACAAGTTTCCTTTATGGGATTTATCTTCATAATTATCATTTTAGCTTAACAAGAACATTGTGCTTTATACTTTGTGTAATAATTTAAGATGATGCTTATAAGTCACAAAATTAATGAAAGTAGAAAGTCAACTGATAAAGAAGATTAAATACACTTGTTACCAGATATTTTTTTTATCAGATTTAGCATTACAATATTTTATGCAAGGAAAGGCTTTGAAAAAAGTATCTTGACAAGCTACCTCCAAATAAAACTCACCCTGTATAGCGATGCCACATTTTTATAACCTCAATTACTTTCTGTTCCTTTTCTTAAACTCCTTCCCATCTCTGCATTATTCTTTTTAATGTGTGTTTTCCATCAAAGACAACCTACATTCTATAAAGCATCTCAAACTCTGTGCCTCTTGAAGACACATTTCTCCTGGGTTTAACTGTAACAATAAGGGAAAGTTGTAACATCTGAAGGTGGCAAAGAGCTAGAAAAGAGAATCATCTGCACTTGACAGACTGCAATCTAAACTATAAGAGCTAATTTTTCTACTGTTCTGAGTTCTACAAATGTGAAAAATGCATAAGGTCAAGTCAATACCAGGAGAGCATAAAGAACAGGGTACATGGCTCCTAGCCCAGGACTTTGATCTCATTTCTATTCAGAAGGACGGAGAATTGTCAGGGCACCAGCTCATCTGAGGATTATGTTGATGGGAGGAATAATTAATTCAAATAATAAAATGATCCAGAAACTAGAGTTATGACTTAGGAGTTAAGAGTACTTATAGCTCCTAGGACCAAGTTTCCATTCTCACCCACCCACAAGCTCTTCAAAATTTTTGAAACACTGACTTCAATAGGTTCAGTTTCCTCTTCTGGCCTCTGAAGCACCAAGAATGCACGTTTCCTCTGTAATTACATGCTGCCAAACATCCACACAAACAATAAAAGCAAATAAATAAAATACAAATTAAAGAGGATGAGACCAGTAATGTATGTGAATGTAATATATATTTGGCAAAACAAAAACAAAAACTTAAAGGGTCAACTTCAACTGGATTAATCAAATCCAAATGAGTGTGATTTTGCAGGAGCTTTTAGGAAGCTCTTTCAAAAAATAGTATGGTACAGTGGTTTAGAATACATGTCTGCACAAGACTTGGAGAAGTCAAACAAATGCTGACATGGAAGCTACTGTTGTATATTTATGTTGCTGAGCAAACTTGAGCTAGTCCACAATGTCCTTTCTCTATCAACATAAGCATGAATGAGTTATAGCTCCTCGTTTTTTGCTTTGTTTTCAATAATGGGAGCAATGATATTCCTCTTCTACAAGATATTCAAATGAGTTGATAAATAAAAGTATAAAATGCATATAATGAGGCATGTAGTTGGAATTCATGAAAGTTATGGTATTATTAGTGTTTACTCTGGCCTGGGTGAGAAAAGTAGGAATTTTATGTTGGACAAATAAAAGACATAATATTTCTTGAAGTCTCCCAGAGTTTTATACAATGGGTTTACGAAAAGCTTGTCTGTATAGTATCTCAGACTGACAGAAATAGGTGCTATCATTCCATTATGAAGTTGCATACTGTAAGATATAAGGGTCTCTTCTACTGCATTACCAACACTAGAGTAGCCAAAGTAGCACAAAAACACCCAGATGTGTGATACATCGGTACATTTGTTTGTAATGAAATCTCAGAACTCAACATAAGCTGTATTGAATAATGCCTAAACAACTTTTCTATTTTCTTTTTTTTTTTTTAATTTTACATTTTAGTTGCATTTTCCAACTATGATATTCACTTCTACTCAGAATGAGAACCTTTGGCTTTATTATGATTCACAAATTTATACTTGGCTATGAGTAATATTAGTGGTGTGGTAGAGATGGCTCAGTGATTAAGAGCAGGGGCTGCTCTTCCAGAAGACCTTGGCTTGATTCCCAGAACCCACCTGGTGGCTCATAACTCCATGTAACTACAGTCCTAGGGTATCTACAGTGCCTGCATGTGTCACACAGACATGCATGCAGAAAAACACTCATATATACTAAATTAAAAAGAGGGACAGCTATTTTTAAAGAACGATATTAGCCTCAATTTAGTAACTGTAGCTATTAATATATTTTATTATTATTTTATAACAATATCCCAACTTGTGTGAGTGTGGTTTAGCAAGCTTTTAACTTTAAGCAAAACATGGAGACCACATTGTAACACGTTGGGTTTTCTTATGTCACACTTACACTCACGGTCAATATGGAGTCATTCTTGTAAATGTGTAAATAAAAGCTGCTGTTATAAAGCTTAAAAACTTTATGGCTTTTGTGTCATGCTATAATTTATAGATGGGACTATAGTGATGCTATTTGCAGAATCTTACATTTTTAAAGAAGATGCCTAAAGTCTTAATCTGTTCTAGAGTGTCTTAATGTGATAGTAAAATATCCATGAACAACCAATGGGCTCAAAGTACATTTCTATCATATGTAAACTTATTTGTGTGGAAATTCCTTTACCTGAATACAGTTTTTCTTACATATTTATCTCATAAAGCTTCTATTCCCTCACACCTAGTGAAGTTTTACCTCTTGGTGATTTTCATTTTAACATGGCCACTCACTATAAAATATGTACACTTATTCAAGAAGGACTTCCCACTATGTCATGACTGCAACTTGCCACGCCAGATAAATGAATTTTCACTTACTGTCTCCTCTCAGTTTCCCAAACAATCTAAAGACAGAAAGCTTTTTTATAGCTTAGTGATAAGCCAGGTCATGTTAAGTGAATTTTTTTTCAACTTTGAGGTGGGAGTGGACTAGTAGACCTACTAAAGTCTATGCCTTGAAAAAAAAAGTTTGAGTTTCAAACGGTCTTGGTGTAAGACTTCCTTGTCGAAGGCTAGAATGCAGAATACTTATTTTTTCCCAATAACTAAATAAATTTTATTGGATCAGCACAGTGTAAAAGACTGTGGAAGATACGGGAAGAATCTGTATCGAGAAAACTGTCTCCTCTTTGGTTATCATAATGTAGTGAGAAAGACAGGTACTAAGCAATTAACCATAGCCATGAGTGAACAATTACAAGTCATACTATTTGAATGATTAATACTATTGGATAATTGGAATAGTCCATAGAAGCCTATGGAAGATAATGGAAGAATCTGTCAGGAATGTTTTTCTTCTTTGTTTCTTATAGCCTAGAAAGAAAGATGGGTATTGAACATATAACCAAAGCAACGAATGAATAATTGATAGTAGCACTAATTGCAGAAAGAATGATACTTATAAGACAGCCACTAAACCTCCTAAAGCTGAGAAGTTCAAGTTTAGACTTCAAAGAGAGTTTGGATGAGGAATAATATACACAGAAGAGCAGACAGGAGGACTATGCATGTGTAATATACAGGGGAGTGGGCACAAGGGAAGGGAAAGTCATCATAGACTCAGGCATTTCAAATGTAGTGTTCATCCTAAATAAGTAGGTTGGAATAGTAAATAATACACATTTTTCTACTAGGTTGACTAATCAGAGACTGAGTTTCCTAAGTATGTCATGGGTTGGCAAATTCCAATTTTAAGAATTAAGGTTTTCATAATTAAATCTAACAGACACAAATTTGTACACTGATTTTACTTTGGAAGTGAGCGTTCAAAAAAGGCATATAGCAAAGATTAAATATAACTCTAAAATACTTATAAAGATCATGGGTGACAAAAAAAGATCATGGGTGACTCATTTAATCCCAGTATTCATAATTAATTTAATTTAAATTTATTTTAACTTTAAACACTTTCCAGAAATATACAATGGGCTTGTTAGGTTATGCTGGTTGTTAAGGGACAGCTATATAAACAAGCAAATAAATTCCATGCAACCATAAATTTAATGGAAAATATTAGAAAATGTGGGCTAGGAACACATTCAATTTGACATTAATAAACATTATTAAGAGATTTTAGATAAAAGTCAGCTAGTTAAGAACACTGATGTCTAATAGAAGGATCTGTGTTCATTTCTCCAGTATTCATATGGTGGCCTGCAACTGTTTGCAACTCCTGGGGATCCAACACCCTATTCTTTATTTTTTGGGCACCAGGAACACATATACATGCATTCAAACATTCATGTTTATCAAATAAAAGGAGAAGGGGGAGGGGCAGAGAGCAGGAGGGAGGAAGGGAATGAGGGAGGGAGGGAGAAGGAAAAGAGAGAGAGAGAGAGAGAGAGAGAGAGAGAGAGAGAGAGAGAGAGATTGATTGATTCCAGAAACAAAATGAACTCAGAGACTTACTTCTGTCACAAATCTAATGTGCGCTGTTTGGTGACACAACTCCTATGAATATTCCCAAGGATGAAGAACCGAGCTTTAAGGATCATTGGTTGGATTTCTCTGAAGTCTTTTGTTTGGATATTTTCTGGAAAAGCAATTTCTGTGCAATATTTGGACTTATTCTTCAGATGTGCATCCCTTATTACATGTCAGTCTCTGAAACCTACAGGGATGAGCCAGCTCCATTTTATCCCGCCTCTTCGTGGGTTTGAAGCATCCTCTTCATTCAGCCCCAATAACGTGCTGCTAACATTTTACTTAATCTTAAACACAGCTCAGAAATAAAAGGACCATATAAACCTTCTTGTGTGTATAGTGCCAGTCAATTGGAGCCTTCCAGCAATTATTGACTGATTAATAGTTATCTTAGGGAAAACAGAATTTAGTAGGGATTTGTGTGTGGAACTGCAGCAGATTGCCTTGTATAACGCTATTGCTCGTGGAATTAACAGAGATGAGTGGTAAGATATTGTTCAATGTTTAGAAACATTTTGGAGAAGGGTTTCTTAGAAAATAACAATGGTTCCTTGATAAAACTCTCTGCTGGTGATCTACTGACTTCATCAAGCTCTGCAGACACGCTTTTGATACTCATGTGCTGTTGTTATTTCAATACATCTTTTTAAATAAATCACTAACATACTCTGAGAGCAGTTAAAGGCCATGCAATATTAAACAGAGTTGAAATGTGACATTTTGAATTCACTTCTGTTGACTTTTTGCACAAAATTGCCCACATCTATACTGTAGCTTAAATTACATCCACCTCATTCATAAAAGACAGATATATAGAAAGACGTATATAAATTATTTGATTTGTGTAAAAAATAAATTTGCAAGCTGCAAAGATGCCTCAGCAGGTAAGAACGTTTACTGTTTGGCAGGAGACCTGGGGTTTGGTTTCCAAAACTCACATCACTTGGCTCACAGTTCTAGGGGAAGCAATGTCCTCTGGCCTCTACTAGCACCTGTGGTCCACGTAACTTTAGACGGGCGCACATATAACAAATAAAATAAATAAATCTTTAAAACATAAATTTGATTCAGCTTTTGACTATTGGTGACATATCTCTGTTACGTTGTCACAGTGCAGTGTATTCTAGATGCCCAGAGCCTTGATCTACCTTAAACAAAGGTGATGCCATGTGGATATGGAGAATATTCCTGTCAGAATTACCAAATGTTTATGGCTAGAAAACATATGCCCATTCAAAGTCTAGACTCACTGAAGTCTAAAGAAAATTTGTAAACATGTTTGTGACCTGAAGAAGATGGCAGTTTGTGAGAGAATAGCACCTTTTGTGACATGCAGATCATAATTTGACATACTGGGAAGGAGTTCACAGAATGTGAGGGAATAACACATTTTATGCAAAGCTGATCATAAGTTGTCACTCTGAGAGAGTTTCAGCTAGTGACATGGTTATGCCTGCTTCATGGGCAGGATGCATTAGGGAGGGCCCAGCCATGAGGACCTCCAGCGATGGTTCCCAGGCTGTTTTACTGAGAAGGAGTGCAACATGGCAGGATGGATGGAGTCATTAGCAATGCATGCATCCTATCCCAATTCTCCCTGTACTAATACCAGTACTGCTTGGCACAGTGTTAGCAATTGATAAATATGTCTGCTTAATTAATCTCCACAACATAAGATACACAGATAAGTATTTACCATCTCCAGTTCACAAATAGGTAGTTTATAATCTAAGAATTGCTTCTTTGTTCCTAGTTAAAAGTCCATTAAGCTATTGGAGTAATGGATTATATACTGTCGATTACAAGTAGATAAATATCTTCAAGTAGGTTGTTCCTTTAAAAATCAGTAGTGAATGTACTTTATCAGGAACTGCAAAAATCTGTGAAAATATCTTATCAAAGCACTGAAATTTTATTCCTCAATGCTAATTGAAAAGTTTGTTGTGTTCATTTATGGAACGAGATGTACTGTTGTTTCAAATTAGAAGTATTAAAAAGCATTGGTTGATTGACAGAAAACAAGACAGCATAACCCAAATAAGCTAATAGATCATTGAAATTTCCCTTAAATTTTAAGTTTTTAAAATAATTTTTGTTTTAGAAAACATGTGATTATTTTAGAAAAAATAAATATTTTTCAAATTAGAAATAAGGTTCTATTATTTTTTTATAAGGTTCTATTATAATTAAAATATTTCTTATTTTAAAATATAATTAAATTGCTTATTTCATTGCTAATGTTTTAAGGCATATCCCTCTAAAGCTTTAAATTTAGGAGATAAAATTAAAATACCTCTCTGTAACTTGTATTTTACCCCAATACATCATTTGATAATGTTAACAAAGCATAATTCTTAGTGGGTGCTTCAAAGTAAGTTATCATCTCTATTTAGGGAAATTTCACATTAATTATTAACCTATTGTTCATGCATTCTGACCTGTATAATTACGTATTGATATAGGTCATAAAAATACAATTTCATGGAAAGTATGTACAAATCTTCAAAGTCCTTATTATAATTGAGAAATGACACCTTAACTGGATAATCATAGAAGGAAGAATTAAAATAGTCACATTTCATTTTAGAAAACAAAGATAGAAATACATTTTCATCTTCTAGCCAAGTTAAAAAACAAAGCTGCTGGATTCTTTCTTTTTCTATCTTCACTCTTGCTATCATTTTAATCCAAATTGACAAAAGGCTAGTTTTTGAGATAATAAAACAATCGAGTTCTGTAAATATCTAGTGATTCTTTTCTATTGTGAAACGATAATCTTTCAAAGCAGAAAATTTATGGTTCTGCCTCATATTGAAAAAGGAGCTTGTTCAAGGAGGCAAGAACCTTTTCCAGATGTCCAAGAAGTACATTTGGTGCAATTATTTGGTGGTTTCCTCTTATTTTCTCCAAAGTCCTTGCTTAAGCCTCTTTCAAGAGTGACAGCCTATGTCCACAGCTACTTTTTTGTGTTTGTGTTCAAGGATGACCATTTGTCATTAAGCAAAACTTGGTATGTTCATCCTTGGTAAAGAATATCTTTCCTGATTTTGGTACTTACTAGGTGCCTATGGTTCTTCGTCTAGAGGTGAGGACCCCTGACCATTCTCCCTCCCACATTAACATGTTTATCTGTGTGGTCCTTGTTCAGGTGATGTTTAGGTAACTGTCTAGAAAAGTTGGATGAAACTTCATGGGTGTAGCAGATTGGATTTATATACTTAGAGATGTCTCTATATATTGATATCTATAGATAAATAGATAGATAGATGATACATGATAGACAGATGTACAGACATGATTTTGAAAGAGAACACAGGAGTACATGAGAGAATTTGGAAGGAGGAAAGGGAAGGGAGAAATGATGTTAGCATAATGTAAAAAAAAAAGAATTGAAAATATTTTAAACAGACAGCAAGGTACGCACATATCTCCGGATGAGCCATTAGTGATTCATGTGATGGAATTCAGGGCTGCATACTAGCACAACCTTGCTCTTTGTTCTATACCAGTGTGGCTTACTTGACTAACCTCTTTCTCTCAGCCAAAGTGAAGAAACGACAACACCTTTACCAATAATTTGAGCATAATAGCCTGTAGAGCTAATTAGACATGATTTAAACATCTTCGTTGTATTCCTTAACATACTTCCTGTTTTTCTGAATTATTCAATAAGGTGTTGGGTGGCATCTTTTATCTCCACTGCCAAGGATGTTTACTCAGGGCATAGGAAAGTGTTTACTGGATGTAGGTCTCACTTTCCCAGAGTTTTTTTTGATATCTCTGACAAGCAGGCTCCTTTTTTCATAGGCTCAGGATGTGATCTGAGATCAGAAATTGAGTTTTATGTAGGTAAAAGCTCTTGGCCCACCTCCCTGGAGTGGGCATCTATCACATTCTTACCTCTGGAAATCTGGCCTAAACTTCCCTGAAAGTTCCCAGTTTCCAGTGTATGGGGCTCTTAAACGTTATAATGGCTGTTTCTCTACAGGTCTGAACCTTTCCCTATCTCCAATTTCTTTGCTCCTAACAGGACCCAGAGAAGAGTTCATGACAGGGTTAACTTTGGATTTCTGTTTTGTGACATTTTCCTCTTAAGTTGGAAGTGGACAGATAATGTTAAAGCTACTCTCATGGCATTTAACTTTTAAACTCATCTTTTGATTTCTTTTCTCAATCTTTTTCAAACCATGATTAAATGTAAGTTGATTTAAAGTGAAAATGAACAGGTAAATCCTGAGATCAATAAAACGGTCTTAGTAAAAACTTTTAAACTCTTCTTTCTTAACCTCAAATTTACTGGGTTTTTTTTGGGTTGGATAATGTTTTGTCATATATGTGGGGCAGGCAGGAGCTCTGCATTTAGTGGAAACACATCTTCTACCCACTGAATGTTAATGAGAATGACCCTCCACACATTGACAACTGAGGACACTGCCAAATCTGACAGTTGTCTCTGAGGAACAAAGTCATGAGTAACCAGTCAGAACCACTGCCTCTGGGTGATAAAGCACTGACTAACTCCTCCCGTCTAGACTGAATAGTTAAGGGATCTGATCAGACAAAAAGTGCTGCCTTCCTACAGTCCATGTGAAGAGAACAGATGTACAAAGCTTATATTTTTCAATGTAGAAGGCAGATCACATTATATATCAAGTCTCTCTCATTTGGAGAGTAGGAAATAGGCCCCTGGCTAGAAGAGGATCACAAAGGGCCAATCTTTACTTTATTATTTTTAGCAATTCTTTTCTAATGTACATAAAGTATAAGTCATTTATTTTCTTTCTAATCCTTAGCTCAGTGCATAGATGGTTTTTCTAAATGGCCATTCTATATCACAACTCTAGGAAAATTACAAGAAAGACAGCCCCTAAAAGAGTATCAGGTATTTATGGTTGTGAGCCTAGCCTTTAACGGCTGAGCCATCTCTCCACAGTTGAGTGGAGAGTGGGGTATGACTTTCTCATGTACTCTGGTGCCTCATATTTGACCATTTCCCCTGGAGGGGAGACCTAGTGGCACCAGAGGAAGGACAGCAGGTTACCAAGAAGAGACTTGATACCCTAAGAGCATATACAGGGGGAGGAAATCCCCCTTAGGAACAATCATAGGGGAGGGGAATAAGGGGAAAATGGGAGGAAGGGAAGAACGGGAGGATACAAGGGATGGGATAACCATTGAGATGTAACAAGAATAAATTAATAAAAAATTTTAAAAAAGAGTATCAAGTCAAAGCTTGCATCTGAGTTGAGTCTAAACAATTCCCACTCAGTGATCAGACTAGCCGAATGATGCTGTTCACTGCTGCAGTGGTTGGTTACTTATTCATGTATCACATTATGTTTCTAAACCTGAGAAGACGAGCTCTTTTAACTTTGTCTATTGACACCTGCCTCCTTCCTAGATATACCTAAATGATCTTCTGGTCACTGACCTGCATCTTGGGGAAGAAAAAACCTAAGTTTTTATCTCCCTTTGCTATTATTCAACAGATCTTACCTTGACTCAATTCTTTCCCCTACAATAGCCTAAATTGAATTCTAGGTCTTTTAAAGAGATACTGTACCCCCATTTTTACACTACAATGGAGTGACTTTACTCTTTTCTTTTTCTTTCTTTCTTTCTTTCTTTCTTTCTTTCTTTCTTTCTTTCTTTCTTTCTTTTATTTTTCTTTCTTTCTTGTGTAGGGTAACCATGCCAATGTCTCTTACGGCAAAGTAAGACATTGTTTACATCCTGGAAGATATATAATTAAATTGTATTTACTAAAAAATTGGGCACATTAGTTTGATCATATCTTCTCAGCTTTTTTCTCTGCACTCTTGAGGAAGTACAGTTCATTTTATAGCACTGCATCTGTTTATCCAGTTTTAGCTGAACTCTTGAAATTTCAAATAGTTGCTAAAAATGAAATGTGAATTACTCTATGGCTGTCGATTTTCTTATTCTGTCATCTTTCTTTGCAGTCTATGTTGAGATTGTCAAACCAAATTGTTTTCTTTTTTCTAGGCTTTATAGGTCTATTTCCCAACTAAACTTGCTTATTTTAGAATCATTTATTATTTTTGTTCCTTCTTTGTTCAAAATCAAGTATGTACTCTAAACCTGTCACTCCTTCCATTTAACATCGAGATAACCCGTGATATGGGGACTCAGTTGTAAGTTACCATTCACCTTCTCGGACCTGCTTGGCAATGTTTTTTTTTTTCATAGTTTAAACTACACCTGCCTATTATCTTTTTTTTTTTATTGGCTCTATTACAATGAGTAGGAGACCCTCTTTCACTTGTACAAGTATGACTTTCGGGGACAAGAGCTGTGAGAACGCTGACTTTCCTTAGCACAAGTGCACCCGTGAACATAAACAAAGGAAATATGGGCAGCACGGTAGCTGCTAGAGTACAGCTTCTGAGTTAGACATCAGACATGTCAGCCATCACTGGTTTTCCACTTTCATTCTTTTAGAGGCCTTCCCTTGCAGTTAACAGGTTTGATATGTCCACATTTTGATCCACATTCAGGCACGTTTTTAAAGGTTACATCCTGTACAGAGTAGAGCTTTTATGAGATGGCCCCTGTTTTATTACTACTGGCTTTCACTTGGAGATTCAGCGTAGATCTAGAAGAGGCTAGTCTCGCGTTGATTTCAGTTATTTATAACACTCACCTATTAGTGACCTTCACAGGCCAGCTTCTTACTCATAAGAGTTTCTGAGTCATTGAGTTAATATTCTACTACTGAGTTCTAGACACAGAGAACAAACCTGTTCTTATTATAACACTTTGGTTGCCTCTTCTTGTTTTTCAGATAAAGCTTTTGTTCTGTGGCCCAGAATGCCCTAGGACCTGCTCTACAGCCTAGCTTTGCCTTCAATCCACGGCAATTATCCTGCCTCAGTTTCCCTTTATATTGTTGAATTGATTTGATTGATCTGTTTAATTTATGTTTTCACTCTAAATTCCGATCATAGCCCCTCCCTCCTCTCTTCCCAGTCCCTCCCTCCCACCCTCTTTTCCCAATGTCCCCTCCCCTTCTCCTTAGAAAAGGGGAGCACCCCCAAGCCACCTCAGAATATCAACTCACATCAGGACTGAGCTCAGTTTACTAGAGGACCCACATGAAGATCAAACTGTCCATCTGTAACATATGCATAGGGGGCCTAGTTCCAGTCTATGCATGTCCTATGGTTGGTGCTGCCATTTGTGTAGGCCCCCATGCATCTATGTTAGTTGACTATGTTGGTTTTCTTGCAGTGTTCTTGTCTCGTCCCTGTCCTTTTGTCTTTCTCTCCCAGTTTTCCACAGGACTCCCCAAGTTCCACCTAATTCTTGGCTGTGAGTTTCAACATCTAATTTGATCAGATTCTGGGTGGGGCTGCTCAGAGAATGGTTAAGTTAGGCTCCCATCTGTAACCATAGCAGAGTATCCTTAATAGTGTCAAGTGTTGGCTCCATCCCATGTGGTGGATCTCAGGTTGGGCCGGCTATTGGTTGGTCAGTGCCCCAGTCTCTACGCTATCTTTATCTCTGCATATCCTGTAGGCAGGGTAAAATTTGGGTTCAAAGATTGTGTAGGTAGATTGGTATTCCCCTCCCATTACTATTGTTTTTATCTGGCTAGAATGTGGCCTCCTCAGTCTCTGATAGTAGCCTCCCCTGCTACCTTGGCTCAGGGTATTTGATCCCGACTCCTCATTTCTCTCCCCACACCCTCTCTACTTCCTCTTCCACTGACTATTCTATTACCCCATCTGAGTGTGGTTGGGCCCTCCCTGTTACTTAGCTTCTTTGGGTCCATGATTTATAGTATGGTTATCCTGTAATATATGCATGAGTATTATCCACTTATAAGTGACTACATGCCATGTGTGTCTTTCTGGGTCTGGGTTACCTCGCTTATGATGATTCTAATTCCGTCCATTTGCTTGCAAATTTCATGATTTCCATGTTTTTAAAGTAGTATGCCATTGTGTGAATGTACCATATTTTCTTTATCAGTTCGGCTGTTGAGGGACATCTAGGTTGTTTCCAGTTTCTGGCTAATATGAAATAACAAAGCTGCTATAAACAGAGGTGAGCAAATGGCCTTATAATATGGTGGAACATCTTTTGGGTATATGCCCAGAAGTGATATAGCTGGGCCTTGAGGTAATACTATTATGCAGTAGAATTTTGAGCCCTGTTTTCTCATCCATTCTCTTAGCCTGTACCTTTTTATTGGGGCTTTTGATGTTGAGAGATATTAATGACCAATTATGGCTAGCTCCTGTTATTTGATGTTGGTGGTTTTAGTGTGTTTGTGTGTTTCTCTTCTTTTGGTTTTGCTGCAGTGGAGATATTTATTTCCTGTGTTTTCTTAGGTATAGTATACTCTCTTTGATTGGAGTTCTCCTTAGTATCTTCTGTAGGGCTGGATTTCTGTGTAGATATTGTTTAAATATGGTTTTGGTATCTCCTATTATTCTTAGGTTTTGTCTTCTTGTGGTATCCTTGATTTCTTGGAGGTTTTGTGTTAGGGATGTTTTATATTTAACATTTTCTTTGACAGATATATTGATTTCTTCAATTGCATCTTCTACATTTGAGATTTCCTCCATCACTTCTGTTCTCTTGGTGATTCTTCCCTCTGTAGTTCCTGTTTTCTTCCCTAAGTTTTTATCTCCTGGGTGCTCTTAGTTTGTGTTTTCTTTATTTTATCTATTTCTTCTTTCAGACTTGAAGACTTTTATTCATTTCCTTCATCTGTGTGTTTATATTTTCTTCTATTTCTTTAAGTGATTTTTCATTTCTTATTTAAGTGTCTCTATTTGTTTGATTGTTTTTCTTGCATTTCTTTAAGGGATTTATTCATTTCCTTTATAAAGGCCTCTATCATCTTCAAAAACAGAGTTTTAAGGTCATTTTGAGTGTGTGTTTCAGTATTATAGGCATGATTCACCATATCAAGCCCAACATACTATTTACAGATAATCCATTCTGTGTGCTGCTGTCATTTGGTCATTTGGTCAGAACCAGGTGAGTTCTTCAGCATCCTTAAATCACAGTGACTCTGAAAAAAAAAAAAAAACAAACAAACAAACCTGAGAGATCATCTTAGGGAGTAATTTTCACTGCATTCCCCGGAACAGCAGAGGTATTACCATGCATAATATATATAGTTAGTGGTGATATCAGAATAATGACAATGTTAAGACTGCATCTTTTCTTCTGTGTGCCACTCAGATTGCAGTGGTGAAATCTTTAGTTTTCAAAAGCTACATCCAAGTCCCACATAACCATATACCAGTGTGAGGTCAACAATTTTAACTTGAATGCCAAGAGCCAGTTAAGAGCTTTCATGTTTGTTTCTTAGAGAGATATTTATAGAGCTTGTGTGACCAGTAACTACTTAAAATCTCCAGTGTATTTTTATTTTATTTTTATTTTTTTGCATAGCAGGCTGTAGGACTTTTTTTTTCTTATTTTTGACATATGCTCCCTTTTGAATTTGAATTCCCATAAGCATCAAGATAGAATCGGTAAATTTATTTTATTTATTTTTATTATCAGGGGTTTGGTTTTTTTTGCTAGAAAAGTCAAACTAAATGCAATCCTGTCTCCTAAAGTCAATTTGCAGGAGGTGTTCTTTGAAACAACCTATGAAATTTCGAGTAAATGAAGTTTCATCTTGCTGTTAACAAGGTTGCCTTGCCAAACCTGTCAACACCGGAGCTGACCCTTTTGTGTTTCAGTGTTTGCCCCAGCTGGTGCTATTGGCTGTTAATCAGACGTGTTTATATTTTTTCATTCTCACTTGATTTTTTTCCCTAGCCTGCTAGACTTGGTATTCAGAGATGGTTCATTACAGAGAATATTGTTGTGGCTCTGTCCTGACATTTCACTGTCACCTGCTAGTGATGGGTCAATATAGCTTCCACTCCTCAACACAAAGTAGAAAATATGCCATCACACCAATTAGGTGGTTTAAGCATTTTGTTTTCCTGTTCAGTCTTCCTTTTAGCTGCCAAACCTGGCCTCATATTGAAGGGGAGGTAAAGGAATTATGAGAGACCAAACCCTTGTTGGAGAGTGTTGCAAAGATTAGCCCAGTGAAATACCAGAGCGTTTACAAGGGCGAGTGTCAAAGCCTGGAACCACGAGGAACTGTGCATGCATCCTCTCATCTGGGCAAAGGCAGTGATTGATGCTTTGGACTTGAAGTAGCTCATCATTCGTTATTTTAAATGAGTAGGAGCTCCAGTGTGGGCTTAATGGTCTGCTGTCTGCTCTGCACTTGTGAAATTATTTGCAGAGTGAAGAATGAAGACCATCGTGGGCATTTTCTTGGCCTGTTTGACTGGTGGCCTTTCACTTACCTCCTCTCACTTGTCCCTCTAACTTATTCTCATTTCATTTCTTTTCTTCTTAGTCCTGACTCTTGAAATCTGCATCTAAACCTGTGGCTCTCAACCTGTGGGTAGCAGCACTTTGGAGTCAAGTGACCGTTTCACAGGGGTCACATAAGACCTTTTGCAAACACAAATGTTTACGTGACAATTCATAGTGGTAGCAAAAGTACAGTTATGAAGGAGGAACAAAAAAAGAATTTTATGGCTGGGGGGCTCACCACAATATGAGGAACTGTTTGAAAGGGTTGCAGCATTGGGAAGGTTGAGAAACCTCTGATCTAGACAATCCTGTAACTGGTGTCTTGGGAAGCATGACATTGGAAAAGACATGCAATTCAAAGTCACTGAACTGAAAACTGGATTTTTTTAAAAAAAACATTTAAAATTTATTTTTTATTTATTATCATCTCCAAGGCATTTATTAGAACAAATTTCAGCATACATTTAGTGGTATTTGATGAATATAAAGCATTAAAAATAAAATACCAGTTTACATGGCCTTACTTATTCAGGTGTGTATTGCATGTGTGCTGTGGCCCATGGAAGTTGGTTTTTTTTCTTTTTATTTATTTATTTTGTATTAAATATTTTTACACATGCGTTTATATTATTACATACATATACAATAAACTATCTACAGAAAGAAGAACAATGAGAAAATCAGGAATACATGCATAGTGTTTTTGGCTATTTGTGTTTGGCAACCTTGAAGAAAACATCTTTCCTATTTTGGTGCATCTAAAATTCTGAATGTAAATCAATATCCATCACATCTTATCATTATCAACTTAAAACATCTACCTAGACCTAAACATCATAACCCATAAACAACTAAGTTTAATTGTAAAACTAAACTATCTGGCCTTCAATCCCATAGAGATTTGAGAAGGAATAAAATTGATTACCTGAGTATACCGGGAGTTCAGGTTAGTAGCTTCCCAAATGAGAAGATGACAGAGACAGTTTGTTACCTGAGCAGTCACCCAAACCTCTATATAATGTTGGTTCTGTAGTTTCATTGTGTTTTTGTGGCTCTTAATCAAGCCATTTTCTCTGATCCCATTTCAATTTAAATCTTCTAATTTAAGATAAAATCATAAGGCCCACAGCATTGACACTTTGTTTCCAGAGGGCTCTTGTATGTGTGTTGATTGTTTATAGGTGGTATACCAATTAAGAAATGCTGACATGGAGGATAAAAAAAAGAAATCATGTTACTTAGAAAGTTGGATTAGAAAGCTCAGAGAAGGGCCACAGATTTAAGAACTGTGATGTAGCTGTCTGATGGACATCAGAGAGAAAAGTATATCAAAAAATAGAATAAAATGTTAGCAGATAAATATGATGGGGGTGGGGGAAACATTCCAACCAGAGATAGAATTTAAGATACGTATGGAGCACAAGGCCTTGGTGGAGGCATAGTCACATTATGTGAATATAGACCAGGAGTAGTTGAGTAACTGATAATATAGAGCACAGCTCTGTGGTAGGAGATGAGTGATGTCCAGAATTAGTGTAGGAAGAAGCTGTAGGTCTGCCAAGCTCTTTGAAGTGATCAGAGGAAGCCCAACCCATGTAATGTTTTCAAATAAAAAGGCTGAGAGTTAAACACAAATTTATATTTGGATGGCATGTTCATTAGCTTGATGTTTCTACAATCAAATATGTGATACCTGGTCATTTGAAAGGGGAAGATATATGCTTCTAACTGTTTCAGCAAGTTCTCCTGATAGCTTCTCTCTATGTCCAAGATGGCCTCTTGATACCATATCCTTTAAGGTGGAGGGGTGCTTTGTCTTCACATGTCGGAAGGCAGAAATGCATAAGACATCAGCTTCCTTTGTAAAAGTCTCACTACCTAGCCACTTATTCAAGACCATACTTCCCCCATAATATTCTATCATGGATTAAGTTCTAACATGAGTTTTAGAAGGACAAACAGTGAAAAAAGCTTGGATAAAAGTAAGATTAGGATACTAGAGAATAGAGAGATTGGACTCATGAAAATAGGTCCTCAGTTGTTGGGCTAGAAGATAGATTTATAGCCATCCTTAAACAAAGACTGTTAGAACTGGTGTTCTCTCTAGGGATGTAGTATAAGAATCTAATTCTCTATGGTTTACATAGTCAGCAAAACCTTTTCTTTTAATGGTCAGATAGTATATCATTTTAGCTTTGAGGGACATATGGTCTCCATCACAATTACTTAACTTTTCAATTGTAGCATGAAACAAACGTGTGGCAGCATGCCAATGACGCAAAATTAAAATCCAGAGATTGCCATAAGTGAACCAACACTATTTCCCTTTGATTATTTCCATTTTTTATGGCTACTTAAGATGCAAAACAAAACACGGTCTCAACCTGAATGCCATATGCAAATATACAGTATTGCATTCATCATGTGTATCGTATGTTGCTATGCTCTGTTCTAAATGGTTTTCTTCTGCCTTCTTATGAAATTTCTTTCTTTTCTCAATGATCTATTGTCCTGTATCTTTTTACCTCTTTGATATTTAAGGATGTTGAGGATTTTATTTAACTTGGAATAGCATTTTGAGACACCATGAAGCATCTTCTCCCTCCCTATAACATAATCAACTTTTCCATCTATGTTCATTGAAAAAAAAATAGTTTCTAAAGTTATAGTTTCCGCATACATGAGAAATTGATTCTGGTAGCTTTCGTTACCCTCAATTTTTACTTTTTGTAACTTGACATGCTTGCTTTGAATTACTGGATTAATTTGAGAAACATTACACATTTTATAATACTAATTTAGTTTCCTTATGGGTTATAATGGGCTGTTTTCTTCACTTTTTTGAATCATCTAATTATTTTCAACACTTATCTATAATTTCCTCATTTATGATCTTGCACATTATTGATTATAGACTTTTGTCAGTGAATAACATTCTTTTAAATTTTTTCTTAGCATTGATATTTGAAAATAATGCAATGCAATTGTGTTTTCATGTTAAACTTCTACGACTTAACATCTGTGACTTGTAAAATAATCTTTGTATTTAAATGTCTTTAGCAGTCCTTGTCCCACTAAGTTAGATTTTTGACAAAACCAAATTATACAATGGTAAAGATCACAAAAGAAGAAATCTGTTTGCTGAAAAGGTTTGGTATTTTCACGAGAGGAGTTTTGTATGAGGCTGAAGAAATGCTTCTTAGTGAAATTCTAAACTCAGACATGTCAAGATAAATGGTTGAGTTAAGCTACTAAATTAATGTTTGGTATGTGGATAGTTTTACTTAATAATATTAATAAAGAGAATTGTTTTCTCAAGCCATCTCTTTCTCTGTATACCTATCTGTCTGTGTATTTGTGCACGTATGTTAATCTCTTATACCCGGGTGGTTATCACATCTACTGTGATTGTGTCATTCCTCTGACTTATCTGAGGGGGTGACTGAGCTTTGCAGGTAGCACCTTTCCCTTTTCCTGTTGAGATGGGGGTACAGATTGCCTTGTTTCCCACCTCTGTCTAATCTCTCACGTCAGCCTGCTCTGGGAGTCATGTTGTCAATATCTCAAGCTTATTTGGCTTCTTTCTACTTATCTTGATATCTGTTAATGCCCCTTACTTCACATTAAGGTGGTTTTTTCATTTTACCCTTCCCTCCATCCTAAAGCCCAATGCACCTGAAGGCACATGTTCTGATATGTCAGCCTTTCTTGCATGTCAGTTGGTACTGACAATTGTCTATTTGCTACCATGACTGGAAACCACAATGACCCTCAGGCTCAAGTATTAGCAAAGTCCTATGAAAACCTGCGTTGGTGTGTGGACAGCATGTTTGTCACCTTCGATCTCATGTCTTACCTGTTTTGCCACCTTATGTATGCCATTTTGGTATACTTACTGATTCTATCTGATAAAAACAAATAACTCTAACACCTTTGAGATCCACAACCAGATAAACACTTAAAGTGGAAAGACCCTTGAGACATTTGTCTATAAATTCTGTATATTTTCTCTACAGTAAAATGACCTTTACTACTTCTTCCTTGCACAAAGCAATTGTATGAATCTCTTTTACTTTGACAATACCAAACATAGGAATTTTTCAAAGACACTTAGGGAAATGAGTTTCACATTTTACATGCAAAACTTAGGTAGATATATTCACTGTATTTTATTCCTCATGGATATCAATATATGTCTGGTGTCATGGAGACATCTAATCTGATGGACAATATATTTATATTTTAACTTGTGCTTCTTTTTTAAAGATTTGTTGTCTTTTTGCTTTTTGTTGGTTTGTTTGTTTATGGAACAGAATGCCCTAAAGATATGCACATACAAGGAGACTAAAGGAACTCAGCAAGTTGTATATAACAGCAGTGAAGTATACATTAGATTATGAATTTGAGGTGGAGTCAGGGGTCATTGTAAGATACAGTCTGGGAAGAGAGGTGCAAATTATGTAAATGTAGGGCTTGTATGCAAAGTTCTTCTAAATACCCTTATAAATGTAAAGAGAGGACATGAAAGGGATGCCAATCATGGACTTATGCCAGGATAGTTCCCGAAGGCCTCCATATTGTGCCTAGTTTGCATATAGATGTTTTGAGGTGAACAATACTGTTTATATGTGACCATAAAACACAATATGAGAAACTGCCAAAATGTTATCAGAAAATATTAATGCTAAAAGGAACAAATGAGAGACAATGGCATACAAGATGGACAGCATGGGGACCTTGGGGGGCTTCTTAACTGTGGCCTCTTAAAACGATAATGCTAGTTGTAGCTTGAGAGTCCCGCATCTCGAACACCTTGTCCAGGCTGATCAGAACTAGATGGAAGCAATAAAACAACAGGAGCACAGCAGGAGCACTGAATCAATTTCTCAACAAGACACTATGAAGGTGAAGAGGATAGAATGAGGAAACTAAGGTAGAACAGGGCAATTAGTAGATGCTGATTTGTGGGTTTATCTAGTGATTTACCCCAAGTGCTGCTTGCCCTGCTCATTTCTCAGCATGACACCACTTACTACATGTAGGAGAGTGACCTGAAGAAACATCAAACAATGGGTCATTGTCCTTAAAGACCTTCTGACTGCCACCTACACCGCTGTAAAATCTTTCTTCCCTGTTCATGCAACCTTTTAGGTTTGGAGTCTGAAATAAGAATGCAAACTGGGCAAGATATCAAGGGCTTTCACAAACTATCTTAGCTTTGGCCAACCAGTGACATTTCTTGTCTTGACTCTCACTGGTGTCAGAGTGATTTTTTTTTTTCAGAAAGACTCTGGCATCAAAAGGAGTTTTATGAGAGATTTTAGATGTAGGAAAAGGAATTGGGAAATGATGTAATTATATTAAAATCTCAAAAAAAAATCATAAAAAAGTAAAATGAAAATTTAGATGAAAATAAACAGCCTTATTTCAGATGTGATATATTTGAAAATATACACATTTATACAACTTTTATAGTTAATGACACAGGGCTTTCACCTAAACCCGTTCTCTCACAAGTATTATTAAAGGACATCCCTAGGAAAGCAAAGGGTGATGCTTTTAAATGGAAGTAGAATTCGCTTTGTAAAATATTTATTTTGAATTCACATTTATCGCTGTCAACTTTATGCCTATAAGGCAACAGCGACACTTGGCTCAGTATGCACACTACATTCTTCCTGCCAAGAAATATGCAAAGGTTAGTAAACTGTGTATCTAATGCAATCAATTAAATTCATTCTTTTAAAGGTATGCATTAATTAAAATGTACATGTCCAGGGATGAGCGGGTTTTAATTCCTATTAATATTCAAATGAAATACAAAACAATTACAAATGATGTGCCTTTTAGACTCAAGACTGTTGCAGCTGCCATCATTCAACATAAATTGTTCCGTTTGATCTACCACTTGTCATGACTTGGTTTATTTTATTTTATTTTGACTGCTACAGCTTGACAAAAAGAGAACATTCCTTTCATAACCTTTACTTGTATTTGCATATGATTGTTTTACCTACTAAATGTGATTGTGCTAAAAATTAACATGGGATACTATTTAAGAATGGTAATATTATTGCTTGAGATAGCACAAAGTATCTGGGATAGAAAAGATTTTTGCTATTTGTGAATCAATAGATTAAAAACAATATATTGATGCTGACAGAAAAAGGGACCAGGGTTTCTTTCATAGAGTGTTCCTCAACCATCATCCCACACGGATCACTGCTGCCGAAGTGCCTGATATATAGTGTTCAGGGGTGAGATGAAGGGAAGCTCAATCAGAATCCCCAGGATGGACACTGAGCAGAGACTTTAATAATGTGGTTATTGTAGTAAATGTCATGTAATAATGTATGAGGTAGGGCCTACTCTATCATAACAACTGGGATCTTAGGTCACTGTTTATTGGGCTTTTGTTTGTTTGTTTGTTTTTTGTCTCTTTTCTCACGCTAGTTTATGAAGCAGGAGTACATATTCTCTGAACTAATCCTCGATCCAGACTTTTGTTCATGTGGGATATTGAAGCACACAGAGAAAAGCAGAGGAGGAAAACTATCAAGATGGGAACACTGAGTACATAGAAAATATATTTCATAAAAGACACCAAAATGAAGAAATTTGAGCTGTGAAAGTTTTCTTTGTCTGTTACATTTTCTTAGCCAAGTTTTTCCATTAATTAATGTATTTGTTTACTTTACATCTGGCAGCACCTTCCCCTCCTTCCTCCCTCCCAAATTCCTCCCTCTAACCTCCCTGCCCCATTCTCTCCACTCTTTTTCTCCTCAGGGGAGGGTAAGATGTCAACCAGCTTTGGCATATCAAGTTGAAGTGGGACTAGGAGCATCTCTGACTGAGGATTGACAACCAAGCACAGTTAGGGGAAAGAGATTCAACTGAGTTAAATACAGCCCCTGCTCTAATTGTTAGGGGATCCATATAAGAACCACACTATCTATGTTACATATCGGTAGGGGGTCTATGTCCATCTCATGCATGCAGTTTGGTTGATGGTTCAGTCTGTGAGCCACTATAGGCCCAGATTAGTTGATTGTGAAGTATTTCTTGTGATGTTCCTAACCTCTCCCCTTCCTTCCATTCTTACTCTACCTCTTCCAAAACGTTTGCCAAGCTCTGCCTAATGCTTGGCTATGGGTCTCTATATCTATTTCCATCAGCGGCTGGATGAAGCCTCTCAGAGGACAGTTATGCTAGGCTCCCGTCTGTAAGAAGAGCAGAGTATCTTTAATAGTGCCCAGGGTTGCCTGTCTCCAATGTGGTGGGTCTTAGGTTGGGAAAGGAGCTGGTTAGCCATTCCCTCAATTTCTATTCTATTTTTATCCTTGTACCTCTTGTAGGCAGGGCATATTTTTGGTGAAAGGTTTTGTAGGTGGGCTATCTTCCCACTCCTATATTGGAAGTCTTGCCTCATTGCAGGAAGTAGCTGTTTCAGGTTCAAGAGTTCTTTTGCTAAGAGTCTTATCTAGAGTCACCCTTGTAGATTACTGGGAGTTTCCTTTGTACAAGATTTCAAGCTCATCCCAGAGATGCCCCAAACACCAATTTCCCTTTCCTATCCCAATTTTCTCTCCCCCACATTTGATCACTCCTATTCCCCTCCCCACACGCTCTCCAATCCAGTACTCTCCCTCCATCCACCTCTGATATCTATTTTATTTCCCATGCTGATTTAAACATCTTCTCTTGGGTGCTCATGGTGTGCTTACTTACCTTGTTTGTGTCTGTGGACTGTGGCATGTTTATCTTGTGTTTTATGGCTAAGATCCATTTATAAATGAATATATATCGTGTATGTCTTTCTGGGTCTGGGTACCTCACTCAGGGTGATATTTTCTAGTTCCATCCATTTGCCTTATAATTTTATGATGTCCTTACTTTTAATAGCTGAGTAGTATTCCATTGTGTAAAAATGTACCTCATTTTTTTAAATCCATTCTTCTGTTGACAGACATCTACGTGATTTCCAGTTCCTGGCTATTACAAATAAAGATGCTATGAATATAGTTGAACAAGTGTCTTTGTGGTAAGGTGGTACATCATTTGGGTATATGGCCAGGAGTGGTATAGCTGAGTCTTGAAGTAGAACTATTCCAAATTTTATGAGATACAACTAAATTAATTTCCATAGTGATTGTACAAGTTTGCACTCCCACCAGCAATGGAGGAGTGTCCCCATTGTTCCGCATCCTCACCTGATATCACTTGAGTTTTCAAACTTAGCCGTTCTGACTTGTGTAAGATGGAATCTCAGAATTATTGTTTTGGTTCAAATTTCCCTCATGACTAAGGACATTGAACTTAAGTGCTGCTCAGCCATAGATTCCTCTGCTGACAATTCTCTGTTTAGGTCTGTACCTCATTTTTAAATTTGATTATTTGGTTTGTTGGTGCCTACTTTCATGAGATCATTATATGTTTTAGATACTTTTTCTCTGTTGGATATAGGGTTGGTGAAGATCTATTCCCAATATATAGGCTACCACTTAGTCCTGTTGACAGTGTTCTTTGCCTTACAGAAATATTTAAGTTTCATGGGGCCCCATTTATTAATTGTTGATCTTAGTGCCTGAGCTGTTGGTGTTGTGTCCAGAAACTTGTTTCCTTTCCTAATGAGTACAAGGTTATTCCCCACTTTCTCTTTTATTAAATTTAGTGTATCCAGTTTCATGTTGAGGTTTTTGATCTATTTGGACTTAAGTTTTGTGCAAGGTGATAAGTATAGATCTATTTCTTCTACGTGCAGACATCCAGCTAAACCAGCAACATTTGATGAATATGCTTTTTTCTGTTATATGGTTTTGGCTTCATTGTCAAAATTTAGTGCCCATATGTGTGTGGGTTTATTTCCGGGTCTTCAATTTGATTCCATTGATCAACCTGTCTGTTTTTATGCCAATACCATGTGGTTTTATTACTAACTCTCTGTAGTACAGCTTGAGGTCAGGGATGGTGATACTTCCAGAAGTTCTTTTATCACACAGGATTGTTTTTAGCTATCTGGGGTTTTTTGTTTATGCCATATGAAGTTGAGAATTGGGATTACAAGGTCTGCCAAGAACTGTGTTGGAATTTTTATGGAAATTGCATTGAATCTGTAGATTGCTTTTGGTAAAATGACCATTTTTACAATGGCAGTTCTACTAATCCATGAGTGTGAGAGATCTTTCCATCTTCTGATATCTTCTTCAACTTCAGAACTCCAAAGACTTGAAGTTCTTGTCACACAGATCTTTCACTTGCTTGGTTAGAGTTACATCAAGATACTTTATATTATTTGTTGATATTGTGGTGGGTGTTGTTTCCCTAATTTCTTTCTCAGCCTGTTTTCACTTATATAAAGCAAGGCTACTGATTCTCTTCTTTTCTTTTTCTTTTTTTCTTTGTTTGAGTTAGTTTTGTATCCAACCACTTTGCTGAAGTGTTTATCAGCCATAGGAGTTCTGTGGTAAAATTTCTGGGGTCACTTATGCATACTATCATATCAACTCTGAATAGCAATACTTTTCTTCCTTTCCCCTTTGAAGGTCTTTGATCTCCTTTAGTTATCTTATTGCTTTAGCTAGAACTTCAAGTACTACACTGAATAGATATAGACACGATTGGTACCCTTGTCTTTTCCATGATTTTAGTAGCATTGCTTGAAGTTTGTCTCCATTTAATCTGATATTGGCGATTGGCTTGTTGTGTGTTGCCTTTGTTGTGTTTAGGTATGTTCCCCTCTTAGAAATCTAAAGGACTTATTCAGCTACAATTATTTAAACCAATTAATTGCATTTCAAAATTAGCATTTTCCCGCTATTTCTCAAACTAGGGTAGGAAGGACAAAAATGGTAGATAACTGTGCTCGTTGCTTCTGTTCCTTCTGCTTTGCAAGGAAAGACTTAACCAGAAATCCCGTCTGCAGACTTCCACTGACATCAGAAAGGTCAGAAGCACAAGAGCAGACCCTGCGAGAAAAAATTGACTTCCCCAGGTTCTTGCTGGGGGCAAAGGACACAGACTTTAGAAACTGGGTTCCAGTTGGTTGTGTGTTACACATTCCCTTCATGCTTGTAACCAGCCTCCCTCATTCAGAGCCTGAACTGTTCTCTCTTCTATTAGTTTGTATACTTTTTAAGATCAAAGATTAGTGTTCCTGTTGTCTGTTCGCCACTGTGACTAGTCAAAGTGAGCTCTTAATAAATGTTCATTAAACCCCAGACATTAATAGTGGGAGACTTCAACATGCCACTCTCACCCACAGGCCAGATCATCTACACAGAAACTACATGGAGAAATAGTGAAACTAATAGAGGACATGAATCAAATGAACCTAATATATATCTACAGAATACATCATCCAAACACAAAAGAATATATCTTCTTCTCAGTACCTCAAGGAACCTTCTCTGAAATTTATCATATACTTGGTCACAAAGCAAACCTCAACAGACACACTGGTGGGAGTACACACTTGCACAACCACTTTGGAAATCAATCTGGTGCTTTCTCAGAAAATTGGGAATAATTCTACAAGACCCAGCTATAATACTTCTGGGCATATAGCTGGGAGATGCTCCCCCATACAACAAGGACATTTGCTCAACTACGTTCATAGCAGCCAGAGTCTGGAAACAACCTATATGTCCCTTAACCAAAGAATGGATAAAGAAACTATGGTACATTTATACAATGGAATAGTACTCATCTATTAAAAACAAGGAAATCTTGAAATCTGCAGGCAAATGGATGGATCTAGAAAGTATCATCCTGAGTGTGCTAGCCCAGAATCAGAAAGACACGCATGGTATATGCTACTTATAAGCCGATATTAGCCACATAATACAAGATGACCACACTACAATACACAGGCATAAAGAAGCTAAATAACAAGGAGGGCCCTGGGTATAATGCTTAATTTTCATCCAGAAGGGCAAATAGAATAGATACCAGAAGGAGTTGAGGAGAAGGAACTGGATGAAGGGGTACCATAGAGACTCCAGCCATCTGGGGATCAAAGCAGATGCTGAGACTGACAGCCAAACTTAAGGGTAGAGCACAGGGAGTCTTATGAAACAGTTGGAGGGTAAAGGGATCTAGAGCAGATAGAGAGCTCCATAAGGAGACCGACGGAGACAACAAATCAGGGCCAGAGATAGGTGCTGCAGAGACTTATGCACCAACCTAAGATCATGTATGTTGAGGACTTACTCTGCTCAAATATAGTAGATAGGCAGCACAGTCTTCTTGTGGATCCAATAATATGGAAAGTAGGGGCAACTTCTGACATGGACTCTGGTCACTTTTTGCTGGAGGGGAGGCCTTGTCAAGCCACAGAGGAAGAGGATACAAGCAGTCCAGATGAGACTTGATAGGCTTAGGTCAGATGATAGGGGAGGAGCGCTCATCCTTTCTGAGGACTAGGGGATGGGGGCGAGTGTGGAGGAAGGTTGGTGGGACTGTGAGGAGACAATAGAGGGGGCTACAATCAGGGTGTAAACTGAACAAACGAAAAAGAAAAAAAGAAGAAATGTTCCTTAGCTGAGCCCAGTGGCACACGCCAGGCAGAGGCGGGGAGATTTTTGTGAATTCAAGACCAGCCTGCTCTACAAGTGAGTCCAGCACAGCCAAGGTTACACAGAGAAATCCTGTCCAGAAAAACCAACCAACCAAACAAACAAACAAAAAGGAAAAGAAATGGAAGTGCGCATTGACGCACGCATTATTGCCCCATCTTCCCTAATTAGGAGCACTGTGGCTTACCTGAACAACTTAGGTTCTGACATTTTTAAAATACGCAATTAGAACTGTTAAACTTCCATCTAATCCTTACATTATGGTCACTGACTTATTGTGTAGTTATTTCTGAGATTTGTTTCCTTCTCTTTATTAGGGACAATAATATAACTTTATCAGTTTTGTTTGAAAACATAAACCTAGAAATGCATGTCATAAACAATTAAGCATGAGATTGGAAAAACAAGCGCCATCCTTAATATAATATTTCTAAAATTCTGAGAAAAAAAATTGGACTACGTGACAGGATTGCAAGAGGAAGGGGATGTTTTCTTTCCTACTGTTATATGACATTTCTTTTAAAATGGTACAACTAAACCAGCAAAGAGACAGCAATTACGACTAATAAGCTATTGCATTCGATTTGTTAGGCTTTCATGACTGCTTCTACAGTTGCTAAGATTAACTTGCCATTTGTCCTCATATTGTTGTAGTAGCAGGCAGCATAAAGAGATATGGCACTTCAGAAGAAATGTAATACTCCAGAAAATGCAGTCTAGTACTAAGTCCTCCTCAGTAAGCACTATATAATGCAGAATAAAATGAATTTGCAATTGAATGTGGACAAGAGCAATCAGCTTAGTTGGGTGATACGTATGGAACAGACAGTGAACAGAACCAGGCTTGACCACAGGAGAGTAGCCCTGCTGCTCAGATATGGGTTGCCACAGAGTAGATGTTCCATGAATAAAGACTAAGGTTAATACAAGCAGATACATTTCAATTCAGTGCTCAATTCAGAGCTGGTACCTGACAAAATCTAGTCAATATTCTTATGAAACCTGACGGATGGCATATTGATGGGACAAGATCTATCTTAGCACCACTATTTAAATAAAGTGAAACAGTGTGTGTGTGTGTGTGTGTGTGTGTGTGTGTGTGTGTAATCCTGTAATCCAGATAACTTTTTTCAGATAACACTTTTTACTGATGCTTTTAAAAGATGAATGCAGAAACTACTCATGGCTGCTCGAGGTGCTGGAAATAAATGACTGATGAATGTTCAGTCCTAATGAGATTGTCTATGAAGTCCTCTCCAAGGCCCAGAAGACATTGCAAAAAAAATAATAATAATAATAGAAAGAATATAAGAGCCATGTCACAGGGGAGGACCTGGTTAAACTCAATGGATCAAAAAAAGACAAAACAAGTAGGAGGAGACATGTAAGGAGATGGATTGACAGGGGTGAGAAAGGAATAAGAAATGTGAGGAGTATAAAGAGAATGCATTATACAATGTGTAAAGTAGTAAAATAATCAATTTATTTAAAAAGAAATAAGGAGACTTTTTCACATAAACCAATTAAAGGATGAAGGAAAGTTTTTCCTTTCCTTTCTTTCTTTTTGTGTATATTATGTTTTAACCTATACTTCTTATTTATTTATTTTACTTCTGTATCATTCACCTAAAACTTACATTTTTTCTCATGAAGTATCTATTTTGAACAAACACATCTCTCAGTGGCATTTGTTCTACAGATAAACTGCCCATCAGAATCATTGATCCCATGGTGTTAAAATGGGCTGCAATAATCATGATAAAAAAAGAATATGTTAAGAAGTGATTGTAAAACAACTGATTCCTGAATGCAGGCCTGACCCCTGGGCAAAGTTAACACTCTTGTTAAAGAATTTTAAAATGTGTCATGGAAAGAGAACTGGATTTTTAAGACAAAATTCATACAGTAAAAATAAGAATATCTTTCTCACCGACTTAAGGATAGGACTCATGCCAGGCAGTATTGGCCACCAAAAGACAAACTCAATGATATTTTTGAAGAGTATTGTTTGTCTCATTTGCTTAGTCTGGATGTCTGCCTCACTTATAGGTCTTTTACTTATATGTTATTTTCCAATTTTGTGTCTTTATAGGACTTCTGTGTGTGATTGTGTCTCTGTATTTATATGTATTTCTTCTGCTTTATATTTGGCTATGTTGTTTGTTGTTGGCTTTTTTTTTCATCCTATTCATGTTTCTTTATTGTTTTTATCTATTTTTTTTTCTATTTTAAAAGTAGATGTATGTTTGTTTTCTAATGATAGGGAGTAAGAAAGGGTGTGTATTTGGGTGTATGGGAAGGTGGAAAAGATCTGGAAGAAACTAGGGGAGAGGAAATTGGAAGCAGTATATATTGTATGAAAAAAAAATCTACTTTTGATAAAAAAGATGCACTGCTCATCTTAGAAGAAGGGTTCAAATGACAGTATATTCTTGACACATTTTAAAATAAACTTTTGGTAAAATAGTGAAAAATAATGATTTTTGCATTTAAACAAAGTATTGACTCTGTTAGATTTAACTAAAATGCAGAAAAGGTTTTAAGGAAATATAAAGGGAGATTTGCCCATGTTAAAATTATAAAGTTCTTTGAATTATAATGTTTTTATAAAAGATCTAATTATGTCCTTAAGTCAAGAAGGAAACACAACGAAGTTAAGAGCCATCCTTTAAGTTAAGTAGTTAACAAGTGTAGCATTTACTGTTTATTTTCACATCTTGATTTAAAATATAACTATCTTTCAAAACAAAAATTTTTTACAAATCCTAAAATGTGATGTTCTTTGACATATCCATATCACATTAAAGAGATATAAAAATTATCTGTGTCTCAGCCAGGCCCAGTGACACACACCTGTAATCCCAGCACTTGGGAGGCAGAGGCTGTTGAATCTCTGTGAATTCAAGGCCAACCTGGTCTACAAAGCAAGTCCAGGACAGCCAAGGCTACACAGAGAAACGCTGTCTCAAAAAAATTTTATCCATGTCTCACCTGTGGTTGGATTGCGATTGAGTCTAGATTTGTTCCAGTTAGATATCAATCAGAAAGGTGACTAAATATGACATCATTTGAAATGTATCTAGCATTTCCAAGTGATTCATCAATTATCTAAATTGAAATAAATCAATAACACTAGAAAAATTACATGAATTAATATTGAAAGATAAAATTCAGAAATAATTGACCAGGACACATGTTACCATGTATTTTGCCACCTGAAGTTCTTTGGAGTATCCAGAAAATGGCTCAAGCTTAGAAAATTTTGATTACATATAGCTAAAGCACTATTACGTTTGTTTGCTACTTGTCTCTAAAAAGAGAATTTATTTCTTTTCATTAGTATTAAATGTTGTGTTCAAGATGTCTGGCTCTATCCTATTGGAAGGTATCTTGAAAATTAATCTTTGCATATACTTGGCATATTTGCATATACTTGGTATTCATTAGATATTGTATCCTACAAGTAACACAATCCCTGTGGTAGCAAATGGAGGTGAATTTCTTTTCTTTTTTTTTTATTTAATTAATTTATTCTTGTTACATCTCTATGGTTATCCCATCCCTTGTATCCTCCCATTCTCCCCTCCCTCCCATTTTCCCCTTATTCCCCTCCCCTATGACTGTTCCTGAGAGGGATTACCTCCCCCTGTATATGCTCGTAGGGTATCAAGTCTCTTCTCAAGCAAATGGTCACAGGAGGTGAATTTCTTAATCATGTAGACCCCACTTGACCATGGATGAGATAAAACCCTCTTTAACATTCAGTCATAGATGCATGTACTGATTCCAGCTCGATAGTCTGAGCCACCTCAACATATACCTTTTAAGGTCAGTGTTAGTGTCACTGTCTTGGATGACAATGGAGAAAGGGATTGCTGTGTAGCAGGAACTCCTGTAGAAGTGACAATAGCACCTGCGGGCCAGTCTGGAAGCGAACCCAATAAATACTTTAGAGCCTGGTTAAACTACTTCTCTCTTTAAAAAAAAAGTAGAAGATGTTGCCAGCTATGTTTCTGGGATGAAACAGAAATATGTTTTTGATGAACCATCCAATTCTAATATTTGTTACCGTGTATCTTTAAACAAGTTGCTAAAATTTTTGATTCAATTGTCTACTCCATTATAAGACATTTGCCCTACTGGTCTGTGTAGTATTATAACAGATAGATTTAAAGAGCCTGAATTCACAGCATCTAGTAAACATTCTAAAACCATATTATTTATTAGTGCTTTTTAAAAGTATGCATATATATTTTCCTAGTCTCAAAAACATGGCATCTCCTTAAGGAGATATTTATTGTGGGATGCCAAAAAAACCAAAAGATAAATCTCAAAAAATTTCATTGCAAGGAATGATGACTATGAACCAGGGTTCAATTAAGGTCCTGCAGCACAGTCCTGTGTCAGGCTGTAATGAAAGGTAGAAATTAGATAAGAATTTATATATTTAGTAGCTGATATAGATTAACAGTAATTTCCAGTTTGCCTCTTTATAGTATGAAAATGACCTGGAAATGAAATAATAGATCATGATTATAGAGAGTGGGGGGAAATAAGTAAAATGTTTCAAAATATCTGAGGTCAATGGAAATCTTTGAAAAGCAAAGCTATGCTAAATTTATGAGAGCCTTGCAAGTTCCTCTTTTTGAAGATTTTGCAAATTGGGGCAATGAGTAGTGGAATATTACATTTTATGTGTCTATAACTTTTTATGCATATTAAAATGCTAAAGGATAGGTTTTGCTATGTTTTTCAAAGTGATTTACATTATATTTAGTAAAAATATAGGCACCAAAATCTCAGTTACTCAACACAAACAGAGGTGGTATGTGCAATATGAGTTGACAGGAATCTATTCATTTGTGTCATGGAAGGACATAAGTGGTAGGATCTTGGCATGCTGGCATCACATGGCAGAGAGAGACGATCTTGTGATAATGACTTCCATGAATGGCTACTTCTTGAGAACCAACCTGTCATTGGTACTTACTTCGCAGTAAAGCCCCTATGTCTAAGGAAGGATAAGAGAACCAGCTACAGTGGGCAATTGGAGCCCGGACAACATCTGGGTGCCACTTAAGGACTACATATCAGGATCTAATTGGGCTAAGTAGAGTGGAAATGAGTAGTTCCGTGGCAAGCTAGCAGCTCGCTTTCTGGCGACAAAAGAGCTGCGTCTTCAGGCAAAGGCTCAAATCTGAATCACTTGAATCTGTAGTGCAAGGAGTATCCTTTCCAATGTAAGTTTTTTTCTTGAATTTAATTAAATCACTTACATGAATCCTGCAATTTTTTTAGTATCACAGGGAATATAGAAGTGTACTAAAATTGGGATTTCTTCTCTTGAGAACTTTACACTATTTTGGCTGTAAGGAAAAGCATTTATATTCTAAATGGTATGGATATGAATTCAAATGTACTGATGTACAAAAATGATTTAAAAAGCAGGAAAATTAAATAAAGATAAAAATATCAAAATGTCCAGGGAGCCAGGAACAAGGGAGGCTTTACAACAAGTGGAGAATCTTTAGTTGGGCCTTGAAATTGGCTGATCATCAGGAAAGATTGACATTATTGGGGCAGCAGACAAGCAATGTGTGTTGTGGCTTAAATGTACTGGTCTACATTCACAACCAGATAAATAGTTTATCTTTACAGCCAAAATATTGTACATCGGCTTTTATTTGAAGCCCCTGGTTCTATTTTCAAGGGTATTTTCATATACATTCAGAGGAACCTCTTCAAAGAAAAGCTTGTTGTTTTTTTCTTTCATGTGTGTGTATGTGTGTGTGTGTGTGTGTGTGTGTGTGTGAGAGAGAGAGAGAGAGAGAGAGAGAGAGAGAGAGAGAGAGAGAGAGAAATAAACATAAATAATTTGAAAAGACTCTACAAGAAGTTAATTTACCCATGGAGCGATGACATGAAAGAGTGTCTAGGAGCCTACCATTGGAGGGCATCGAATACACTCTTAAGCAAGCTGAGTCTTGGAAAGAAACTAATTTCTACTCTGTCTTGAAAGCAGCTACTTGTAGCTTTACAGTCTGCACTAGAAGCCTGATTGCTGGAATGTGGACATAAATTTGGCATTTGCCTGAGGAGGAAGCAGTGTCTAAAACTTACAGAGCTGCTGAAAGAAACACATTGCACTCCAGGTAGCCATCTGCCCTGGTTGACATCTTACCACTCACAGAGTTTCACTACAACAAACCTTATTATGAGGAGCTATACCCGTTTTCTTAGGAGATGAATTCCTGGAGGTATAGCAGAGCTCAGAATCTCTAGTGAATGTTTCAAGCACTTCTCAGAGTGAGAGTCAGTGCAACATATTTCAATAAGATATGAATCTAGACACACACAGTTCGAGAAATATTACTTGCAAGTGTAAATAAATATAAAGATATGTTGTTTTTCCATTTCTGACAGAAAGGAATATTTGATTCATATATTTAATATGCTTTGCCTCTTTTGCAGTGGAAGAAACTAAGGTACCACTACTTTGAACACAGCAAGAAAATTTTAGAAACAAGTTTCTTATAAATAGGAACTAAAACCAGAGGGTAGAAGGCAGTGAGGGTGCTTAGATTTATTCAAGGAAGAAGTTTAACTGGATTGAGAATCCTATGTGTGTTTACAAGGTTGAAGAGTGTTAGGACAAAGAAAAAGAGACCATGTTCCTATTTCTGTGGACCAATGAACTTCGCAGGTTGTCTAATCACACCCAATGCTGGGAATTTAGGTAGAATTAAGTCTGTGTCTGGCCAGGCAGCTCTGGCGGATAGGGTCTGGTCATAACTGGGCCAGGATTAGTTGTTTGGACTCTTATAAAAATCAAACTTTCATATATTCTAGACTTTCTTTGGTGAATGGTTTACAACATCCTGATGCTGTTGGGTTTTTTGTTTTTGTTTTTTTGTTTTGTTTTGTTTTGTTTTTTAGCTCCATGCTCTATGATTTTCAATATGAGATGTCCCATGTTTTTCTATGTGGGGTGTATTTTGAATATTGTCAAGTCATGTGATCTGAAATTTGGTCTGGAAAATAAAGAGAAACATCCAAGTGTCTAGAGTTGACTCCGAGGAGCTGGTGTCACTTGCTAGAATAGAGGCTATGAGATAACAGGCAACATCATCATTGATTGGCAGGTGGCACTTTCATTTCATAAAAGGAGTGAATGGCTTTATTATCTGAATTTTAAGGACATTTTCTCTTAAAATATTCTTCATTGTCCCAAAGCATCTTTAGTTTTTTTTTTAATTTTAATTTTATTAATTTATTCAGATTACAACTCAATTGTTATCCCATCACTTGTATTCTCCTGTTCCTCCCTCCCTTCCACTAGCACCCTATTCCTCTCCCCAATATTTTATGTTTTAAAAGGAATATTAAGAAATCCTTATTGCTTTTAAGACTCAATAGTTGTTGTTGTTTTTTTTTTTTTTTTTTTTTGGTTTTGTTGTTGTATTTTTATTTTTTAATTTTAATTAATTATTTATTTATTAAATTAATTTATTCTTCTTACATCTCAATGGTTATCCCATCCCTTGTATCCTCCCATTCTTCCCTCCCTCCCATTTTCCCCTTATTCCCCTCCCCTATGACTGTTCCTGAGAGGGATTACCTCTCCCTGTATATGCTCATAGGGTATCAAGTCTCTTCTCGGTAACCTGCTGTCCTTCCTCTGAGTGCCACCAGGTCTCCCCCTCCAGGGGACATGGTCAAATGTGAGGCACCAGAGTACATGAGAAAGTCATACCCCACTCTCCACTCAACTGTGGAGAATGTTCTGTCCATTGGCTAGATCTGCGTAGGGGTTTAAAGTTTACTGCCTGTATTGTCCTTGGCTGGTGCCTTAGTTTGAGCAGGACCCCTGGACCCAAATCTGCCTATCATAATGTTCTACTTGTAGGTTTCTAGGACCTACTGTATTCTTCTACTTTGCTATTCTCCCATGATTCTCTCATCTAGAGTCCCAATAGGATGTCCTCCCCTCTGTTCCAGTTTCCTGGTAAGTGAAGGCTTTCGTGGGACATGCCCCTTGGGCTAGTATGCAGATATAAGTGAGTATATACCATTTGAAGACTCAATAGTTTTTTAAGGAATATTATATACTGGGAAAAATGGTGCCGGAGTGAAAACATTTAAAGAATTGATTTTCTTTCTTTATCATGCCCAAAGGAATCTTATATGAAGCCTCCAGAATGCAAAGATAATTGTACTTTTGTCTATAAACAAACATTCAAGAACAGGACAAAGTTTGCCTAACACAGACCTCTGCAAGGCAATGATAGTATTTTTCTTAAGGGAACACATAACAAATTACATTGGGTTCATTAGCCATGTAGACTTGGGGACAATGACAAATCCCCACCACTAGCATAAAAATAGCCAGACAGTATATAAAGTAAGAAGTGTTTCTGTATTTCAATACAAGTTTATTATTTGTAGACCTTTAAAATGACAGTTCATACAATTTTCCACATTTTACTTTTACTTTTGTTTTCATTTCCTTCAGAGCCTCCTCCCCAAATGCAATATCCATTTCCATAATATGACCACACAAAAACTGGTAGTAAGGTAGATTGTGATCATGTGCCACCATTTGCTGAGCTTGTTTGTTGACTGCTGCTTTTGCTCATATCCTCTTGCCCCAGATTTTCTTGTGGCTTTTAGCAGAAAATTGGGGCCTTGGTTGGTCAAATGGTTAAATTAAGTGACAGAAAAAACAATTTAGGGCTGGAGAGATGGCTCAGAGGGTAAGAGCACTGACTGCTCTTCCAAAGGTCATGAGTTCAATTCCCAGCAACCACATGTTGGCTCACAACCATCTATAGCAAAAATCTGTATACATAATAAATAAATAAATCTTTAAAAAATTTAATATATTTAATTGGTGGTATTATTTGTTTGAAATGGTTTCCTTTCTTTCTTTCTTTTTTTCTTTTTCTTTTTCTTTTCTTTTCTTTTCTTTTCTTTTTTGGTTTTTTGTTTTGTTTTGTTTTGTTTTGTTTTGTTTTTTCATACAAGGTCTCTCTGTATAGTCTTGGCTGTCCTGGACTCACTTTGTAGCTCAGGCTGGCCTCGAACTCTAAGTGATCCACCTATCTCTGCCTCCTGGGTGCTGAGATTAAAGGTGTGCGCCACCACGCTCGGCTGAAATGTTCTCTTTTATTAATCCAATTCATAAACTTTTGATGACTCCTTCCTGTCAACCACATCCTGTGTCAAATTCTGTGAACCTCTGGATGGACCCAGTGTATAAGCATCAGTCTCAGATGTGTGCCTTCAACCTGGCAGACTTCCCCTCCTAACCTCTCGACTTGGAATAATTCTTAGCAGACCTAAAAGGCTCACTCAGTTCTCACAGCTCTTAGAAATTCCCATATTTATCCTTCCTGATAATATTGTGGATACCTTCCTGATATCCATGATACAGATATATTTAGCCATATCACGCTGACATGTAAAAATCTTAAAAACACAATTATTTACATATGGCTACATACTCTTTTCAGTTCTCTGAAGCACACATGGATCCATTCATCACTATCCTGGCTGATTACTTAGCTTTGTTTTAATACAAAGCATGCAACAGAACGCATACCATGGTTGAGCAACATAGTCAAAGATTGCTCTGTTCCAATATTTACAATCAAGACAGCATATTATTTATATTTTAGCTTTTAAAAATTTTAGATAAAATATCACAGTATACAGACAGTGAGTGTGTTGGGTCATTTATTTGGATATTTGGATATGGATTATAATTCTTCTTTGTGCCCATCAGTGTATAAACAATGTGATTTTAAAAAAGGAAATAAGTCCTTCAGGCAGTCACTTTCTCTCATATATAAAAGGGGACTAGTGCTCTGCTTGCTAATAACATAACACAGTCAAATATCATGATCTACTATATTGTTTGAAATAGCTCTAGTCATTATGTGCTCATGTGAACATACGGGTGATATGAATAATCATATATATGACCAAATACCCTTTCATATCACTGGATAATGTACAATAGTGGGGGCAACAACATAAGTTTTGACATTTGTCTTTTTAGTTGATGTATGTCTCTCCCTCTTCAGTTTTCAGTTACAAGTTTTAACTATGGTCTCTGTCTGTGTTAATCATTTTTCCTTGGTCAACTCCATAAGTTGTATGCCCATATCCAATAGAGAGGCTCCAGGTCTGGCCTAATAACATGCTAAAGGACACACCTGACTCCAACACTGATGATATTCCCTCTAACCCTGGGAAAAAACACTGTCATGCTACATCCAGAGCACATGGAATACTGTAATATAATCATAGGGATTGAATTAATTAGGCTTCCAATTAGAATAGAGATGTTGGGGAATGTGTTAGTGTTTGAGCCAGGAGACTAAGCTGAGAGCAGATGGATTCTCTTCTGTTCCAAAATAGCTTATCTACTACCAACACTTTCCAAATTGGTTTTCTTTGCTTCTTGGCCAACCTTTTGGAGTCATATTGGAAAATTCCTGAAATGATACCCCATGTCTGACTACCATATTTTCCTGAATTCTCTATATGTTTCATACATACATCTAAAGAATAAAGTGATGGCTTACAGTTGGCAGAGAGTAGAAACTATATGGGATTGTGAGGTGCTGACATTATTATCCTCTTTTTAGGTCACTTAAAAACTATATGACTTTCACCTGGAGCTGGTGGCTCATTCTAAACCAGAAATCTGTCCTTCTTCAAAGCTAAAGAGGAGACTGTGTAATGTCCATTAGCATCCTGCTTTCTGAGATGAAATGTACACCTAGCATCCCACTCATTTCAGTTGCATCTAAAAATAGACAGACGTTGCTCTGACAACACTGAATTCTGAGCCTGCAGTCTGTCTAAGACATGCATTTTGACATTTACATTGAAGATAATACCTCACCCTAAATTCTGTTTTTAAATTTGTCTCTTGTTCATGTCTTCTTTAAATAGTATGTCAGGGACATAGAAAGAGTAAAGGAGAAAAATTGGCAAACATTTTCTCTTTCAATAATCAAAAGATAACCATAAAGACAACCCCTTGAATAAAAACCTTGAGTATAAAGCATGTTTTATGAGGAAAGCATCACCTTTTGGGCATAAGTATCTCCTTAATTCATACTAAGTTGATGGTATTAGTGATATAAGACACTGAGAAAAAACATTGGGTCATGCTGCGTGTAGGGGCAACTGTGAGGGTGCTGTTCGGGAGTATGCAACTTTTCCCCCTCTTGCTTCACTCCACTTCTAATTTTCCATTGAATTAAAATGAAAGAAGGGAAAGTGATTTCTTTCCTTTCAGCAGAAAATGTCATGGAAATGTCAAAGTTCTCTCTGTGTGATCACATATCACTTAAAAGTTGGTAGGTGCAAACCACTGAAATACTAGCTCTACTGGAAAAGCTGATTTCAGAATAAAAACACTATCTCCAAGAGGATGTGACTCAGAAGCTTTGGAGTCATTGAAGAGTAAACTGTGGGCCACAACCAGTAAAATTTTATGAATGGTCTTTAGATTCTGAAAAATTGGACACATTTACATAACTCTTACTCTCTGCCCTGTCCTTAGTTCACATTCTTTGAGTACACCATTCAACCCTAAGCTCCTCTGCCATTTAAACATACTTTGAATTTCTCTTTTTAGGATTTAAATTGGTGCAAACGTCCCCTTTGGAAATGACATTCTTAGATATTACACAGAAAGAATAGGGCATCTTGTCAGGCTGTGAAGTTTTCCCAGGCTTTAGGCAGAGCTGATATGTCATGCAAATCATCACCTAGTACTTTAAAGATCCTCTGCCAGTATCTTGATCTTGTAGACTACAGGGTCCTGTTATGCTAATGATCCTATCAGAGTCTCTTCCTTCATAGCACCTCAAGATGAAACTGCACTCTTTATAACAGGATGGTGAACTCTTGCATTATTGTTGAAAGTGGTTTAAAAAAACCCAAATGATGGCTTCTTGGGATCAGTTCCTAGGAAGTATTTAAAAGACACAAGCTTTGAGCTGATATTACTGAAAAATATCAAAGATGGGCATGGTAAGTGGGACTGTAAACAGGGTGATCTGGGATGGGGAGAAGTTTTGACTGTAAGCCTAATTTGGGCAAAGATAAATATATTAAAAATTACATATTTAAATCATATACACTATATGAAATATGTTATAGAACATTTTGAATACTTTTAGAATTAGAGACGTTGTAAAGAAAGAACACATGATTTCATGTTCCCTTACTCAGATTTTCCCATTTTTATCAGTTTCTACTATTATGATACATGTGTCACATTAAGAAACTAACATTGGAATACCTTTAAAACTTCAGGCTATACATTTTTTTCTTCCTGTCTCATGATTTAAGCTAGATTGTGATTCATCACATGCTCTGGTTTTTACTGTGTCTTGACAACTTCTCAATCTTCACTTTACTTTGATGACCCTGAGGAAGACTCGCAAGGTCTAAGATCTTAGTGGTATTTGGAACTCGTTGTCATATATTAACTCTTGAAAGGAATACAAATTCCTTACCTAGATGATGTCATTCTTTTAGTTTAAAAATAACACACCCAAACACAAACACAAACACACATACACACACAACACACATACACACATACACACACACTTATAAATACCTGATATGTCTACAGGGAATAATTGTAGGAGATACCTTAAAGTGGAATGGGGATAATGTTTACAGGAAAAAATCTTACTGAATTAACCAATTATATTTGTATTATAAGGAGGGAAAGGAAAATATCTGTTATGCAAATTAATACACAAGTATCTAATAGTGATTCAAATCAACACTATGGGACATTCTGGAACATTTTATCTCTCAAGTAGTTTATAATGTAGTAGCAAATACTAGTGTATTATATACAGATCAAAACACAGACATGTAAAATGCTGAATCAGCTGAGAAAGAAGGATTATTTTATCTTAAGTATGTTGGAAGTTAAAGGTAATTAAACAGATTTATAGATGAAGGTAGGGGAGTGCAGAGAAATATAATGTGATTGTAAGATTAGAAGCAAGAAAACACTAGGCTAATTTTGGTTGCAGAGAGAATTCTGCAGTGTAAGATATATAAAGGTGATTCATAAGAGACAACAGAATTGAGCAGAGATTGAATTACATGTTTTAATAGCAGGCTGAAGTAATGCCATTTTCAATGGGAAGGGAAGGGCTAACAATCAGACTAAGTCAATGCCAGGATGAGGGTTAGGTCCTATGCTTGTCAGTCTGTGAGGAGAATGTCATGTAGCTTGAAGACATAGAAATTAACCTGCAGAGGAAAATATTAAGAGTGGTCTAAAATGATACATAGTGACACTGAAGACGTTCAGTCTTGATAGTCTAATCCTACTGCTAACTGCAGAAGTAAAATCATCTGTGGACAGGGAATTGAGGACTATGGATTGTTCCATTAGCTCCTTATATTTTGATAGCTATAAGGAAGGGACTGGGACTCAGATAATCAGAGGTTAAAACACAGACAGTGTCAGACCAAGGTGAAAGGCCATCTGAGACAAGATAAGCAAATTCTCACATTCTGGCTGGTGTAGCTTTTTAATTACTGTACTTTTTAATTTCTATAGTAAATTATGATCTAGTTTTCCATATACAATGATCAGCACAAAGCCCCTTAAATAAGAGATTCTGTTCAATATACTCAGTGGATATCTGAAACTGTGAATGAGTGGGCTCCATATATATTGTGATAAAATATATACATATTACCAATATATGTACACATATATGTATATATATCATTATATATATATATATACCATTATATATATGCATTTATATGTAATTTATAAGATAGGCACAGTGAGGGATTGGAATGAGTAATACTAAGTAAGATAATTAGTTTTGATTGTTAACCTGATTTAGATTCATCTGGTAGATGGGTCTGAAATGTTTGTGGAAATCATATTGATTACTTTAATTGCCTTGGCAAGACCCATCACATAATGTGCAGGACGATTCCCTGTGCATGTGATCCTTGGTTGTATGAAGTGGAAATGGGGAGTGTCCCCCATCTTGCCTGTATCCCTTACTGTCTTCTGACCACAGACATAATGTAACCATCTACAAACAGCTTCTGCTGCCTTGGCTTCCCACTTAGACTATGAGATAAGATTAAACCCCTCTTCTGTTACAATATCAACAGAAAAAACTAAATTAAGGCCTATCTGAGAACTGGTCTTTGATGTGGGACCTAATATGTGGCTAAACTGAGAGAATGCCTATGTAAATATAATTATTAGCCAGCATAGAGGCACTCAAAAAAGTATAGAGCAATTAGGACAAAATATGGTAGTACAATTATATGAATGTGGTCTACCATATATCAATCATCTGTCTTCATCTGTCTCTCATCTATTTCTCTTCTCCTGTCACACTCCCTGCATTGAGCACATTCGATGTCTGCATGAGGAGGTGAGGCCAGTGACTATGTAAGCAATTACACACACTCGAGCTGTAAACTGTGTGGTTTCAAGGCAACAGAAACAGCATCAATTTTGTTTTTGTCCTTCCTATTTTGTGACTAAGGATTCACTCTCTCTATAACTATTATATGCTATGATATGATATACTATGTTAAAAATATCATATGCATCATATGATATTTTGTCTTAGATACTTGTTAATATATAATATTCACTTTTTAATTTTGAATAATCACTGTATAGCTTCTTTCTGCCCTGGCCAAGTACTTAACTATATTCTCTAACAGTCCAGCAGTTGGTCTGCTCACCAGAGGGCTACTGAGGGACACAGTGACATCTGAGTGGATGCTGGACTGTAAAGTGCTTCAGATGCAGGGCAGGATGGTGCAGGATGAATTACTCAGAGTGGCATAGTTTTGAAACACGTAAGTTGTTTATTCTAGAATTTTCCATTGAGTATTTTTCATAGTATTCACTTCAGGTTAAACTAAATTCTCAAGAATCAAAAGCACAGAGAAGGGGTGACACCACATCCATGGAGATCAAATTTTTTAAAAAAAGATTTTCTCCTAATCCAATCTTGAAAGAAAGTTACTTGCTTGTTTGATTCTATTGGCCCTTATTTGCTTACTATGTGTGATCTTACTTTTAAAAATCACTGTGGAGAAAAGGGAGTGTTTTGATGATAAAAAATGTAACAAGCTAAAGTAGTGTGCAGTTTGCCAACGAAGCATGAAAGAAAGCTTATTCTGCTTACTATTTTAGGCACTTTCAGTCACAAGATTTAATGGACTTGGATTTGAAAGACTGCCTGCCAGATCAACATAACTTCTTTCTCATTTTATCAGTTCCTATGTAGCCCAAGGCTTGGCTCCAAGGTATAACAAAACCCTAATGTGAGACATTTAATTTTATTGAAGCAAAACTACACAGGATATTAGAGAATGAATTACAGGGAAATAATCTCAGGTGCCACGCTAAACATAATATTGTACAAATATTTAACATTAGAGATATTTTTTTCTTGTCAAAGTAGAAGCCTTCATACAACTGTAAATTACAAGTGACTGTCATCACTGCCTTCATCTCCATTAGAAAGAAATTTCCCATCATCTCTATTAAATATGCACCAGGAGAAATTGTACAGACCTCCAATGTAAGTTCCTGGAGCATCAGCACTACCTTTTGGCTTCCAGAGCATGCTCATGACCTTTGTGAACATACCTGAGAAAGTGTAGTTTAAACCATAGGCTCTTTAATGGTTCAAGGTGCTGCTTCTAAGCAGTTTCTTAGTTATGCTTAACATAAACTCTCTTCCTGAGGTCCAACTATTTTCTAAGATCTCTTGGATACATAAAGTAAATATAATCATCAAAGTTCCTCATAAATCACTATAGCAGCACTTCCCTTCATGTCGCTGAGTCAATTTGCAAACTAAACACTAAAGCCTTCAGGCACATTGCCAAAGATGTGGCCTTTGTTCCCTTTGCTTCTGGTGAGCTGTAGACTAAGCCTTAGGCCTCTCAGCTGTCATATAAGAGGTTGATGTTCAAAATCAGCCCACCTCTCATGCTATATTCTTATAGAGTCTACACATTAGGTAGTTATTTGTTTCCAACATCTAATTACCTTAGCATCTCTTTTAGAACTCCCCTGAACTTTTTTTTTTTTAAATTTTAGATGGAATTTGGAATAATCACATTTCATAGATAGCATTCATTTTAACTACTTCCAAGACTACAATCTCTGCTCGTATTTCTCACGTGCCTGCCTTTAACTCAAAATGTTGGTCACTGTGTTTATCCTACCACCTTTGCCTTTTATGACTGTTTTCATATATATGAAGGATATACAAACTCCCACTGCCTGTGTTGGACAGAAAAAGCTCAAAAACCTAGATGTGTAATCAAATTTACTGCTTCCACTGGAACTATAGAAGCAAATAGAGGAGTCCTTGTCAAATGGATATAAAAGAATCTGAGGTGCCCATTTCTTTTCAAGTTTTCCAGTTAGTTAAATGGCTGAGGCATGCCCACAACTAACTTCCAAATGCTGCTCCAGTGTGCTTTAGAAAAAGCCCTGGATTTGGAGAGTCAGTCAATTTATTTCTGGTTTCTATCTGATGTAGTTTTGTGACTTTGGGGTAGAATTTTCACCTCTCAAACACGTTCTTCGGTGAAGTGAAGAGCTTGCAGAATCAGGATCAGAGTTTCCAGCTCCAACCTTTTTTATTAATTGGAGCAGGGAAAGGGGACAGCTCACTAGCTGGCAGCTGTGGGGTCTTGGAACCTTTGGCATTGCTGCAGAAGAGAGTTTACTGTGAGGGATTCTGAGGCCTGGACTCAGTAGCTCCCAAAGCATCAAGATGTCTTGGCTGTGTTAAATTAGCCCTCTCTCAGGATGTTCAGTACTAAAACAGCACTTTAGCAAAATTTCCGCCAATCTCCTGCAGGTTCCCAATAGAAGTTAACTGCCACAGCTCTTTAGTAAAATTTCTTCTTTTTGTTTTGTTTTTTGGTTTTACCTGATGGGCTTTATTTTTACACTTATTTTATTTTTATGTTGCCTACCTTTATTTGATCCTCTGAATTATTCTTTAGTCAATGGCCAATTAAGTTAAATGAGGCATATTAATGTTTTCCTTATGCTGCTCTGCAGTGTTTTCCCTCGTTCTTAAGTAGCTGATTGCCAAAACAAATTACTATAGGATGTGACTTTAAAATATACAAAATGAAGAAGCCACTACTTTTTGTTCTATCCTAAGGAACTGCACGGAAGTTGCTTTAGACAAGAAATGTGTACAATCATTGATCCTTAATGATCTCTGTATAGAAAAGGAAATTTGCTGATTTTAAATTTCAAAGAAAAATTTGGCAACCATGGGGACTGTCCCTGGAACCACTGTTTCGCTTCCTTGAGCTGCTCTCAGCACTGTTGGCTAGAAGTCTAGGTCAGAAGTAGACACCAAACATGAGGACCTTGGTGCCGACCTACCTTCACAGTTCTTTATTGTGGGTGAGGTTTATAGGCCATGGCTAGTGCCTGCCAAAGCTACTGTCTTACTTTTAGAGTCGATGTTAAATACTACTGCTCTTTTTCTGTAACTTGGCTAATGTGTTTAGACACCACTGGGGTCCAAATACTGGAAATTCAGCAAACTGAATTAATCGATTTTCCTCTAACAAGATTGTCCTGTAGAAATGGATACTGCCACACCACACTGCGGGCTGCTAAACACTTACAGCTTAAATAACCGCACTGATGATGAACTTAGCTTTGAAAGGGGGATTAGAACTTTGTGGCTGAAGACTGCCAAAGGGAAAAGACTGGGGCAGAGTGTGAGTCTCCGGAGGGCTCATTAGATGAAAATTAAGTGAGGAAGTCTTGCCCCACCCCCACCCCCTCTTTTTCAACTTGCTGTGGCTTATTCCTTTACAATGAATGTGTTCAGACTCACTCTGATGTGTGGCCTGTGCTTCAGGGTTTGACCACAAGCAGAGTGTGGTTCTGCCACTGGAACGGCGATTGCAGTTTCATCAACAGAAATCATACTCATCCTTTGATCCACTCCAGGGGGAAAAGGGGCATTGGCTAGTACACCCTGCCACTCGATTCTGAGGTCTCTAGGTATTCCATGGCTAGTTATTCCATCTGGACACAATTCAAAGTGTGAACTTAGATGTTTACAGATCTCCTTGCTTTTGGCCAAAGTTATTCTGGAGCTGATAATTATGGTAGCTCAGGTTTTCTAACACCTATCTTTCAGGAGGTACCTGTGTACCAAGTTATGTACCCAGGGCTACTTGATTGACATGAGGGTAGAAAACAGCTCCTCTACAAAAGTTCATAATCCCAAATGTGCTCATTTGGCATATACAGTGGAATGCATATTACTTAGTATAGATCTTATTTTTCTATTTTGTATTTTTCCTAATAATAAAGATTCAGCCAGTGTGATAACACAGAGAAGACAAAAGTTAATATCGGACTAGTCATCAAACAATAAAATGATAATAAATTAAATCAACAAAACCAAAATCTGTCCAGAAATAGGTACATATATAATGTAAATAAATCTTCAACACAAGTAGTCAAAAATTCAGAACTACAGTCTGCCACCACTACATGGAATGATTCCTTATTTTTCTTTTATTAAAGACCAAAACTTCTCTAAGAAAATGTACCTAGTTATAGAAACAAGCACTACAGGCAAATACAGGAGGCTCTAACAGAGGTGCATGTCTTTAAAATATTTACTGGGAGCAAATATGTGATTATTAAAATACAGAATTTTTATATCGCTATCAAATGGTACTAGTTTGGCAGGCAGTGTTTAATCAAATAATCTGTATATTTAGTCTAATTTCAAATGATATCCATGCTATGGATTTGCAACTAAAAAAGAAAATGAAAATGTGCATGTTTATTGAATTTGTGTGGAATGCGGAATGCATTTGTTTTTCCACACATCTTCTTATATAACAAAAAAAGAAAGAAAGAAAGAAAGAAAGAAAGAAAGAAAGAAAGAAACTTCACATTATAGAGGAAAACTTGTAGAAGTGGTCTTTCCCTTTAATATCATTTATATTTTTCTGTTGAAATAACAGGAGCATTAGGATCAGGGTAATAAAAGCAGATGCATTCTCTTTAAAGATGAGAGGCTGGGAGGGGCTGGGGTTTGATATTTGCAGTATCAGGAGATCTTCCTTCTTGACTGTTTTATTTCTGTGGACGAAGGAGAGACTAAAGAATTAAAATTGTCCATTTATTTATTTTTTGTTTTGCCCTTTCAGCAGCCAACTTTCAGCCATGTTGTCTTATGTGAGTTAACCTTATTACACAGCTCTCTGTGTCCAAATCCTTAAACTAACAGTTCATAATGGGATTACACAGGCTCGCTTATTTTCCGCCATTTTCCAAACAAGGTTACTCACGGATAATTCCCTGTCCTGCTTCTTATGTCCTATTTCATTTGTCTGTCTTAACATGTTTCCACTGAGGTTTCTGTCCACTTTTTTCCCTTCTAATATTCAAGATTTTTAAATTAAAATTTCCTTCCTCTCTCTCTCTCTTTCTCCTCCCTTCCTCCTTCCTTCCCTCTTGCCTCTACTTCTCTCTAGGTTGCTTTAAAGCTTATCCTAATGTCTGCAAGGATTTGGGCATTAATCAGCAATGCACATACGTGTGTTGAATACACCGACAAAAGGTTTATGAAAGAAAAGCAAATAAGGACTCTGTAAAATCTCAGCAAGAGTCGGTAATAGAAACATTCTGACATCTAACCCTACAACCCTGCAGTGGATTCACCTTCAAGGCTACCTGATTATTTCTTCTATAATGAAAGTAATTCAACATATATTTAGACAGTAAATCAGATGGACACACAAGAGTCTTCAATAGAGCAGTACTCAGAGATACTCCATTCACAATGTGCATATTCCAAAACAAAAATAAATTAATCAAGCCTTGCCTCATGCAGTTATAACTCCATATATAAATTAACCTAATATAAATATCCAAGGAGAAATTAATTATTTTTTGCAAACACTTCAAAGATGATGTGAGCAAAATATAGTGTCGTTTTTGTTTTTGTTCCATAATTTAGTTCAGTAGAAAAAGACTTTACCTTCCAGTTGAGAACCAGCTTGAGTTTCAAAAGTTTTATCATTAAGATTAAAGAAATTAGTTGTGGAAAATGTTTCAGTCTTGGTTGACAGATGGGAATACATTTTCTCATTGAATCTTAAATGAGAGTTTTCTTACTTATATTGTCCAAAGTCACCTCTCCCTCTGTCTGTAAATTGCTGATAATTAAATTATATAATTCCACATGGACCTCAGATTTGTTAATTACAGAATCATGACAAGGTGATTATCCTGTGTCATATAAAGAGAAGAAGTAACCAATATTATTATAATGGATAAGATAACCATTGATCATTTGAATTATTCATATTTGTACTGCAGAGAAAAACACCTCCTCCTCCTCCTCCTCCTCCTCTTCTTCTTCTTCTTCTTTGTCTTCTTCTTCGTCTTCTCCTCTTCCTCCTCCTCCTTCTCTTTCTCCCCTGACTCCTCCTTCTTTGAGTAAAGGGGGGAAAAAAAGAAACAAACAAGCAAAATGTCTCAAACCATAAGCTACTTGTAGAAGGACAGGGGAGAAAACAAGTTCCAGAACTCCTTCAGAGATAAAAAGATGGTCTCTATAGACAGTTGTCAGCCTGACATCACTCATGTTTCCTAAGCTTGAAGACATGGTTTGGAGATACACCTTACAACTTGATGCTACCACTCTACTCATTCTCTCTAGGTTCACTCTTAGCAGAGACACTCTCCTGGAATACTCACTACCTGCTTTCCCCTGAATTTTGGCAGCGTCTTTGGAGTCCTAGATGTACACACCTCTATTCATGTCGGTATCTGGCCTTCTCCTTCCCTCTGCCTTCATAGTTGCTTTGTGTAATCTGGCTACTCCATCTTCTAAGGCAGTTGGTGTGCTCATAGAGCCTTCTGAGGATAAATTTCTTTAACCTTTACAGTCCTCATTCTCTGTCTCCAAGTTTGAGATTCCATCAACTATAGAAAGGACTCACATCATCCATTTCACTCTAAATGCTTCCAAAATTAGAGTATTCCAATTATAGTGACCTTAGAGAGTTCTGCTTTTTCCTTTCCAAAAAAATCAGAATCTTCAAAACTCTGTGCTTTGTACTGAGAAAAAAAAATTTTAGCATACTTAGAAAGGTTCTTTTACTATGAAATTCTCCAAATACAGTCAAGGCCATTATTGGGAAAATATGAAACCAAGTCATTCACAAGAGAGTTCCAATCTAATTTCACTGTAAGGAAAATATTCTTTTAAGTATATCAGTGCTTATGTGGTCATATTCGTACAGATACTGTTTGTATTTCAATATAGTAGAGAGGGGCAAAGAATTGCCTGCTAACAAACAACTTTATTTGTGTACATAACCTTTCCTGGAGGAGTCATTTAACTATGGGTTTGAAGGTCAATGGTAGCTGCTCGACATGACTCTTAAATGACCATACCCTGCTTTTGCTGCCCACTTTACCTTTTCTACAGCGAAGCTGCAAACTCTTGGAAAACAGTGGTCTACGGGAGGTATACATGGTTCTGACAGGTGCAGAGTTTGCAGAAAGAGGTAGAGGGCTTAAGCTTTTTTTTTTTTTTTCCTTTTAATTGACTGGCTACTGTCCTCTTTTGAGAGAGCAGGCCTGAATCACCACCTATCTTTTGTTCACCATCATTCCAATTTAGTCTCCTCCTAGAGTTGCAAGTGTTTTGACACTAACCAGAAATGGGAATGCTTCTCTTACACCAGTGGCAAGAGGTACCCATGGCTACCCAATGACAGATTAAGTATTTCTCTAAACCCATTATCATTTAATTGTACCTAGAAGCAGTCTTATTTACATTGCTATAGCCTTGAATACGTGACTACAAGACAGGGAGAATACAGGAGAAAGTTTGTCTGCTCACTTTTACAATTAGACCATCTTGTCACAAACAGGAAAGTTTTGAACTAATCAGTCTTGTAGGAATCCCACAGGAGACCAAAAATCAATCTACTGATGAGACCAGACTTACTGCCATGTCGTAGTGTTTTCCTCAAGCTCTGTACTTAACATGATGACCCTCTCAGATGTTGTATAATTTTTTGTTTGAAAAATGATTTTATGCTACCACTTCTCCCACTATCATTGCTTTTGAGTTTGACAATTAAGTTCTTTACATTACAGTTGGAGTTTTCATTTTATAATTAAATCTGGATGCTTTGGAGCTGAGAAAATTGCCACCCCATCTCTATAGAGATGTAGAGATGACTAGCCTTACTCAATTATAACACAGTACACAGACATTTGGGCTACATGAAGCTTATAAACAATGAGAAATGAGACCCAAAAAGAAATGCAAGTAAGAAAGACCATGATGAAACCTAGAAAAGAACAAAACCAACACAGCTATTCAAATGTACTCTCACAAGTATCAACTGTAAGAGAAATGAGTTGGCTGGTGGCTGTCTGTACAACACCGGGGCTAATCCTGGGCTTTTACATCCAGATATGGAAGGGCTATTAGTTTTTGGGGAACAGATTTGGAAAATCTAGCTGGGAGGTATTATGAATAAAATATCTATCTATACAGTTGTGCTTTTAGGATATGGCTATACTAACTTAGGCAAATGGCTTGATTTTATTGAACCTTGATTTTTTTAATTTGTAAATTGGGTTAATAGTAGGTCAATAGAAAGTTTAAGATGATGATTATTAAAAGATGAGGCACAGTTCCAAAAGCACAAAATGATGGCACACAGTGCCAATCAAATGCAGAGCTGGTTAGCCGAAATATAATAATGGCAGTATTTATTGACTTCTCGATAGGCTTTTATGAAGGAGAGACTTGGGTGTAAATATCCAAGGACAGATGCAATTCTCCCTGCTTTGTTAATTCTTAGAGTATCTTTAGAAAGAAGCAGCAAGACGCTGGGGGCATGCAGAGGAATGATGACATTGCAGCAAGTCACACTGCAGCATGGCGCTTCTGATTATCTGGAGCTGACCACTGCATACTTTGCAAATCATCCCCATTTGGCTTTTAAAAAGCAATGGTATTCAACGTTCCAGAGAGTCCTAGAGATAACCTCTTGCCAATATTTCAGAACCCTAGCACTGAGGAGTGTCTGAAATTGAAAAAAAAAAACTTTTGGATTTGAGAACATTACCTCAAAGAGCTGTTCCTACTTGATTGTTTCAACATGCCCTTGTGCTACACTGATCAGGATCCTCTCATAACAAGACCTCCATTCTCCTGCCACACCCTACACATTTAAGGCCAAATATATTCAGCACCCATTGGAGAGTCCAACATTCTACTCAGATTTGTATTGTGGAGAATGATTAATAACATTGTTCTGAAAAAAAAGTGATATAAAAATAAATGAATTTTGCTTAAGGATATTGTTTTCCAATTATTATTTGATATTTCTAGTGCAGTCATTTTTTAATTATATGGTTATATTATACACTCCCAACACTAACATGATAGCCACATGGTTGACATGTGAAGAGAGAGGGAACAAAGGAAAAAAAGAAAAAGGAAAAGCTTAAAGAGAGAATGTATGAATAAATGGCTCTTTTTAATAAGATGTCTCCAAAATGGATAGTTTCTAGAAAAAAGCATCACAGTGCCCAGCCAGTGGCTCTTCCTTGGCCCTTAGCCAGACTATATTCTGGAATTGTATTGTGCTGTTCTTTCTGATACACAGCCTTACTAATTAAAGGAATCTTAGCTCAGGAGAAAATGTTAATCATATTTTGGACCTGGTCCTTTCTGTGTTCTAAAAAATATTGATGTCTGGCCAATCCCTGCAAAACAAGGAAGCCCCTCTGTGGCATAGTGTGCCAGACTTAGATGTGATTCTTGGGGTAGAGTAATGTTTTACTAATTTTGTCACATGTCACATTGGTTTGAAATAGAAGTACTTTGGGTGACTTGTTTTTCAACTCAATGGAAATTAGTTTATGCTTTGAAATTTGCTGATCTTCTCACCTCAATTGGAAAATTGTCTGACTATATTGATTGGCTGAATGAAGGACTCCCGGAGGTCAAGTGCATTGTGGTTGCTTTAAGACTGTCCTCAATCATCCCCCTTTGGAAAGTGAGTTCTCTTGACAATAGCACGAAACTAAAGTAGACTGTGCTCTAGTGCTGGCCCCCATCTGTCAGGAAGCTTTCCCACCCATGGAAGGCCATTCTACAGATAGCATTTTCCATAAAACCCCCATAACATTTCTAAGTAACTTCGAAATATTTTTTAGTACCAGCTTCTTTCATTATTTCTTCAGATTAATTATCTCAAATTCTCAGTCTGTAGTGGTCATTACCAAATCTTGTGAGAAGGATATGTTACTTTGAGAACAAATTTCTGTCTATAAGTACGTAAGCATGAGGATGATGTAATTGATTTTTTTTTCACTATAGTGTGAGTTCCAAGAAAATATGAATGGTGTCCATTTTTGTACATTATTATATCCCTTAAATTGTAAATGATTTAAAACATACTTATGATTCTAAAGTATTACACTGCACATTCTTATGTGGGGGAAATAAGGAAACAAAGGGACACTGGTTAAGTATTTAAGTTTTATCCCTTCTCAAATCTCTGATGGGTTTGAAGACCAGATAGTTTAGTCTGTCAATTAAGTTTAATAGGTTGGAAGTTAAGATGTTTTTAGGTCAAGAATGATGTTTTAAGTTAATAGAGATAAGATATGATAGATATTAATCTCCAGAAATTTAGACTCAACAAGATAGGAAAGATAGTTACTTCAAATTTGCCAACTACAAATACAAATCACTATGAATGTAGCATTTATATAATTCCATATTTCTTGTGGTTCTTCCTGATGTATGGAGTTTATTTTACTCACGTGTGATAATATAAATGTATATGTTTAAAAAGACATTATAAATAATAAATAAATATGAAAGAGAACATTTTCTATTTTGCTCTGTAGGGAGCCTTTTGGCATTTGCTCCTTGAAAGTCATTTCCGTTCCATTTTGGTAGATTTCTGTAGGCTTACAAGTAATTAACACTGAAATAAAGTCATTTCCGGTACTGATCAATCCCAGTCTCCACAACTCCCAGCCTCTGTGGATTGCACTTAGGTAGGTCCTGGCACCAATGCTAGGCAATTCTTCCACAACTTAGTGACATCTTCACCCCCAGACCTCAAGGCCCCCTTAAACTCTTTCAAATGGATTACAAATAACTATTCCCTGACACAAGAAGCTCACCCCTCATCCAGGGATAAAGCTCTAAGGATTTGACATTGGAATTCAACAAAGACATTCTGTTCCTAACTATACCCTTAGCCCTGTCACCTTCAAGGACTGAAACCTCTGAGTTCCAGATGTGAGAATGTGATTTTACACTTTCTCCTCTTTGCTCTACCCCCACTGCTAAAGATCAATAGAACTATTTTCTTTGGCGTTATTATTGCTACATGTTTTGTAGGCTGCTCTGTCTTCTCTGCTACATTGTTTATACTTCGCAAAGTACCTGATTGATTGCACTTCATGCATTGCCACTAAGTTGAATGGTCTCGCTTGCCCTTTTCATTTCTAAAGTTTAACTGAGATGGATTTCACTTGCACTCCCAGGAATGATTTCTGTGCTGTGACGTTTGCATTGTCTCTGCTCAAAGATTTTCCTCAAGGATTTTTATTAATTTTAAATCAGTGGAAGTTGGTATTCATTCTCTCGTTATACTTAAACGTATAAGGAAAAGCACTGTGGGTGTGAAGACCAAACACTTTACTTTATTCCAAGTTTTCCATAGCTAATATTTAAGCATATATTTGAGAGCTTGCCCTGTTTGGGGATCATCATTAGGATCCATTTGTTCTGGTGAATTTAAATAGCTGCTCTTCTTTGTCCCTTCGAGGCATGACTAGTGCCAGTAGGCACGAAGACTAGGGACACCACAATAAGAAGAGCCATGGTACTTAAAATGCTCAAGCTTTTCATTCTTGCTACAGAGAAGCCAGTGTCCGAATCTTAGCTTGGGGTAATAAGTTAACCAAGTTGATTTTGCATCTAAATAGCTGTATAAGCTCAGTTCAACCCGTCCTTTTCCATACCTTCCTACACTTTTTTTTTGTAAAATGAGGGAGACCATTCAAAGAGTTCACAATGCCAAAGAGCCTAAGAGGAGTGATGAACCTATGATGTTTTAAACATCAAAAGAATCTTGCTTCGGCTGCAACAATATTTACTGGCTTTACCATGAGTTTTTAGATTCCAAGGAAGCCGCACTCAGGAATTCAACAATTGTCCCACATGACTCCAAAGAACAGAGTAACCCATTCTCTCTAACTGTACTGGATCAGCACTTCTGATGCTGATCTCAGATACAAGAGGAGGTGTAACTACCAACCAGCATATGAAAGACAGCTATGGGCAAGGCCCTTTGAAAGATCAGGCATGAACAGGACAAAGACAGGAGAGGCCAGTAATATTAGCATAGTCCCTGACTCTCAGATGTACCTCTTTGTCATACAATAAATGGGAGTTGTACTCTGACAAGGCAAGATCCTGAAAATCTTTGTCTGTGCCCACCATCTGTGGAGATGAAATTATTCTGTACAGGAATCCCTTTCTTTGTTTTCTGGAGGTTTTGTTTGTTTGTTTGTTTTTGTTTTTGTTTTTGTTTAAGTGTCCCTTTCTACAGCATAAACATCTCATTAAGTATCTTTCTTACTTGTAGTGATGGCCAGATGCTTGCAGATGCAATCTGAGCAGCGAGTGAGCTGGAGTGTGTTCCAGGCCACAGATAGAATAGATTGTTCACTGTGTGCTCTGGGTCGCTCAGTAGTAATACATTTTAATCGGTTAGGCACTTTCCAAGGATGTTATTGTTTGCCAAACACTATTTTTGGCAGGCATCTGTAACAAAGTCTAATGCATTATGCATATTATTTTCACAGTATTTCATTGTATTAGCACGTGTAGTATTTGTATGGAATATTTGTAAATTCATTACGAAGGTATTACCATATTAATGACTCTGGTTAAAAAGTATTAGAAAATATTAATATTCATAGACACTGTACATAACATGGTGAAGTGAGAATAACATAATTTAAAATTCAGAAAAAATTAGCATGTATAAGTGAAAAGTAGCTTATAGAAGTATGCAGCAGACATGAAAAAAACTGAATTACTTTGATGTTTCTATGAAAACTGTATGTTCAATTTTGAACATCACAGATTAAATGATAATAAGAAACTGATTTTGTTCAACAGCATAATTTACTGGTAGAGTGTTGGAAATTTTACTTCCTCTGTCTGAATGTATTAATGTATTAATTTATTTTTATATACTACTATGCTGAATTATTCTTTGTTTTTCTTTTTTTTATTAATTTATTCGTATTACATCTCGATTGTTAGCCCTTCCCCTGTTTCCTCCCATTCTTCCCTCCCTCCCACTTCCCCCCTTCTCCCCTCCCCTATGTCTGTGATTGAGGGAGACCTCCTCTCCCTATATACGCTCTTAGGATATCGAGTCTCTTCTTGGTAACTTGCTATCCCTCCTCTGAGTGCCGTCAGGCCTCCCCATCCAGGGGACATTGTCAGAAAAGGGGCACCAGAGTTCGTGTGAGAGTCAGATCTCACTCTCTACTCAACGGTGGAGAATATCATGTTCGTCGGCTAGGTCTTGGTAGGGGTTCGAAGTTTACTGCCTATATTCTCCTTGGCTGGTGTCTTAGTTTGAGGAGGACCTCAGGACCTGGATATGCCTGTCATAAAGTTCTTCTTGTAGGTTTCCAGGACCCTGTGGGTCCTACTATTTCCCCATTCTTCCATGCTACTCTCGCCTAAAGTCTCAATAGGATGTCCTCTTCTCTGACCCACTTTTCTGGTAAGTAAAATGTTTCATGGTACATATCCCTTGGACTAGTGTTTTGATATAAGTGAGTATATAACGTATAGCAAGTGGGTCGGCTTGTCGGTACACACACGATGCATGTGCAGGTAGAGAAGGAGGCCAGAGATAGAGCCAGACCCCATGGAACTTGTGCACTTTCTGATATGAGAGAAACAAACTTTGTCCTTTGAAATAGCAGTGATGATTGTTCTGAACCATGGAGCCTTCACCCTAGTAGCTAAATTATACTTTCTTACTTATCTTTTGGCCTTGAACAATGTTTAACTCTTTCATCTCTGGTCCCCAAGAAAGAGGAAATAATATAGCACAGCACAGTTTGATCACATTATGTGTCCGAGCTGAAGCTACGCAAGGAAGTCAGTTCTACACTGAGGAGAATGGTTCAGCACTATTGAGAATCTCACGGTATCCCTGGAACCATACCTTTCATGAGGAATCCAACGATATTAATACAGGGTTATTCTCTTCTTCCACTGATATTTTATTATTTTTATGAGTTTCCAGAACCTTGATTTGTCTTCAAGTTTGACAAATAATGTCTTGAGAGCTATTCTCTTTAGAAACTGTTTTACAATACAATGCTTCCTAACTGTCAGAAGTATTATAGCTATTATTCTTTTCACAGGTTTTGATTCAGATAACTTCTCCGTCCATTAAGCTCAAAAGTCTCTGCAAGTATTACTTTCTGATGGTTCACAACAGTCATTTGATCAAAGGAAACTTTTTCTCACTAGTATTAAAAAAACACCAAAACAAAACAACTCAACACAGCACTGTGCTATGCTTCTATGTAACATGTGGCTGAAAAAAAAAACAAACAAACAGTCCATTTCCCTTCAAGAAATACAAATCCATAAACATTGATCCATATATAATGGGACGTAAGTTAGCAGCACTCTAGTTTTGTGCTGTTTCATTTTTGTTTGTTTGTTTGTCTTTTCTTAAAGTAATTTATAGAATGTCCTGTAATTGTTTTTTTTTATTTTTATTTAATTAACTTATTCAGATTACAACTCAATTGTTATCCCATCAGTTGTATTGTCCTATTCCTCCCTCCCTCCCGCTTTCACCCTATTCCCCTCCACTAGGTCAGGGGGCTTCCTCCTCCCACTTTATGGTCATAGGCTATCAAGTCTCATCTTTGTAGCCTGCTTATTCTTTCTTTGAGTACCACCAGGCCTCCCTACCAAGGGGAGGTCATCAAATATGGGACACTAGAGTTCATGTCAGAGTTAGTCCCCACTCTCCAGATAACTGTAGAGAATGTCCTGTCAATTGGCTAGATCAGAAACTGTCGTACATTTACACTATGGATCCTACTCAGCTATAAAAAACAAAGAAATCCTGAAATTTGTAGACAAATGGATGGAACTAGAAACGATCATACTGAGTGAGTTAACACAGAAGCAGAAAGACTCACATGGTATATATTCACTTATAGTTGGGCACTAGCCCAAAAGGCATGTCCCATGAAAATCTTCACTTACCAGGAGATTGGGATAGATGTGAGGACATCCTACTGGGACTATAGGTAAGAGACATATATGATATGAGTAAATAGAAGGATTCAGAGTGTCTTCAAAACCTACAAGAAGAACATCGTGACGGGTGGATCAGGGCCCAGGGAGTCTGCTCAAACTCTTGCAGTAACCAAGGACAATACAAGTAATAAACATTGAACTCTTACTCTCATTTGTTACTGGTTTTTATTTATGTGCTTAAGTGAGAAGTTATTCTACCCATTGATTTTCATTTGCCTTGAACTATCTTGAGAAGTTTATCTGGTACCTATCTGCTGATGTCGCTAATGGAATCCTGGGTGGATCAGATTTTTTACTTAGATTCAAATGGACACCAGCATTTTTATCAAATAGGGCTTTGAGTCTAAGTAGCTTAAGAAGCCATTAAAACTGAAGACACAAATTCCGTGAGTTCTTCTGAGAAAAGTCACAACTTTTCCTTTAAAGGGATGTAAAATATTCTAGGACATATTTAATTTCTCCAGTAGTTCTTTTGTTTTCATTTTAAAAATAAGAAAGATATCGCTGGCCCTTTATTAAAAGGGCAACCTATAAAGTCTCTTTGTTCTTTAAAGAAATTCATGATCTCATTTTATACCTCTGCTTTTGAAAATAAATTACCAATAGCAAACAATATACAAATAAAACAAATGGAAAGTCATGGGGTTGAAGGATGTTCCAAGAGAAAGACAAATTTACCTTTTCTTATTTCAAAGACGAAAGAGTCATATGCCCCATGAATCTTAAGCATTAAAACAATAGTAGATTGGCTTCTGCCTTAAATTCCTCTCATCCAAGGGTACTGTGTTATGTCTACAGGAGAGGCAGGGTAGAGAGTCCAATGAGTGCCTGACAATAACTGGACCCATAAAGTAAGACTGACTGCAGTTTACCATTTGGACACAAGACTATATATATATATATATATATATATATATATATATATATATATATATATCTCCTTAACTGTGATATGCTTCTTTTCTGTCTCTTAGTTAGAAAAACTCTTTAATTTCTACATATATTTTATGCTTTAATGTATTTTATTTCAGAAGCTATGTACATAAACTTTGAGTATCTTTTCAGATTTTTGTAAACTATGCAAACAAATAAGGAAAGAGGCCATGGTTTTACAGACAGTGGAAAACAAGAGATTTAGACTTCGAGGTTTCTAGATTTAATTTGCAGGTAATTCACTTGCTGGCCTTGGACAAATTCCAGACCTCTCTGAATTTTAATGTCCTGTTTGGTCACATGATAGTAATCCTCCATGCAACACTGTTCAAGGCCTCTAGTCCCCTCATGGGCAAGCTTTGAAGTGTCTTATGATATTGGTTTTTTAATTAATGTCAGCTTAAATTCTATATTTTACACATGTTCATTTTTAAAAACCCATATAAGAAGTCTCCTTTTTCTTCTCATAACACTTACGATATTGTACGCATGCACGTGAATGCATGCGTGTGTGTGTGTGTATGTGTGTGTGTGTTCTCACATGCCAAGAAGTGCTCCAATTCTTTGGGTATCCAACAGTTTAATTCAATTCTCACACTAGTTATTCAGAATTAGCAAGGAACCCACGGACTAAAAGCTCTGCCGGACAAGGCATGCTTCCTGCTTCAGATGTTAATCGTAAGTCCAAGCTGACTACTGCAAACCAGGGTTCCTATGACTCCCTTTTAATGTTCAGTAGTTTGTTATACAAGCTCAGAAAAAAATTTAAAAAAACTTATTTAGAATAAATAAATATTTAGAATTTATGACATATACAGATGAACACCCATAATAAGGTAAACATAGGTTGAGATCTAAAAGTGTTCCAAATGGAAGATCTTCTGCTTCCATGGTGATGGGATATACTAGCCTCTCATGACATATTTTTATTTACAAACCAGGAAGCTCATTAAATCTAATTGCAGGAAAAGATGGATATGGTATGCTTTATGAATAATTATAACCACTGAATTGCTAAGTATACTTATAAAATTACCAGATTAAAACAAAAATTACTTGTATATCAAGTCCTTTTGAGAAACAGCAGAGCATAGTGAGGGGTATGCCACAACGGGAACCGAAGAAGATGTTCGGCTTTCCTCAGTAATTCAAAAGTAGAAAGAAATGTAAATGAGACAGGAGGGAGGGAGAGGGAGAAGGGGACAGAAAGAATGAGAGAAGAAGGAGACAAAGAGGATGAGAGGGAAAGAAAAGAACTTAAGGATTTTGTAAACCTTGTTTCTCCCTTCCGGCTTACATTTTTCTGGAATCATTAGATGGGTTCAAATTTCCAGAATCCTAGTCACTTGCTCCTGTTGCTACCCAACCCCATTCTTCTCTCGGTGTCCCACTAAAGTGAGCCGATTGCTGTAAATCCAGGTGTGATGGGAACTGGTCCATCATGGATAATAGACACCCCATTACATAGAACATACCAGAGATTTGGAAAATTAAATGCCAATATATTTATTTTATCATCAATCACCAATAGTTATTCTACTATTCTGTGTCAGTAGTCACAGAGCCCATGAAGCAGGAAGGCTTAACCACAGTGTTGAGGCTTCCATCTAAACCATCAGTTATTACAGAGCCTTGTTGCTGTCGTAGTTGGGTTATTTCTTCCACTGCAAACACATGCTCATTGTCCAGTGGAAGGAAAGTCACGAACAAAGATTGGAATAGTCTCCGTACACCTGCACTGTAGTAAGACGAACTCGACACAGGAAACACGGTGACAAGAATACCTTGCGTAGAGTAAAGTGGATCTCTTACGCGGTGAAATAGCTTTCTTTCTAGCAAGACAAATCTAGAAAGGATATTTCATTTCTCTAGATGTTCTAATACATTCACAAGTTTTTTGATCTCCCCAAGGTGACAGATGTGTCTCACTGCCTTTGGTATAAGAGCTGCTTGAATAAGACTTCTTCTGTCACCTAGCCAACTTGAATGCTCAACTTCATTGTAGAGCAGGGATCACTCCTTCTTCTTCCCAACTGTTTTCACTAGATGCACAAAGGCCCATAGTGCTTTTTAAAAAGAACTGCATGAAAGTGTGTGTGTGTGTGTGTGTGTGTGTGTGTGTGTGTGTGTGTGTGTG
>OU015744.1:16198202-16221212 GCA_907169655.1 Acomys percivali
GTGTGTGTGTGTGTGTGTGTGTGTGTGTGTGTGTGTGTGTGTGTGTGTGTGTGTGTGTAGTAGACAAGGAGGAGAGAGAGTGTGGTAAGTTCGAAGATAATTTTCCTAGTGTTCTTGGCTGCTTCATTCTAAAACATGGCAGTGGAGGAGTAGTTATGTAGGTGGAACTTCTGTGCTGGGCACAACACTGAGGAACCCACAGCTTTCACTTGCTATGAAGTAGCCAAGGTTTCAAAGATGGGGAATGATTAACTAGCAACTAGTGGTAAAGGACAAAGGACATGTTAGTTATTTCATTGCCTGTAATGGATAATTTTTCTGTAGTACTATCTTTTAAAATGAAAACTATGCTTGAGAAGATCGGTGTTGTGACATAAATACCATAGCTGTGCAAATGACCAGGACTATGCTTACTGAATTCAAGATAGATGCACATGACCTTGCTTATTGAATTCAGAGACATTTTTAAGAATATCTTAGAAAAACATGCTTCTAATGAAATGTTGTTACTAGTTTTCCCAAATGTACACAGGAAAATTTTATGTAGAAAATCACAAATATTCATTTTGAGTCAAAAAGTGAGTTTTATTCAGAATATAAATAATGTTTAGGGATAATTCACTTATATCTTTGCTTAAAATTACCATTTTTTTTCATTTTTTTTCAATGGCGTGTTTAAGAAATTGATTCTTAAGCAAGAAAAATGTTTTATATGTTTATTAAAATCCATGTGACAATAAAGAATTATATCACAGCTAAATTATGTTTCTTGAGATATATGAAATATCAATGTATTTAAAATCAGAATTAAAATAAATAGGATAATAATGACTAAACAATTTGATAAATGTTACCATTGTAGCATGAAAAACAATAGTGGGAGCACAAGGATTTAGGGATTTCAAAAGTTTGCCAAAGATATGGATAGAATGCAGTCTCTGGACGACAAAGGAGGCACTTTAAGGAAGAACATTGAAGAGACAGGGTAATACTCTGTCTTTGTGACTATTTCCCTATTTAACGTCTCCCCCCTTGTGTCATTTGCTCTCTGTCTTCCAAGCTTACTGTTAGTAGCGTACAGGTGATGATTACTTACTTATGGCTCTCAGTCCAAGACTTAAAATAGTTTAAGTGTTTTTTGATAAATTCATAGATTTATATTATAAATTTATTCATTGTCACATAGTGGCACATCATTCCTTTCTCCTCTGGAACCGTCTCAACTTTCATGTCATGTGTGTGTGTGCATGTGTATGTGTGTGTGTGTGTGTGTGTGTGTGTTTGTGTGTGTGTGTGTGTGTGTGTGTGAGAGAGAGAGAGAGAGAGAGAAAGACAGAGACAGACAGAGACAGACAGAGACAGACAGAGACAGAGACAGAGACACAGAGACACAGAGAGAGACACAGAGATACAGAGATACAGAGAGAGAGAGAGTTTAATCAGTTTCTTGCCTGAGCATGGGTAAAGGGAATTTACTGGTGCAAGAATAACTTACCAATGGCTACACTGCAGAAAATGACACCCCGTAGTATTCCAGTGTCTCTGTAATTTTTTCCTTATAAAAACATTGGTCTGATGGTCAGATTGTATTAAGGTCATGCTAAGGCTTCATTTGAACCTAATCACTCCTAAGACCTTATCTCCGAAAAGTAGTAATACTAAATAACAGGTTTGGCAACTTCCGCATGGAGATTTTGGTTTCAGAGTCAGGACACACAACTACACATCCACTTTTTCTCTGTGGGTTAAATAGGAAAGGGAGCAACGCAAGACCCCTAAAATCTGTTATCCACTAATAATTGTTCCCATAATGATTTGCAAATAATTCATGTTGCTTCAGGAATGAGGACACCTCTTCCTATGAAGGATTCCAGTACACTGCTTCATTCAACCCTCTGATTGTTTGCCTCTTGCTGCTATAAATTAAGCCATCTGGCCTCAAATCGCCTACGCATTACTACAAAAATTATTTGTCGTGCTGAATTGTAGAAATGAGCTTTACCTAATAGCAAATGTGCCACTTCAAGTGATAGAATTCAGACACTTTTCCCTTAACCCAGTCATCTCCTCCACCTGTAAGCAAGCATCTTTCTTTTATTTATGTACATTTAAAAATATTTTTACATACACATTTATATTATTGACATATGTAAAATAAACTACATACATCAAGAAGAACCACAAAATAACCAGGAATTATATTTATGTTACATTCATAGTATTTTCGCTATAACACTGAATTTATATACATTTTTAAAGAGAGGCAAGGAAAAGAACACAGACCTAGAACAGTAAATTAAAGTTCATTGAAGCACAGTTGTTGCTGATGAAAAACACTGTTCTACTTGGTTGAGATGAGACACCAGGGGCTTGTTAAGCCTACATATCATGGTTGAGCACCAGGAGTCAGGGTTTCTTAAGGGGGATGAGACCTATCTTATTTAATGCTTTGACAAATTAATCACTGAGCTATAGAGCATCTTACTTCTGTTGCAAATCGTGAGACCTAGATGGAATCATTACAGAAACAACTGAGTCTCTCCATAGCTGACTCTGTGACCTTGAACAAATGGATAAGTAGTCTTTGTCATTTAGTTTACTGTTTTTTCTAAACCATGCGTGTAGTGATCTGGACTTTGTTTGATTTATTGAAAACTGTCAAAATAGAAAGTGACTAATTTTATTCATGTAATGTCAAAAATGACCTCGAAAATCTCTACTTTTAAGCAGATTAGATAAGTAATGATATTTTAAACACAGGAATTCTTATTACAGGAAATACAGGACATGGGCCAAAAAGAATTAAATAAAATTATTTACTTTAAACTTTGAACAAAAAAATGAAAAGTAACTAAAATATTGTAAACATGAAAATTTACAAATTTTGAAAATCATTCTCTAGGATTTTTCAACAATGTATTTTCTTAAGTCTGTAGATAACAGTCAAGTCTGTCCCTTTGGCTATTTAGACATTTTTAAATGCTAGGCAGATCACACCCCACCTGAACCCTCAACTTATATATGCTTTATGTAGAACTCTGAATCTTGTGTTTACTTAAAACGTATGTTGCAATCTTACCCCTCAAGGTATTGGAAATAGGAGATGGTAACATTGAAATCTAATGGGGTCAAAAGCCACATAAACAGAATTAGTTTTCTTATAAAGAAACACCATAGCCTTTCAGTTGCCTCTGCTAGGAGTCCTGTCTAGGAGTCCAGTCTCCATGCCCCCTGGCTACTATGAGTCTCAGCTAGAGACACCCCCCCCCGGATCCTTCCAGAAGCCTATGCTGTACTGGGTCTCCAGCTTGTCACAGAAATGCCCCCCAACAGTTTCTCTTCTCTCTGCAGCCCCTCTGTCCTCCTGACCTGCCCCTGGTCTCCACTGGTCTGATCCCCACCCTTTTTCTCTCTGTGTACCCTCTCCTACCTTGCTCCTTTTCTTCAACCACCTCTGCTATCTATTCTCTTCCCCCTTCTGAGTTAGATTTAATCATCCTCCCTATGGTCCTCCTTGTAATTTATCTTCTTTAGGTCTGTGCATTGTAGTATTTTATCCTGTACTATATGGCTAAAATCCACTTTAAGTGAGCACATTCCATGTGTGTCTTCCTGGGTCTGAGCTATCTCACTTAGGATCTTCTCTAGTTCCATCCATTGCCTGCAAATTTCGTGATATCTTTGTTTTTAATAGCTGAGTAGTATTCCATTGTGTAAATGTACCACAGTTTCTTTATTTATTCTTCAGTTAGGGACATCTAGGTTGTTGCCAGTTCTTATTCATTGGATAAAACTCTTTTTAGTTGTAGCTTTCCCTTGGAAAGACATTAGAATTTCTTTATTCTATGCTTATCACATTGATAGAAGAGCAATGTGCTGGCATTAGATTTGCTGTTTCCCATAGGTACTGATGGAAACACTGCAGTATAGGGGATTAAGACATGACCTAGTATTGTACAGATGGGAGGGGGAGGGAAGGAGGGAGGGAGGAAAGGAAGAAGGGAGGGAGAAAACTAGCTGTTCTCTGAGCCCAGGCTTGACTGCAAGCTCTCCCTTCTCTCTGATGCTTCCTGCAGTGTGTGTGAAGCAAGTGACAAACATAGTTTCTCAGTCTGCACTGGTGCTCTGTTTGATGGCATTCCTTCTCCTCACTTCTTTCAGTGTATATTTCTGGTGAAGATTATGCAACTGGGTTTCACCACATGGTAGTGGCTCTATTTCAGTATTAGCTGGAAGCATTTCCCAGCATTTTATACTAGAAAAAAATTTGTTGAGGACCACACAGGAGAGGGTCAAGGTCTCCTTCGTGTCTGTGATCACAGTGTTATATTACTAATCAAGATTTTATTTTAATCAGCAGGGCACCACCATTTCTCACAAATACTTGCAATATGCCTGAAGTGATATCAAATTTTCCCTCACTACAGCCTGCCTATATTTCTTACAGATCTGATTCAGGTAACGCTAAATTACAGACAGCTGGATTGGTATGTATGGTGGTGGTAAACTAAGAGATACATGCTTTAGTCCCTTGTCAGCTGGAGGACTGAGCTGTCATTACATGTTTACACATTTATTTCTACATGGGGCAGTAGCCACCTCATGCCTCAGAACTGTCTCCTATTTTTTTTTTCTTCCCAAGTGCTCACTGTTTTCCAAGCACATGGATACTATGTTTGATGAGCTGGATGGCACGTATGATATAAGTCTTTACATGTCACTTCTTTACATCCCAGCTTTTACATTGTAAAGGATAAATAAGTCCATGATCATTAAAACACAACACCCATACTTCTGTTGTGTTGATCTTATTGACAAAGAGGACTCTAGTTTTATTTATTAATTGGTAATTATCAACTATAAATTATTTAATTAAAACATAAACATATTCATGTCCCAATATTATAAGAGGCTACCAATTATTATGAGTGGGATATGATCCCTCTGATTTGGAGTGACCTATAACAAAAGGGGAAGAAACAAAATATTTTTTCAGTATCACAAAACAAATGTGAGAATCCAGTTTGGGGAGCAGGAATCTACTTGGGGACCTGACTATTATTGGTCCAGAGTGGAGTACTACCTATGTAGTCTAGTGAGAAAGGCAGCAAGTGCCATGCTTGAAATTTCATTTGGGATATTATCATTTTTCTCAAGGACTGTAGATATGAAAATATTTGCTGTTTTAAGATGGCTGGTAGACTTGCCACTAGCGTACTAGTGGGCTCCTTCTTTATGGATGATTGAAATTGCAATACACAAGCTCCAAAATTGATTAAGAGCATTGGCTACAATTCTCCCCCAGCAGCCACCACAGTACCTTTGGGGCCACAGGAGCTAGCCAGCAAAAAGGAATCTTCTATCACGATTCAAACTTGGTTTCACTGTGTTCAGCGACAAAGGTACTGGATGTCTTCTTACCAGCTAGCTCTTTGTGGGAGCTGAGAACAGTGGTAATGGCTCACATAGTTCTGGGGTTTATGTGGCTGGTAATTCATAGGGAAACAGCCTACAGCCAGCACTCAGACTGTCATCTAATAACTGTGGATACTTTAAAAGGGGTGTTCATAGGCTTGAGAGTTTATACTCAGGTAATGGTTGACGGTGGTGTGGACTTTCTCAGTGTTGTAGCCACTGGAAAGGCAAACATTATATTTCTTTAAACAATCAGAAAGAAAACCATTGGGTCACACATATAGGGAAAAAAGACATGAAAATAGAAAGGAGGCTAGTTAGAAAGGAAACTAAAGATAGTAGGAGGTGATAGGTCTTGGTGACTGGGATCAAGATGATGAAATGCATCGTATGTAAGTAAGGGGATGTAATAATGGAGCTCATTAGTATGCATAATTAATATGTGAGGAAAACATAGATAAGAAACCCCTTTATTCAGGCCTTTGCCCAAATAAAGTTCTATGCTGTCTTAAAAATACAAATAAACATTTGCTTATACTTAATAGCAATAAAACAGTAATAGCAAAGAATAATAGTAAAAAAGCAATAATAGCAAAAAGTAGAATTTCTTTCCAGGGTGATAAAAATATGCAATTAATAATTGGTGAGAGTTAAATAGCTGTGTCAGTGTATGAAAAACAATGATTTTATACTTTACTGTTGTTCACTTAATGAATTTGTTAGTAAATTTGTACATTTAAAAACAAGGGTAAGAAAAAATGAAGTCACTTATCACTCTCACTTCAGTCTCATGGTCTCTACCTTCCTATGGCTGTGGCACTTTAATACAGTTTTTCATGTTGTGGTGACCTCTAACCATAAAATTACTTTCATTGCTACTTCATAAATGTAATTTTGGTACTGTTCTGAGTCATAAAGTAAATATGTGTGTTTCTGATGACCTTAGGCAACCCTTATGAAAAGGACATTGAGTTCCCAAAGGGGTCACTACCCACAGGTTGAGAACCATTACTTTAGATGTTTGATTCTATAGAAGATTTACTTGATAGTTTTTATTCAAGTTAATCTGCTGCTTGTGTAAGTGGCTGACTGTTAATTGAGAAGTTATTTGACAATTTAAAAACCAGAAGAAAGTTATCTGAAATGACCATGTTTTAGCTCATGGCAATCATACACATTTGGTAAATGTCCAGCATTTCATTATTTGTCCAAATCAGATTCATCCACCTTTTCCACCACCAGAATAATTAACTAAACCAGGGACAGATGGGCTTCAGTGTAGTGTTAAGATAGCACTGAGAGAACTTGCTATTCACAGCACTACAGATTAATTAATCCTTATTTGTGGATTAAAAATAACCCACTCACCTTTGTAGTAAACAGTGATCTATACTATTAGAATCAATTCTTTCAGTGCTTTGTATAAAGGAAAGAAATAGCCTGGCCGTGTTATTGCTTACAGGAGTCTAGCTATATCGCCTTGTCTGGAACAGGACTATTCTGCATCACACACAGTGATTCTAAATTGAGTCTCTTAGCCTAGTGATGAGAAGGCTCGTTTCTATTCTCCAATACCCCATTTTTATTTGTGTTTATGCAATGCTTCACTGACTTAAGCTATTTAAAATTTTAATCTAAAAAGTCATCCTAATAAGCACTCATATAGTCAGGAAACAAATGAACCAAAGTTAAGTTCCGCCTTTGCGCATGCGTACACTTCCTGCACTCTGGACTGAATTCAATAATTCAGCTTCCCAAAGATGTTCATGTTTGCTTTCATTACAGCACCACAAATTCCTTTGAACTGTTGAATCCAATCCATTTCTTTTTAATGCATGTTTTAAAAGTTCTAGTTAAAAAGTTCGAGAGTAATGAGGAAGATCCTCTAAGCCTTGCAAAAATATACATTTACTCAGCCAATATGTGCACTGTCAGCGAATACAGACTCAGAAATACTGATTTAGTGACTACAAAAACCATGTGGAAAACTTCCAGGGTACTTTGGAATTTACTTTTCCCATTTCACAAATTAAAGCACTATAATCCAATCGGTGAAAAATTTCCCAAGTCTTACAATTAATGGTCCAAAAGTCATTGCCCTCTAACTCTCAGCAAACTAGCCAATGTACAGGACACAAAGAGTTAATTTTCTAAGTACATGTCAGTACTCCTGCTGTACCTGGCCCAGCTTTGAGTGTTCTAAACAAATAGATTCACCTGTCAATTCATGAGAGGATCTGACCACTGTAGTGGTTCATATCTTCCCACTTTTGTTGACTAGTACTTAGTATTGTGACAACAAAAACATTCCTCAGTGGATGGCCTCTATAAGACTGCCTCCCCATCCCTCTGTACTTCAGAACTGTAGTCAGAGGCTCTCTGCTCATGGTCTTGCAGAGAACCTGGAAACCAGCACGGAGGGGCGGGGGGCACGATTGGATGGAGAACATTGTCAGCTCTTCCTCTCATTCCCATTCCACACGAAAGCTTGTGAAAGGAAGAATCTATGATCATCAAATGATGAGTGAGCCAGTCCAAGCTAAAAACCCCCATGGCAAGAAGATGAGGCAGAAACGGTATAAAGTGATCTGCCCTGGAGGAGGACAGCTGAACTAATATTGACTGCTGACACACATGTATGTGTGGACTGTTTTGATTTAAAGGTACAGTTTCATGGCAAGTCCCTGGGAGTGAGATAAATGTATCTGTGTGTCACCCATGGAGTCTATGTGGTGAAGCTAGGGCTACATTCACAAGTTAGAGCCTACAAATACAGATTCATATTTATAACCGTAACTTGCTATGGAGTTATAGATCTCTAAAGCTTGTCCTTCCCTCAGGCTAAAGACCACAGTTTAGTTTACCTCTTTTACTGTCAGATCACCATTATTTTCATAGACACATATGGGTACATATATAGATTCAAGATTCCCTAGGTTGCCATTTCTTACAGAGATAGACACTCTAGTAGGGAGCTTCTGAATATTTTCCTTATAGGTTCATTTCTGCTTCCACAGTCGCAGTGAACCTTGACTATGTATCAAAGGATATCCATCAATGAAGACTTCCGGTTCTCCTGTGAGGGGAGAACTTCTTGGAAATAAACAAGCCAACAAAAACAAAAACAGAAACAGAAACAAAAACAAAACCAAAATCCTACTTGTCCTATGAATTTAATTCCATGATTTTTTTCAGTGATACTAGATAGAAAGTGGATAGAAAAAAATACAGCTCCTCAAAATAGCAGGGAGGAAAGTCATCAGGACAGAAACTAGCAAAAGAAAAGGCAAATTTGAACATCAAGAAGTGGATTGATGAATGAAAAACTAAAGAGGAAACTCACTGGGTGCAAATGACAACAGTCTAATGCCTAAAACAACAACCAAGAATGCAGTGGTTACAAAGCCCCAGAAGACTTGGCATTGATGAATCCAATGACTTTGATCATGAGGGAAGGACAAAGGGAAAAAAAAAACCCACAATGAAAAGACTACAGAGTGAAGAACTTCATACACTAGACCCGTAGGCCTGCCTAAGCCCACAGAGCTGAGCTATTATTATACCTGCTCCATTGCCGCAAAGGACAGAAACCACACTCTCTAGACATACTACATCCTTGAGGACAAGTAGTCGGTGCACTAAAAACCGTTGTGTAAATAGAGAATGAGCAAGTGCAGTGCTGCACACTGAGGGGTGAGACCTGTTGTCCCCTTATCTGGTTCAGCTGTCAAGTGGAGAGCTTCTTCTTCAGATTCTCACTAAGGGACTGCAGACTTTCTCCCTGAGCAGTAGGTCTCAATGAAGTTCTTTGGGCTTCTGTCATCGGAGAGTTACAGGGATGCTCAGACTGTCAAGTTCCAGTCATGTACATTTTCTCAAGAACTTTTAGATTGTTCATAAAGATAGAGTATCTGGTGGTCAGCAAATGCGTTCGAATCCTTAAGAGTGAGGTAGAGAAAATGAAACCTGTAATTAGAGAAACAGAAACTATACAGAGAACAGAAGAAGTCTACCACCTAACAGGATAAAGCTCGATATTCTGAAAGAAATAAAAGCATAGCAAAAGAAATAAAAAAAGAAAGTTATGCAATGACAGGAAACTCTTTGAAAGAACAGTACTCAGGAGTGGATAATTGAAGTTCTCCATAGATTGAATGTACAGGACAGAAGGACTGGATTCATATGGAAGCTATCTCTCATTTAAACAAACAAACAAACAAACAAACAAACATAAATAGCAGCTAGAAAGAGACTCAGTCCAAAACAATGTTTGTGAGGTTTTTTCTTCCCTCACTTGAGTCAAAACCACAGACTGCTGCACACAGCCCTAAAGTTTTTCTTTAATAATGTCTGCGGTTCCACCTAAGAACAGACATTTCCAACACATGTCCCGTGACACTGATGCTGCTAGTGTGTGCAGCTGACTAGCAGACCCACCGCATTCAAGTTCAACCTCCAGGCATAATGCAAGGGAATCAGAAAGGGGTGAGTGGTGATAGCAAGTATGATTTTCAGCCTGAGAGGACGAACACACCAAGCTCCTAACAGAAAAGAAGATAGGTACACACAAAGGATATGAAGATGATGTTTTAGAGCATCGAGGATAAGCATATTAATGACAAACAGGCAAAGGAGGGGACAAAAGAATGGGAGGAGAAGGGGAGGAAGTAAGAGATGGGTGAGGTAGAAAAAGATTAAAGGAAGGATCAAGAAGCAGGGCTATGAAGTGAGGTGAAGAAGGAAGGAAGGGGTAATATTTACCATCTCACTCCATTTTGGATGCTATAAAAATTGCCATAATACAGGTGGTTTATAAACAACAGAAATTTATTATTCATAGTACTATGACCTGACAACCCAATATAAAGGTACCAGAATTCTGTCTCTGGTAGGGAGTTGTTTTCTTGGTCATGGGCAGGCAAAGAAGTTCTGTGGAATCTTTCACTACCCTGTTTCATAGGCCTCTACTTCATAAACAGACCATGTCCAAAATCCCCACATCCTTTTTCTATCAACATTTTTGGGATGTAAGGTATAAACACATGCATTTTAGGAAGATAAAGCATTCATACTAGTCACATATAAAAATTAGAATGAACTGATACCTTTCCATAACAGTACTAATGACAATGTAAAGAATGCACCAGTGCATTTGAAAAATTAAATCTAACTAGAATTTAATTAGGTGTCATCTTTGTCTAGCATAAAATTTAAAAGCCATCTATAGAATCCCTCTTAGGAGGCCACTTGATAATATGTTTCATGTTAAAATGATAGTGAGCCAAAAGAAGAAACCTCAAGATCCAAGCAAAGGGAGATTTTGCACAGGAAAGCAGCTAAGGAAACCCTCGCAGTTAACTTGTAAGACACCAGATAAATAACAGTTTTCTGAGACAAGAGATAGATAGCTTTGGTTACAGGAAGAAAAATTACCATTAAGTAAACCCTGATTGACTTTCCTTCAATAGAAGAAAACGATGGTGGTTCTGTAAGATAGTTTGCGTTATCAATTACTGATAATTGCGTGGATAATCATGACAAAAGTAATTAACCCTACATACAAAAATTAATGGTATGAAACTGCAAATGGTCAAATTATTTTATTAATTGTATTATGTCTATAATGGAAGAAAGGAAGAGAACGGAGAAGATGGCCACTTTATTCCTAGAGGAGGAGAGCATCCTTCAGTAATAATTACAGTGGAGAAGTTCAAGTGGCAAGAAGGTTTCTCAGGAATGAGAGAAGGGCTGTTGAGAATTGAAAATGGTCACTCCAGAAGCTAGCATTGTTTTGTCTGTGGCTGTGGAGGGAGATGGTTGTTTTCCCACTGTAGCTTGAAAACTTAATTTGATACTTAATGTGGATGTGGATTGCTTTGCTGCTGATGAAATGGCTCAGTGGTGAAGAGCACTTACTGCTCCTGCCGAAGTACAGCTCCCAGCACCTACATGGTAGCTCACAATTATCCAGAACTCCAGACTCACAGCATCTGGTGCCCTCTTCTTCCCTTCACAGTCAGCAGGCAAGATCTGGAGCTGATATAGTTAGCCAAAGCAATCATATACCTAAAATAGTGTGAACATATTTTAATATTTCAAAAAGAAATAAAGAAAGGTATTTCTGGGAATAAACAAGTCAGAGAAAATGGTTATTTGTAGAAGGGCAGTGGTAGAAGGATTCATGTGTATAAGGGCACATGAGGCTCTTAAAGGTGCAGCACATGTCTAGATAGTTAAACCTTGCACACTCTATCTGTGGCGTAGCCTATTAGAGATGGTACTTTTGTGTATATTCGAATCATGGGGGAAAGTTATTACTTAAAATCATGTCTTTAAATTTCAACTGCTTCTCACTAAGCTAGCATATTAGTGCCAATATTTGCTTTATGGTGTGGCTGCTGATTCCATGGGGCCAGCAAAATGGGAGGAGTCCACACAGAGTAAATTGCACTTGAGAACAGTACCACTCTGCTCTCCCCAATGAAATAGACAACACTGCCTCTCAGATGCTCTTCTTCCAGTAGCGACTCAAATTCCTGTTGCTCAGGAGGGAGACAGAACAGTGGACGGTTCTGTTTGCTGAGCTGAAGCCTAAGTACAAGATGCTGTTCCTTTTTCTACAGAATTCTTCATAATTGACTGTAAAGTTAACAGAAATATTGTCTAGTGGTTGAAACTTTCTGAGCCCTTTTTAAAAAGTTAATTATTTTTTTACATATACATTTATATTATCATACACACACACACACACACACACACACACACACACACACACACAAACTACATATAGCAAGAAGAACCATGAACAATCAGGAATCATATAAATGTTACTTTTTAAGTGTTTTGCCTGTTTGTATTTGGCAGCCTTGAAGAAAACATCTTTTCTATCTTGGTGAGTCTAAAATTCTGAAATTAACTCAGTATCTATCATATCTCATCTCTATCAATGTAAAACATCTATTTAGACCTAAAAAACATCTTAACCCCTAAACAACTAAGCTTACTTCAAAACTATCTGGTCTTCAACCCTATCAGAGACTTGAGAAGGAATATAATTAATTACTTGAATAGACAGGAAGTTCAGGCAAGCAGCAAGCTGAAGGCAAAGCCCGTAGCATCTTGGTTGATATGTGGCTTTGGATGGCAATGGAATCTTGTTTCTAATATGAGAAACTGAAGGCTGGTGGGTTACAATGGTCAGGTTTGTGTTATGATTTATTTGTTTTAACAGGGATACTTGTGGTTATGGCTTTACTAATACAGGAAGAACTGTGCTAAGCTTTAGAAAAGCTATTTGTTGATGAACCACTAATTATAATATAGTTACCTCAGAGGGCCCAAAACTAATTATGTTAAGTTTAATTATATATCATTAATTATATAAAATATTTAAATTGTTATGTGGAATTGCGCCGCACTAGATGCTGTACATTTCGCTGGCGTGTGGAACAGATGTGCTTGAAGAGTTTGGATGTCATCCAGAAGTTGGCGAATTGTAACTATTTAATGGAGTCTGATTTATACCATCTATTGAATAACAATAGTTGCTTCTCTTTAGTGGTAGAACAATATCGAGTGTTGGGATTAAGTGGCTTATGCCTAGATGGTGTTTTGTTAATTACACTTTAGTTTAATCCACCAAACATAGGGGAATCACTGTCTAATTTCTCCTGTGCAGCAGATGTAGTGGGCAGCATATCTCGTTTGTGCTGGGGCAAATAACTTCCTTCCTCGTCAGTGAAAGCGAGACCATGTAGAATGCCTGCGTTTTGAAAGAGATCAGGAATGCAACATAATGCTTTCTTGCTCGGAAGATAGATTCCTTCACTATGAATTTAGCAATGTTTAGATGCTCCATTTCCATTAAGTCCTCTAATACAGACAGGTTTCCATATCTGGACAACAAACAGGAAGCATATGAACTAAGAACAGATTTTGCTTCTGTGGTTTTTACCACAAAACCTAATACTTATGGGATGTGAAGCAGTGAGATGTGCTGATCTATGTTCAGGTTTGATAAACAAAATGCTGTAATTTCATCTCTTAAGTCACCAACTTGCACAGCTACATGGATTGGAAGCAGAGCAAAGAAGAGAAGTGGCAATTTAAATAGTAATGCTATGGAAGGAAACCTATTTATCACTAATGTTTCTGCCAATCAAATATGTAATACAAATGAAAACTATCTTATTTTATGTACTGTTGGCAGTGCTTTTAATCAATTCAACTCACTGTATTTTGACAAAATTTTGCAAGTTTTGGAAAGCACATCATTAACTTGTCTAAAGGAAATAACTTCAGTATTCCTTTCTTGCTATCCTCAATAATGACATGTCACTTGTGCCACAGCTGAGGCGAATTTCCTCGGCAGATGCTCACTTTCAGGATGTCCAATGTGTGTACAAGATAATGTGCAGAAAAAGATGCCCTTTTCCCCCAAGAACAGAACTCTCCAATATCTTGCAACAAATGTTTTGAGTTATAAATGAAAATGTTTGTAGGTACGTGTTTGGTTGTATGGTGGGCCTTTCTAATAAAACATTTTACAAGTAATATCATATACAGAATAGGAACAATCTGTCAAATTTTGAAGCAAAGAGAAAAAAGGATTTTAGGTAAAAAGAAGGGTGTGGTAGAGGACAGAAGGTAGTGTCAAGTGTTGAAAGAACCTTCTAGAAGATTTGTGTTTAAGAAGTTGGAAGGCACTAGTTTTTTTACACAAGCTCAGATCTTCCCCAAGCCAAGGTAATCTTGATGAGAATAGGATATGGTTTCTTTTTATTAATTTTAATATTTTTATAATTTATTTCCATTATATCCCCGAATGTTACCCCCTCACTTATGTTCCCACCCCCCCTCTCCTTTCTGCCACCTATGTCCTCTGACAGAAAGGCCCTCACCTCCCCCTCATCTGACCCAAGCCTATGAGATCCAATTAGGATAGCCTGCATCCTCTTTCTCGGTGAACTCACAAGGCCACCCCAACCAAGGGGAAGTGATTACCAGAATCCATGTCTCTGCTCCCCCTTACTATGGGATCCACGTGGAGAATGAGCTGCCGATTGCCCACATCTAAACAGAGGGTGTCTAGGTTCTCTGCCTGCATTGTCCTTGGTTGGTGCATCAGTTTGTGCAGGGCCTCTTAGGTCCAGTTTTGTTGGCTTTGATGGACTTCATGTGGAACTCCTGTGAAATTGTGGTACATTTACATAATGGAATACTACTCAGCTATCAAAAACAAGGAAACCATGAATTTTGCAGGAAAATAGATGGAACCAGAAGAGATCATCCTGAATGAGGTAACCCAGACCCAGAAAGACACACATGGTATATACTCACTTATAATTGGATACTAGCCCAACATAGATGTCCTCTGAGAGATAACATCCAGCAGGGGTTCAAAGCAGATTGTAAGACTCACAGCTAAACTCTGCGCAGAGAGCTGAGAGTCGAATGGAAGAGTGAAGGACAGAAGAACCCTGAGGATATGTTTGGTTTTTTTTTATTTTATTTTATTAATTTATTCTTGTTACATCTCTATGGTTATCCCATCCCTTGTATCCTCCCATTCTCCCCTCCCTCCCATTTTCCCCTTATTCCCCTCCCCTATGACTGTTCCTCAGAGGGATTACCTCCCTCTGTATATGCTCATAGGGTATCAAGTCTCTTCTCGGTGGTTGACCTGCTGTCCTTCCTCTGAGTGCCACTAGGTCTCCCCCTCCAGGGGACATAGTCAAATGTGAGGCACTAGAGTACATGAGAAAGTCAAATTCCTCTCTCCACTCAAGTGTGGAGACTGTCCTGTTCATGGGCTAGATCATGGTAGGGGTTTAAATTTTACCGCCTGTATTGTCCTTATTCCTATTGGATTCCTTTTGTTTTTTGAGATTTATCATATAATTACAATATTTCTCCCTTATCTTTCCTCACTTGAAACCCTGCCACATGGCCCACTCCACTCTCCTTAAAATTCATGACCTTTTTTTCACTGATTGTTATTTTGTCCCTACATGTATATGTATTTACATATGCATTCATATGTTTAACCTACTCAGACCTCAAATACTGCTATAAGCATGTTTCAGGGCTGTCTATCTTGGGAATACAGTACCAATTCTGTGTTATTTACTCAAATTCTTGGAAACATTATGAGCCTGGAGCCTCTTCCTGGCCAAGACCTGGCAGGAGACTTTTCATCTTCTTTGTCTTTAAGAAGAAACAGAGGTGTCAGAACTCAACCCAAAACCCCCCCCTCTTTCCCCATGACAGCCTTAGGAAGTAGGAAATTTTTCTCCCTGACAGATTTAGAAACACCATCTCCTAATTTATGCACTACTTCTCCTTGGATAATTGGGATCCAGTCACACTGTGCATAACAGCCCCTGGCTTTGGGGCTGCTCAGGCTTACCAACTGCTACCCCTGGAGAAGGAAGAGCCAGAGGGTGAGCAGATTGTGTCTGTTTAAAACAAGAAGAAATAGGACTGGTGAGGAGACTGGAAGACAAAGGAGGAGCATTTGATAGGTCATCTGTCTGTAGGCCCTGGTGGAGACTGCTAGAACAATGAAAAACCACTTCAAAGTGAACAATGCCAGGCTGAGGATGTGCCAGTTTAATCAAAGAAGAAAGAAGATGTGTCACTGTTAAATACATTCATTAAGGGGTGTCTTTTGATCACCCCATTTTCCCACTATTTTTTCTTTTCTGAACAAGTGGGGAATAATGAATGAATCTATCAAAGACTCTAAGGTTGCCAACTTACTGGAAAGCCACGCAGGATATTTGCATTAATTAAATAATTATTATTGGGATAGAAGTTTGCAAGGAATGGAAAATAAGGAAAGTTTATAATAGCTTCAGTTAATTTTATAGATTTGAAACTTCTAGATAGTACGCCCCTATGGTTATTATATTTAATTATATCCAAACTGAAGGAGGGTTAAGCACATAAGTGTATGGTTGTGAGAATAAGCTGATGACTCTGTAGACAGGAAGTTTTGGTGCACAGCTTGGAAATAAAGAGCAAAAGGCATTTTTACATTTATTCATATTACATTTGGAGGACAACTGAATAAGGAAAAGGAAGCAAAAGTAAAATTTAATTTCATGCTGTTAGTTCAATAAATTATTTCTAATCTGGAAATCATCTAATGTGTTAGCCTAGGCTGTAATTTTACAGAAGAAAGTATAAATAGCACAATTTAATAAAAATATAGTGTCCTAAGGAACTCGATGTGTGTTTAGAAATAGAACAGTGAGCTCACAGTGCCTGAGGTCTGTCGATGGTAGAGAAAAAGTCCTCTCTTGCTAAAGGTCTCACTGGATGGAAGGTTCAGTTAAACAAATGCCTCATCTAGGGACTGCCACTACTCTGTGAGACTTCTGAACGTGAAGAAGAGCACTTCTTTCTGTTGGCAAGGACTTTTTTTGTGGCCAAGAAATTATTTCTGCCCAACTCTCATCATTTTAAGTAGTTAAATTCACTTATACTCAAAATCCTTGTGTTGTTTTTATCCTCCATACATTTATGGTAATGAGCGACACATAATATTTATCTTATTTTGGGATACATATTGAGCTCACATGAAATACGCTTCCCTAGGTACTTTTTTTTTTTTTTTGAGACAGGGTGTTGCTAGCCTGGAATTTGCTGTGTTGGTCAGGCTGGCCCTGAGCTCATGAAACTCTTTTCTCCCATTCCCAAGAGGTATGGTGGTGATGTTAATCTCCTCAAAGACAATCTGACTTCCCTGGGCTTTCTGTGCAATGGAGGACTACAGACAATAAATAGCAACTAAATCTAGAAAACAGGGTAGGTAGAATAAAATGCTTTGAATAAATAGAAAATATTTTAAGCCTTTACATCTGCTAGTCTAGGAAGGTCTTGTGGAAATAATCACAGTTTTCTTTCTTTATGAAGAAAACTAAATGAAGTGAAGAAACTACCTACTCAATTCCCAAGGATGAATATTTCCTTAAAGGAAATGCCGAGCATGGTGGCTGGGAGGAGTCTGTGCCTGGTGTATTCTTTAAATATCAAAAACACAGTGTTCTGCAGTAAAATACCAAAGTGAGGGCTTTTCATCCTAAGAGTTTGTTTAGGCTCTAGGAGTGGCTTTGACTTGCTGGCTGACAATGTATACAATCCATTTCACCCACCATTATCTTTTACATTTTAGAAAGGGGCCTTGGCCTGACTTTCACTGAAAACAATTTTTTTTTTTTTTTGAAATGTCTGAGCCCTTCACTCTTAAGTGTCTATCAATGTGGCCTATTCAAACTCAAACTCTTTCTGAGTTAGAGAGGACAGAACAGAATGCAGGAAGAAGACTATCATAACAAGGGGACCAACATGACCCCAGAGAATAAAAACTGGTTCAAGTGACTGAGTCTGGAAAATAAAGCCAAAATGTCCAATGGGATTCTGTTGGCTCTGCTATACTCAAGTTACTTAAGTTCAAAATTTCAATACAATCACTGTCGGACACTTAACTATCCATCGCTAGGTGCCTCTCTTCTGTAGACTTCTTGTACGCCAATATTATGCCAGACTTCTTACTATACTGAAAACCTTGCTGAGCAGCACTCTCTCGGAGAACAGTGCCCCGAAGCACAGCCATTAGATTTGATGGTGAGTATTGTCTCCAGTGCTGAGGTGCCCTCTCTGTGCTCATGCAATGCTTCCCCAGCAAGGTCACTGATGTTCTGCTGCCTTTCTTTTCCCACCATCAGTGGAAACGGAGATTACATCTCACAACAGAGCTCATATTTATCATTAGCTTAGTGACCCCTGCTGGAAAAGCCTAAGACAATCATCCACAGATTCAACGTTGGGGTTTCAGCAAAATAGATGCTTGGCCTTCCATCATGAGTCATTTGTCAGTCAGAACAATTGCTATTGAATGTCAATCAGCATTCGCATGATTGGGAGCTATCCTTTCCACTTGGGGGGGGGTGCGGAGGGGGAGAGGAAGAAGCAGGGGTTTGAATTCTGAAAGTGGCATATTTGGAATTGGCATGTGCCTCATGGTTGTCTGCCTTTCCTCCATGGTGTTGTTCCTTGTTTCTGTGTCATTTGACAAGTGACGCTTCTTGATCTCTTTCCAATGTGCCTTTTGTGGGAAAAAAAGAAAAAGAATCAACAGGCACAGATGATATAATTTTCCACAGAATTTTTCCTCACCATCGCAGTGGCGTTACTTAGCATCTTATGCCAGTCTTTTAACCATCACACTCATAGTGTTAAACTGCTGAAAAGAAAGTTAATATCCACAGAGCAGAGGTCTTCAATTATTATTTCCATGCATATTTAAAAAGCCAGATGCACTTTGGCCAACAGGTGAGCTTGCGTTCACGTACACACTTGCAAGATTGTGCATTTCAGCACCTTCATCATAGGCCACTCTGTTAAAACACACACCACATACTGGTTTAGATAAATTAGTATAAGTGTCTACTGGCCAGTAATAGCCTTCACGTGCAAAAAAGCCACACAGCAACACTTCAGCTCTACTTATGCTTCAGGACAATGAAGCGTCAGTTCAGATTATTAAGTCCTATCAAGTGCATGAGTGTGTTCGTATATTTACACTTCAATGGCTTCAGACTAATGTTCATAGGGAATCTCCCACTAACCAGATGTCATTAGGCTAGCTTTTTCCTACAGATTTCTACTTTTATGGAAAATGAAGGGATAAAACCACAGGATCACTCTATTTTTCCTTCTGTCTTGTTTCCTTTTTTCTTTCCTTCCTTCCTTCTTACTTCCCACTCTTCTTAGTTTCTTCACGCACATCTTTTTTTCATTACCTCATTATGTTATTCCCTGGTTCTGAGATGGATCTTCAATTCATTAGCAATCCCATTGACTTACTATAGTATATTCTCCATTTACAGCGGTTCATTTGCAAACGTCCTTTATTAGCTTGGAGTACATAAAACACTCTAAGTAATTTCTCCGCGCATTACAAGGAGATGACAACTATAATATGGTGGAAAGCCCTCTCATTTTTAAAGCAAAAATCTAGACTTTGTCTGGATTAGGACCTTTTTTAAAGTCAAAGATCTCTTTCATTAAATTACATTAAATGTATTTTTCATGCCTTTTCTATTATCAATCATGATTTCTCAGCCTTTTCTGGTGTTTCCTGACTTTGATGGTTTTAAGGGAGCATTAGTCAGGGATTTTGCAGAAGGCACCGAAGTTTAAATCTACCTGAAGTTTATCAAGTTCCTCGACTGAGTCTGGCTGTGCTCGCCATGCCTGTCCGTTGTAGAGTTGCTAGTTGGTCTTTCTGTGGTCCATTCTTTAGGAGGTGTTATAATGAAGCTCACTTTCAAAGTGTGCAAGAAGCAAGGGATGAACGAACACTGGAATAAGTAGAAAGAAGTAGAAGGGAAAAGCTGGCCAGGACTGCATTTTATTGCTAATCTTCTTTTGCTGAAGAGTCGGGACCTAGAAGAAAGAGCATGGTCCTCTGGAAAGAACACAGAAGAGTGTGATGAATACTATTTGTGGATCATTAAATTTTCATCCCACAGGTTGTGAATGCTCCAATAGATGTTTGGAAGTGTTGAGTTCTAAACCCCATCCTGAGGACCAACTAAATTGTCTGGGAATGGCTTACAGCTGGGCGTGGCATATGCCACCTTTGACCTGTCATATCAGAGGCAGAAAGGACTGTTTTTCACAGAATTACCACGGCTTTATCCATTGTATAGGTCATAGCTATGTTATATTTGCTGGCTGGCTATGGCCCAAAGTACACAACAAGACCACGTCCAAAGTCAGTGAAGAGACTGTGTATTAGTCAGCATTCTCCAGGGCAACATAACGTTATAGCAGATTTATTATATAGTGTCAACAACTGCAGCTGTAGAGGTTGAGAATTTCTATGTCTTGGGACCCAGTATGGCTAGTAGTGCAGATTGTTGTCCAAATTGGAAGCTTGTGGATCAGGACTATAGAGAGTGAAAGGATACTGATGTTTCAATTCAACCAACCAGATGGAAAGAATAAAATGTCCTCTTTCTTTGTCTTCTCTTCAGTCACTCAGCATTGCTTGATGCTCACTCAGGCTGATGGGAGTGATAAGATCTGCTTTACTCAGACCACCAATTCAAATGCTAATCTCCTCCAGAGACATAAAAATACATGGTATATGGGCACCCCTTGGCCCACTTATGCTGCTAGAATTCAATAGTAGGTATCATATAAGGGAACAAATACCAGGAGGTACAATTCTCTCTCTCTCTCTCTCTCTCTCTCTCTCTCTCTCTCTCTCTCTCTCTCTCTCTGTGCGTGTGTGTGTGTGTGTTCACATATATACACATTATCATAGCAAATAAGTAAGTTGTGAGTAGGACTAAAAGAAACTTTACTTTGCCACGATCTCCTGTGACAATTAAAGGCGAAGAAAGACACTTGTTTTCATATACTTTAGAAAGATGTTTCATAGGAAGGATTATTATGGAAAGAAGTTTGTGTTTTTTCTTTTAAATAATTAAGCATGTTCAGTGAAGCATTGTTCTCCAGGCCACTTTTCCATTTTAGTGTAATAAAGAAATAAAATAGGACAAGGGTAGCATCAATCAATCAGGCTTTTTATTTTTTATTTTTTTTTTTTACTGCGAAGATGGGTAACAGCCAGCAAACAAATTGCTCCTTCTTGGCCTCAGCTTAATTGCCTGTAAAATGAGGTTGGTCAATGGTCTTTAAATATTCTTTTGCTGTAGAAAAGCTGGTTGTATGGCTCACTAATGTTAGTTTACATAGTTTCCTTCATCATCTCTTTGTGTGAACTGTATTGGTGTAACAAGATGGAAGAATGGGAGAGTTTGCAGAAATAGTGGCTAACATTAAAGGGGCTTCATAGTCAAAAGCAGAACGAGATTAAAACCAGAATGATACTGTTACCAAAGATTTAGCCAGATGGATTATTTATGAGTGCCAAGAAAAACTTTGAACTTTGATTTTTTTCAGATTTTCAGAACTTCGAAAAAGCTAAACTATCTTAGATGGGAGTTCTCATTAAAGTGCACATGAGTGTTTATCATTCAAATATAGTTGAATGGCAAATGGCTTTTATAACTAGCATGTGACTTATTTCCCAGAGCCTTAAAAAAATGACCTCGTTCCCAAGAGCTGAAATTCTTTGATAAATTTCATCCATTTTTGTAAACTGAGGCCAATTCTTGCTATAGGAAGTGCTGCTATGGGAAGAAGGAAGGAGGAATTCAACATGAGACCTGGTGAGAACTGAATTTTGTGTTTTCCTGTCTTTCCTTGGGGTTGTTTTCTTTTAAAAACTGGCAGATCCACACTCAGTTAGCTTAGAAGTTAGAGCCAGGCCTTCTTTACTCATCCCATGTGATCTTATTTCAGAGATTCCTTCACCCTTGGATTAAAGCCATGCAAAGGTTTTAAATTTTATGTTTTTAACTAGATTGTAAATGCCCTAAAGATAGAAGTAGCAGTTTTGATGTCTTTGTTTTTCCCAAGTACTTACCACAGAAACTTGAATATAATGCATACTTTAATAGGTTTTTAATGCAGCCCAAAGAGCTCTGAGAACAGCGGAATTGAGAGCTCTGATAAATGCAGCCGGATCTCACAATATGCACGGCACAAGGCATTTAACTTATATGATTGGATCCTTGTTATTATCCCAGTGCAGGGACTTTAAAATGCTGCCTTTAAATGAATTCTTTAATCTCAATGATTGACCAATTTCTCATCCAGGCAGGGTCACTAAAGCTAATTCCCTAATGCTGAATTTAAATTGAGCCCCATAATTATGGGGGAGCAAGTGTGCACACCTTTCAAAAGTAAGAAGCAAAGAATCAACTAGCTGTTCAGATGCCCACCATTGATTCTTTTCTACAGTTCATATTATTGAAGGAGTCACTACTTACCACAAAGCAATAAAGATCCTTGTAGCAAATGGGATGGTAGGCTTGCCTTGCCAATGTTGGTTCCTTGGATGTCTGTTGTTGGTCATTGTGTTGGTGAAGTTAGTAAATCCATTCTTCTGGCCACAGCTTTCATAATTGAGTGTAATTTCTATGGTAAAAATCTAAGAAGTGGGCCTGAGAAGACAACAGCTTTTTAAGGAGACAAGCATAAGAACCCAAGTCTGAATCCCCAATATGCACCTAAAAGCCAAGCGATGGTCACACTCAGGTCAATAAGCCCAACACTGTACAGACAGGAGGAGTGCAGGTGCTCACCGTCTGCCAAACTAGCGCTAGGTTCATTGAACAACCCTTCCTCTGTGGAATATACAGACAGTGCCAAAGCAAGAAACCAGATGCCCTCCTCTAGTCTACATTCATGGGTTCTATGTGCACATACACACACATACACACACCCACAAACATACACACACCTACACACAAACACACACACACATATCACATCACACCACACACATTCACCAAAAAATACACAATATAGACATACACAAACAGTAGGTAAGAATTGGTTTTCTCTGAAAATAAAACTGTTGGCAACTTCATATAAAACTTAGGGGCAGAATGTCTCTCTCTCTCTCTCTCTCTCTCTCTCTCTCTCTCTCTCTCTCTCTCTCTCTCTCTC
>OU015744.1:16252449-16270823 GCA_907169655.1 Acomys percivali
GGGTGAGAGAGAGAGAGAGAGAGAGAGAGAGAGAGAGAGAGAGAGAGAGAGCACTTTAGCGCCATTTGCAACAGAATTAAACTCTACAGTTTACTATGAAAGCTATGTTTTTACCTACTGGTACTTACACTCTGAGGAATCTAAACACTAAGCAAGGACAGATGTCATGTTGATTCTTTGTCCAGTACTTTTTTCTTTAGGTTCTACTCTTTTTATTTATTTATTTTTGTCTCTATTCCTGTCTTTGTAACAACCTCAGAAAGTCCTTTATGGTTTAGTATGTGCAAAGTAGATAATGAAGACTGATTTTCTGATCTCTAAATCATAACCCACTGGAAATATTTTTTAAAGCATAATTTTAATAGGTAGATTAGGTTCTAAGAAAAGAGCTCAGTGGCAGAGAACTTTCCTAGCATATGAGAAATCCTGAATTGCAACCACAGCACTACTTAAAAAAACAAACAAGCAGAGGTAGAATGGATTACAATAACATAGGGTCAAAGTGGACAGAAGCAAAGCAGAGGTTTCCTCAGAGTCAGGGGTGTAAATCCATACTTTACAGTAGGACCTGGAGTCTATGACATAAATGTGTGTGTGTGTGTGTGTGTGTGTGTGTGTGTGTGTGTGTGTGTGTGTGTGTGTGTGTCTTATGTCCCTAATACCCACCAGCAATTAATACCTTTGATATAATTTAACTGATGAGAATGGTCTTCTATCTTTTAGTCTCTCAATACCAGATGTTTTTATACAATGTATGTAACAGTAACTGCATTTTGCAATTTCCTCACAGTCAGTTAAATATGTTCTAAAGATTAACACTGCCATTAAGTAACTGAAAGGATCCTATCTAACAAAATTATTACAAAGTGAATTAAAAATTAGATTTCAAATCCATTAGAAAAACAGGCAAATTATGTGGATTTCACTATTCAGAGGAAAGAATCCATATAAATGGGTAATATATAAAAAGGAAACACATTCAATTCAATGAATAAGTAAATGAATAAGATTTTTTAATAGCAGTGGAATATAATTTTTATACTGTTAGAATAACAAAATTAAAAAGAAGCAGTGTATTTGCTCTCCTGAGACAATGACACAGCCATTCTCGGAGAAGGGGGGTTGTCCATTAGCCTCGCCAGTTTCTGGGTATCATTTTGGAGAATTATGCAATGATTTTGAAAATATTTTCCATCATCACCAATGAACTGTTTCTCTAATCACAATCTATTTTAAGGAAATAACTAGAGGTGTGGACATAAGAGTGTTTCAAAAGCCATTGATTGCACTTGACTTTTTAACAATGAAATGTTGGAAATAGTCTACACTGCCTCTGTATGAATATGAGTGATTATAGTGTCATCATAAGCAAGAATATTATCTGGCCATTAAGATACCATCAGATAACTTTGTCATATAAGAAAACATTTCCATGTTGATATCTTGAAGAAAGAAAGGAAGACTGAGAAGGAGACTTTTTTAAATTAATTTATTCTTGTTACATCTCAATAGTTATCCCATCCCTTGTATCCTCCCATTCTTCCCTCCCTCCCATTTTCCCCTTATTCCCCTCCCCTATGACTGTTCCTGAGGGGGATTACCTCCCCCTGTATATGCTCATAGGGTATCAAGTCTCTTCTCAGTGACCTGCTGTCCTTCCTCTGAGTGCCACTAGGTCTCTCCCTCCAGGGGACATGGTCAAATGTGAAGGAGACTTTTTTTCAATGAGCCCTTTTGTGTATGTCTGACACTCACCAAGACATAAAGAAACACATCGAATCATTAACTGTAGTCTTCTTGGGCCTTGACATTGTGATCATAGTATTTTTTCATTATGTTTTCATTTTCTGTAATAAATAACTACATATATAGCACATGAAAGAAAAACCAGGTTTATTTGAAAATAGAAATTCCAAAGACAGTTGTTTAAAGTGTTTTAATGCTTTATTAATTTTATGCATATAGTTATTTTGCATACACGTATGTCTGTGCACTGTGTGCATGAAGACAAGAGCAGACACCAGCTCACCTGGAACTGGAGTTACAGATTGTTATGAGCTGCCCTATAAATGCTGGGAACTGAACCCAGCTCCTCTGTAAGAGAAACGGTACGATTAACCTCTGAGCTAACTCTCCAGCTCCTAAAGACTGTTTTTAACTGATCTTAGAGACACCTTTACTTTATCTCCAAAAGCAACTTTGTTGTTCCAGCCTTGACATTGACATCTAAGAAAGAAGGAGAGGGATGTTGGTTGAGAATTAACACTTACAGAGTGTCCTTCGGGGTCTGGCGGGTGGCCTGGCTCCCTTGACTGGCGGGAGCTGCTTGCTTCAGGACCAATGAACAGACAAACCTTAATTTGAGCGGGACCCCTGGGCCCAAATCTGCCTATCATAATGTTCTACTTGTAGGTTTCTAGGACCCACTGGATCCTTCTACTTTGCTAATCTCACATGGTTCTCTCATCTAGAGTCCCAATAGGATGTCCTCCCCTCTGTCCCAGTTTCCTGGTAAGTGAAGGCTTTCATGGGACAAGATCAAAGGCCCCATTTCTCTCAGGAATGGCTAGAGTGCTTTAAGGTGAGACACATGCTCTAGGATAAGGTGCGGGGGAAAGTTTTCTGTGGAGCTTCTCAGTTTAGCTCTTTTAGAATGAGACTGCTGGTATCAGGCAGCAGTGAAGACTCAGGAGCTCCACAAGCCCATGATGGTACCGAAAGTGTTACAACCCTTTGTCAAGCTGCTGTGCTAAGCATGGCAGAGAAAGCATGTGGATGTCTGAAACAACGTGAAAGGCAAGTTCATGAGACGCAGGCCCATAACGGCTTTACGGGTGGTCGGTCAGCACCGAGCTAGCGGTGATGGAGTGGGCTCCTCCTTTGCTGCCTGACTGCCTTGACTGGCAGTCAGGCCTCAGGTGACCAGTGGTGATTGTTCTCCAGAATAAATGGAGTCTCAGATGATCATGGTAGAGGAATGGCTCAATCACAAGAGAGAGCAAGCCAAGCCAACCTTTATTTATAAATCTTGGGCAGTGAGGAGGGGTTTGTGGGTGAATGTGTCTGATTTTCTGGGACCAGGGGTACCAGAATACTTAATCTACATGTAGTGGTACAGTACCTCACTTCGATGCTGTAATACAGGGTCCTAGGAAGAAGAAGAAGAACACAGTATTTAATTATCTTATAGGTGGGAGGAGAATTTCCAGGTGTGATTAAAGGTTGTTTGCTGAAGGCTAGGATCTTCTTAGCATAGGATGGGATATTTCCAGGAATACCCAAGTGCTTGCTGAACAGGTTTTATCAGGAAAGGGTTGGCCTGTAATCTTCCCTGAGGGTAAGATGACTATTGCTTATTAGTAAACTATCCTGATGAAGGTGGATTCCTCATTACTCATGGAGTTATCACTACAAAATGATTTTCTATCATTTTTTTCCACCACAGGAAAGGCTATATTAAAGGGTTCATTCTTTTAAAAGACTGAGTCTCAGAAGGCCTACAACCTATGATAGTACACCCATCCTCAATAGCCTGTAATGGCCATGCAATAATAGAAGGAAAATAAAGGAAATTTACTCAATGTGACCATTTTGGGGGTAAGAGAAGTCATTAGAAATATCCCATGACTCTCTATGTTGTTCTTCAGAGAACTGACTTGAAGTTTAAATACTGAGGAAAATATCCACATCATTAAATGATCCTGGTCACGTTTTGGTTGTTCCTGTCATTCACACCCATCCTGAACCCTGGAACATCCTACAATTTTCCAGCCCTACATGAAATCTCTTTTCCAAAAAAAAAAAAAAATCTTTCTGTGACTGACAGCAGAACCTCCATCTCTTTTCTCCATGTATAAGATTCCTGTGAAAAAACATATTCCTAAACTGGGCGTGGTGCCACACGCTTTTAATTTCAGTACTCAGGAGGCAGAGGCAGGTGGATCTCTGTGAGATCGAGGCCAGCCTGGTCCATAAATCAAGTCCAGGACAGCCAAGGATACATAGAGAGACCTTGTCTCAAAAAAAAAAAAAAAAAAAAAAAAAAAAAAGAATCCAATTCCTTGGAATCTATTATTTCTTCTGTCCAACAGCTGAGAAGAGGGGACTATTATGTTGCATGCCTTTATTACTGTAAAAGAAATTATACTGCTAAAGCCTTATTTATTGGCTATATATCTCCATCCTTAGACTATAAGAAGCATAAAGATAACTGCCTTGGCTTTCTCATTCCTGAATACTAAGTGTTGAGAATATGACTTGGCACATAAAAGAATCTTAGTATTTGTTGATAAATGACTCTGTGATAAATCTACTACATAGTTTTTAAGCTTTGATATGTTTTTAAAAGATTAATTTATTTTCATTTTGTGTATATGCATGGCTTATCTGCATGTATCTATATTTACTACATGTGTGCTTGGTGCCTACAGAGAGTTAAATAGGGCATAGAGCCCCTGGAACTGGAATTAGATGGTTGTGAGTCACCCTCTGGGTGCTAGCAACTGAACCTGAGTCCTCTACAAGAATAGCAAATGCTCCTAACTTCTGAGCCATCTCTCCAAACCTTTTAGTTTGTAAAGTTTGGGCTTGACTTCCAAGGCCATTAATGTGTTAGACTATAAATTGACTACAAGTTTATATGTTGAGAACAAGTGCACAATGTCCATCACTTATACATTATTTATATACCAAGATTGAAAAAAAAACTCCCAGGAGATTGGGATAGATGTGGGGATATCCTACTGGGACTCTAGATAAGAGAACTACAGGAGATGAGGAAATAGAAGGATCCAGAGGGTCTTAGAAACCTACAAGAAGAACATCATAACAGGTGGATCAGGGCATGGGGGGGCAGTCTGCTCAAATTATTTCACTAACCAAGGACAATACAAGTAGTAAACATCGAACGCCTACCTTGATCTACCCAATAGACCAGACATTCACCGCAGTTATGTGGAGAGTGGGGAATAACGCTGACATGAACTCGGGTGCCCCATATTTGACAACTCCCCTTGGTGGGGAAGCCTGGTGTCACTCAAAGAAAGAATAAGCAAGCTACCAAGATGAGACTTGATAGCCTATGACCATAACTGGGGGAGGAGGTCCCCCTCAATCATAGACCTTGGGGAGGGGAATGGGGTGAAAACAGGAGGGAGGGAGCAATGGGAGGATACAAGTGATAGGATAACAATTGAGTTGTAATATGAATAATTTAAATTAGAAAAATAAGAAGAAACTCCATGTATAGAAACATCATGTAGTCTGTGTGTTGCACAAATAATTGGGGCTAGAATTAAGATCAATAGTCCACAGAAAATGACTAGGTTCTTCTGAGAAACTTGACTTTTGAAAACATATATTTTGGCATTCTTAATTTTCATTATCCTGAGTGACACACATACTCACATTTCCCTTGCTGTTCACCACAATTGGCGTTTGACCTGGTCCACTTTAAGCTTTTTAGAGATGGGATCTGTGAAAAGGGTTTTGTTTAGAGCATACAGACATGGACATATGTTGAGAAAACAGGAGCTACTCTCAGTACCTGGGTCATCATTTTTTGTTAGATATTTCCATCTCTGGACTCTAGCAGGCCTGCTTCTCATTTTTCCACTTGTCCTCTAAGGGAAACACTCATTTCATGTTTATCTTTTTTGACTTTTAAGTTATGTTTACTAATTGGTAGGTATGGGATATTTGGTATATAAAATCACTTTACTATCTAGATGAAAAATTCCTAAAGCTGTGTGCAGAGCATATGTTGAGGGAATTAGAAGCTGATATCCAATTCTTCCAGCTTGTCTAGGTCAGGTATTGTCTTGAACACACTATGTTATTAATTTGTCGTGCTTGCCGAGCACTGAAAACATAAGGAAGGAAAAGGGTCACATGTAACTTCTGCTCATGAAAATTTGTGGAGAAGTTCAATACAAGACCAGAGACTAGCATCAAAATTTGCAGGGGCCCAGAAGGTTTGGAAAATCATGAAAAACTGTCAGCTGTCCCAAGGAAACTTTAACTTTACAAGATAATGATCAGAGGAGAGAGGACAATTTAAAAAAAATGAGAGAAAACAAAGCACTTAAAGGCAACTATAGCCATCTGGATGCCACTTGACAGCTATGTGGCCTCTTAACATTTTGAAGCACATTTTATAGCATAAAGAAGACATAGGATTTTGTGTATCTAGCTTGTGTGACATTACAGACTATAGTCTGACATCAACCCCCACATCTTCTAGATCTTACACTCTTTCCACCCCCTCTTCCTCAGTGTTCCTTGAGCCTTATCTGTGGGAGTTGTTTGGCATATGTACCCACAAGGACTGGGCTCCACAACTCTGCATTTAGATTGATTATACTTTTCTGTAATGATTTCTATCAACAGGCAACTAAGAAGTGCTGAGAGCAGGAGAAACAGTCTTCTCCAAAGAAGAGAACACCAATTATTTCTTCAACACTAAATGGTCATTCTGGAACCTATACACACAACTAACATTATACAGACAGAGCATGCTATATTTAGGAATATATATGTATATAGATATACATGTGTGTAAATATAATAATAGTGATAGTAATAATAACAATAATAAAGAGACAATGCATTTAAAATATAGTTAAGAGGCTATATGGGTAGGCTTTGGAGGAAGGAAAAGAAGGAGGAAGTAATATCATTTTATTATAATTACATAAATAAAATAAATAATCAAAAAGAAGGCAGACATGAAATATCACTCTGGTCTACCCTTAGGCACTTGCTATGTATTTTAGTGTCAACTTCTAGTAGGGAAGTATTTAATTGCATCTGAGATTGAGGATGATAACTTTGATTGTGCTCAGGCAATAGCTAGAGAGAATTCCCATCTCGAGCAAGCTTTGAATTGCAGGTTACTCATCATTTCTTAGCCATTATCAATGTTGCTGTTACTGTCATCATCATTATCATCAGAAGGGAAGTGTCAAGCCTGTAATTACGCGTGGCACAGTGCTAAATGATATACAAGGAGGCACTTGGTTCTTGCAGGCCAGATGTACATAATCAAAACACACTCTGTGCCAGGGCAGACCAATATTACCAGTTCATGTAGAAAGATTCAAGCACAGAGTCAGTGAGTAGTGCTTATGAGGACTTAATTGCCTGGGCACTGTTTCAAGGCCGCAGACTCCTAGTTGGTGGCTAACCATCTACTCAAGGACTATTTCTAGATGACTGCTATGATCCTGGCAAAGTGTTAAGTACTTAATGTGTTTAATCCTCAAAGAAGCTCTGTGTTCTGAGTGTTATGATTATTTCAGACCTACTTACTAGAAAAATGGCAAAGCTAAGGGCACATCATGAAGAAAAGTAAAGGAAGATACTAATCTGAGATAGCTAAACTCAGCTTCCACAAGCATGACATCTAAACCCTTTGGAACCTGTACAAAGTTCCACAGGACCTGGGAAATAAACTTTCATGCACTGCATCCTTGTTAGAGATTTTAGTGAGCATACTTACAAGAATGTAGAAATCTAACTAGTTAAGGTATAAAAGAGCAACTGAGAATGAAAACAGTTGCTTTCGGAGGCCAGACTTTTGGACTTTCCATTTAGCAGAGTACACTGGGAACACATCCTGCTTGTTGTGTGTAATATTTCATGATAGGGATGTGCTGTCATTTTTCTGTTAATTCATTAGGATTAGCAGACATCTGATCTGCTTATAGGACATAACTATTAAAAATAAAGCAGCTGTGGACATCTGAAGAAAAAAGAACTTTTAATACTGTAATCACAAACAAGTTTAAAAAGCAGCAAAAATAGGAAGGAAACTAATGATGGGTCATGAACTAAAGTGGAAGAGGAGAACTATACTAGGGAAAATAATTATCCTACACAAAGGAGGACTGGGTGGAGATAAAAGAATCTAATCATTTGGATAAGTGTCTTGGCCGTTTTAAGTCTAATTTCTTAATAGCACATTCACCACTAATCCAGAGTGGGATTGCAATTAAGTTTTGGCTTTTCTGATGAAAAGAGTCTGGTTATATATTAATTGTGGACATTTCCAAGTCAATGCTATGGGTTCTGATACTTCTGTAGGTCCTTCACAGCCCCACTCTCCCAACACACGCACACACTGGGAGGTGGTTACACTTTACTCAAAATAGAATGTTATGGGGATAAAAGATGTTATCTTTCACAGTCCAAACAAATTTAGTAATTTGGTAGGGGGTTAGTTTGGCTTGTTAGACAAGCCCAGCTTTTCTTGCAGGAGTGTATTATGTAGAATTCATTTTGTGCACTTCATTCCACTTGAAAGATGATCTATGTAGGTAGAAGTAGTTCATATCAGGGAGTCACTGAGGCAACAGATGGAAATTAGAGATCCTAGCTTCCCTTTACCCATTCCACAGAGGAGCCCTACAGGAGAGCATTAGCTCTCTCAAGAGTCTGATTTCCAAATCTGCTCCATGCGTCAGAATTCATCAGGTAATGATTGGTCATGCGCAGTCTCGGGCAGTGCCCCGGCCCCAGTCTTTCTGGAGCCATTGTCCTCAGGTGATTTTAATCTTCAGCCAGGACAGAGAATGTGCACATGACATGATTGCAAACAGTCTGTTAAATGTCGTTCAACTTTCTCTACACTCTGGTTCAAGTCCTGCCTCAGTGCCCATCATCTCTCGGGGTTCCTAGTACAATTGATGATGTGTAAGTGAGTTTGAGATCCCTTGTTCAAAAGTCTTCTGCAGGATCTCACCACTTGCTTCCAGATTTCTGTAATGAATCAGGATCAAGTCTTTACTGGCGCAGCAGGACTGAGACCTCGCTCTGCATGCTTGCATTGGCTAAAGGACCACACTGTGGTCTGTAGGGATTGATCATGGGTAAAGGTACTAACAGTGCCCCTTTGAGCTTTCCTTTCTGAATGATCCCACCATGAACAATTTTTCTGAGACTCAACATATGAGTTTAATGGCTTATAGGGGCTCTGCTCTCCTCTATCCCTACCTACATTATTTCTTCTAGCTGAATTACCTCACACTAATATTTTGGCTATGTATAGGTTTCTTGTCCCTTCCTACAGGGTCTGATTATATAGTCTTCCCATGGGCTCTGTCAGGCACATGCTGTCAAATAACAATGATTCTTTTATGTTATGCTTTCTGGGTTAGAGTGCCAATTCTAAGCTTTGGATGTGAATCTAAACCATTTGAGCTATCCATTTGCTTTGCTCTTTAACACGCTCTTTAATGATCTCAAGAATGAGACTTGTCCCCTCAGCACCTCTCTGCCCCATCGGTACAAAGAAGAGTCCTATCTCACTTCCTGGCTCTCTCACTTCCACTGAAGCCTAGGGAGCAGATGCAGATATGAGATCTGCAGTAACTCTCAGTACACTGCTTCAGACTGTTCCCTAGGTAGGGGCCATCACTGGGTCCTAGCTTGCCAGCCCCTTGCCTGCAGGCTGTGTCTGCAACAACAGGACAGCAAAGCCCATGGGGGTCTCTCTTTTTCTTTCCTCCTTTGCATATGAAACGGGCAATCTGTCATGCTGTCAATGGCACCTTGTGAACCCGGGGCTTCTGTGGGCACCATCATTCAGAGACTCTCTCTTATTGTCCCCTGTCAACCTGGGATGAGCGGGGAGGGGGGGTGGGGAAGAAGATGAGTTCTTTTGACATCCCTGGTGGACAGGAGGAAAATCCTGATGACATTATGGGATCTGACAGTGGCAGCTGCTCACCGGACCCTTTGTAGTCTTATATGTGGATTTTGATTGAGGGTGTGTATCTTGTGCTTGGCAAGTAGCTCTTCTGTGTGACGGATGGTGAAGATAAATAAATGTGATGCCAATTAAAAACACGATCTTATTATCCTTGTCCATAATGATGCCCATGCCCAGTCTGTCAGAAAGGGACTTCACCTACAAGAGAATAAAGATAGGATTTTATATTGGGCCATCATGGGGGAGAAAATCACTATTTTGATAAGATTCCATGATCTGTAAAGAGACTATGTCCTTGTTCCTTGTCCTCTTTATATACGCGTATGATTTTACTTTCAGTTTCTCAAAACATCACTTCAGTGGTAAGTGGCCACCTTTTCCATCCTAAATTTTTTCTTGAGGATTTGGTAATTCTTTGGCAAAGCCTTTAGTGTACTGAGAACTCAGAGGGAGGTGTGTACAGCATGGACAATGAGTGACTGGGAACTGGAGCAATACCCTGTTTCACCCTGTCTTCCTGCCACCTACTGTATCATTTACTTTAAAAATGAAAATATATGCCCAGAAAATTCTAGAAAGAATGGGGCACAACTATGTGTCCTCCACCTGACAACAACCCACTGCAAGAGGGCTCCAGGAAACAGAAGTCACCAGGACTCTGCAAACTGGCCAAGAGGTCTAGATTTGTAAGGAGGGTGAACAGCACTAATCTTCAACCTTTGGTGCAGAGGGGAGTGTGATATTTAGTGGGTCAGGGATCATAAAGCTAAGTAAAAATGTTTTATTTTAGGTTATTAAACTGCACGTCATATAACCTTTAAAACAGCACACACTGTAAATCAGAAGCTTGGGCTTATAGGGTAACTTATCATTCACTTAATAGGTACCATAATGGCCTTTGTGATTCAAGTCACTTCTAACCTTTTCAGGTTGAAATGAAGAGGATCCCACTGTCATCTTGTTTGCTATGGAAAGGAAAGGCTCATCCACTTGTGGACTCAGCACCTTCTAGCTCAGAGTTCAACAACAATGTCCCTCCCTGTGGTCCTAGATCCTAACACTCTGAGGCTCAGAAAGCAAGAGTAGCACACCTTCCTATTGTATGTGGGCCCCAAGGAAGCGATTTGAGAGGTTAAAACTACATTGTGTATGTTTTGGATGGCAAGCACTATTCTGTCTCCAGAGGAATTTTAGCCCAAGACACTGACTATTTCCTAGTTTTTCTGGTGCTGTTTAGTGACCAATAAAGTAGCATTTATTTAACTATGTCTTTTCAGGAAGAGAGGTTTAAATGAATGTGAAGTGGAAGAAGACATACACAGAGAACTGTGCATAAGTCCATTAAGTCAACTCAATAACACATAGAAGCTTCAATGTGGTTGAACATTTCAAAATTATCAGTCACTTCAATATGACTTTCAGTTTGCCACACACACACACAACAACAGCAACAACAACATCAGAAAACAACCATAGCAAATCCCTGTGCACATAAGCTAAGGAGTCATGGGTGTGGTCACTGTGGAATGCCACTTGGTATGAAGTGCTGTGAGCAGGGCTTCTGGAAGCTGGTAAATCTCTTTCCTCTTGTGCTGGCCACATAGATGGCTCACTTCATGAAGACTGATTGAGCTGTATACTATGATTGGCACGGTTTTCTAGATCAGTGTTTGTCTTTAATAAATTTATCAAATAAAAAAATATGCTCGATGAGTTTTCATTGATTTGATCTAATTTGGCTGGAGGATCGGTCACACATGTGAAAATTAACTCTATTCTTCAAATGCCAGAGGGATTTGAACAGAGGAAATTGAATAAGATTATTTCACTGAATAATATTTCCATTATTTCTTTCCCACAAAAAAAATTGAATTTGGTTTAAGGAAGTTAGTATAAAATTTTGTCAGCAGTTAAACTGCATTGTTGCCACACTTTGAAGCTGCTTTCCTTGAGCTAAGACAGCAAGCTCACTGAAGTGGTGGAAGATATGATTATTCTAACAGTCAAAAAGGGGTACTCGCTCATTTCCTATTTTCCTTAAAATTTCAGCCTCTGGATAGTTTGGTGAAATAATGAGTGAACTGCTAGTTATCCTACAAAGGCCAGGCAACTTTCTATGTGGACTCTATAGAGGCCGCTTAGGTTAATGGGAGACTGCACACACCCTTATAACTCTAAGATTCTAATTTTACAGTTTCTCTGTGCATATTCTTTTTCATTAATTTTTGGCAAGCAGTTATTCAGTTTATAGATTATCTTCAACTTTCTGTATACCATACTGTGTTAGTTTTTTGAAGACTATCAGGCAATGCCATTGGATGCAGTTGTGTATGCTGCAATCTACAATGCTTAAGAGAAAGAACATTTTTTTTTCACAATTGTGAAAGACTGAAGTTTAAAACAATGTTATCAGTAACCCCAGTCTACCTCTGAAACATAACTGGAAGAAGACTCATTCCTTGTCTCTTCCAGTATTGGGGATCCCGACAATCCTTGTCGTCCCTTGTATTATGGTTGTGTCACCTCTGACTAATTTATCCTTCACCTTCTGCTTTACCTGTCTACTTGACTTTGGGTATTCTCATTTCTTATTGGTACTGCAATTCAACTGAAATTGAACGTGCTTTGATCTTAAGATCATTAATCATACACCCTATAATCCTAATATCAAATAAGCTCACAGTCCAAGGTCCAATGATATGTATTTGGGAGATGTCAGCATTCCAGAAATTATAGAGAAGTTACTGAAAGAAGCTAGGAGTGTAAAAAAGTCAACATTTAAAATCCTTTGATGTCTGTCATGAGTGCAAAGTGAGTGACTAAGGGGCTAAGTAAAGCTTTATTTCATTTCCCAGTCAGTGTTGGAGCATGGTGAGTGAGGCTATACATGTGATATTTATCAGTGAATTACCTTTCAGCCTGTTGGTTGTGCTGTATGCCCTACTGGAAACCGCATAGAGGTGAGTGCAATTAAGAAATGAAGTCTGTCCTTGTGCCACTTATGGTCAAAAAGAGAGAAGAAATATTGCTCTAAAGAATAGCAAAGCAAAGCTCTTCATACAGATAGCTTAAATGCCAATACAGCACACCATGCACTTAATTTTTTCTTTTTTCATAATTTTTATTGAAAAATAAAATAATTCATATTACATCTCAATTGCTATCCCATCCTGTGCATCCTCCAATTCCTCCCCCCCTGCTTTCACCCCATTCCTCTTCCCTATGACTACAACTGATGGGGACCTCTTTCCCTTGAGTATGATGCTAGAGTATCAAGTTTCTTCTTGGTAGTCTGCTATCCTTCCTCCGAGTGCCATCGGGCCTCCCCATCAAGGGGACATGGCCAAATAAGGGGCACGAGAGTTCATGTGGAAGTCAGTCCCCAGTCTCCACTTAACTGTGGAGAATATTCTGTCCCTTGGCTAGGTCTAGGTAGGGGTTTTTTGATGACTGCACATATTGTCCTTGGTTGGTGCCATAGATTGAGCAGAATCCCTGGGCCCAGATCTGCCCATCATAGTGTTCTTCTTGTAGGTTTCTAGGACCCTCTGGATCCATCCATTTCCCTATCTCCTTTATTTCTCTGACCTTAGGATGTCCTCAATGGGATAGTGGTGAGGTTATGCATTCTTATTATAATGAAAGAAGGCTAAGCTTTGGATGTGATGTCTACAAGAAACACTCACTAAGAGAAAATGGTTTTTACAGTGACACCAAAGGATGAGCAGGAGCTTGTCAGGTACAAACTGGTGAACATTCCAGGTCTGTTTAATGGAGACAGAATGGACACAGCTGTGGCTAGGACGTGTTGAGGAAGCTCTAAGAGGCACACAATGACGCATGGATGCTAGGACCTCCATAGACTTGTGATAGCTCACACCTAGGATCGGAGATTTCCTATAATAGGAAGATAGAAAATTTTAAGCAGAAAAATGAAAAGCTCTGAATTGTCTTTTAAAGTATAACCTCAGCTCTTAATGTTTTGAAGGAGATGAGTGGGCTCTGACAAGAATAGCCCAGCTGGGACAGAGACCTCAGTAAACATTGAGCATCATAGTCATATAACTGTTTCTTCAGCTGAGCTAGAAGGCTTCCCATGTCCTAAGTCCCTAGCTGAAGGCAACACTAGCTCAGGAGAAATTTGTATATCCTCAGTGGAATGATAGCAGGCTACCAAGAAGAGACTTGATACCCTATGAGCATATACAGGAGGAAGAGGTCCCCCTCAGTCACAGTCATAGGGGAGGGGAGTAGGGGGAAAACGGGAGGGAGGGAGGAATGGGAAGACACAAGGGATGGGATAACAACTGAGATGTAATATAAATAAATTAATAAGATATATTTTGAAAAAGAAAATAAACATATCTAATGAGAGATCAAGAAATTTGTATATCATCTCTACAAACTCTACACAGATTAATTTTTAAAATGCTGAAATGAAAATAATTTTCAACTAGGCGGCACCTAAGATTAGCAAAGGAAATTTCACTATGCACTCTGTACTTATTTCCTATTAAACATGGGGAATTATATTTTGTGTTTCGAGCCAAGAATCAGACTTTGATTTGTGGAGGTACATGTGTTGTCTGAGAACTTTAATGTTAGTTCTTAGGACCTAGAAGCATTGTCACAGAGGAGAAGATATGTTCTGAGACCTAGGAGTATTGGTGCACTGAACCTCTGATCTAGGATGACTTACATTCTACCAGAAGGGTACTGAGCAATGGACACTGTCTTTAACAATCACCATTGTTTTCTCTCTACAGAGGACCTAGATTTTAGTTGAGAGAAGGGGGATGTTGGAAGTGTAAGATGCAAAGAATCTGTGCCCAAACTGTGAAGACAATTTGGTGACCACTTATTAAAAACCATGTAGGTCCAGCTCTGATCTAGAAGACATGCATGGGCCTTTGCCCACAGAAGTCTCAGACGCACAACTGCTTCCTGCTCCCTGTGTCATTGACAGAGAGATTTTGAGCATCTGACTAAAGAAAATGAGTTCCCTTTCCTGGCAGAAATCATACAAATGAACCCCCATGGACCTCCCAGAAGCCTTGCAATATGTACACACCTACTATGCAACTGGAGATTCCCCTGCCCTTAGAATGCTGCATAATCCCAACAGAGTGCATGGCCATAATGTGAGGGTGAGGGTGGGCTCAGGAGTGGCCTTGGCAGAAAGCCCCAGAACCACGGCTTTCTCTGCATAGTATTATCCACATGAGTGGGCTGCCTCCATCAAAATCAACAGGACCGTATGGCAATGTTCAGATCTGAAATTATTTCAAATGGGTTCCTGTGTAGTTACAACTCTGTACTTGAAATCTTTGGGATTTCAATTTGGAAAGTCGTTCAAGTGAGTAATTTAATGTTGGTCTTCTCCTTCTGTTTTCCATTCAAGCTCACAAAATTCTAAACCTAATGTTATGACGAGCAAACTCTGTGTTTTCCAGGACAGTAGGGGGTTACTGTTTTTTGCTCCATGTATAAAAGATTAGATCAGAACTGATTATCAGTGAGGCACTGGAGTTGATAAAGACAAGTCTTATGTATATGAAGACAATTCTTAATCCTAGATAACGATTTATCTTGAGTGATATAATCCAATTTCTCTTCAAATATACAACTGAGCTTATTCAGAAGGCTACTCATTTAAGCACACTGAGTTATTAAATCACTGCAATTCTCCTCAGTCATATCTCTAAAGCCGTCTTTATTCTCCAAGTACAGTGGTCTCCCGGGTATAGAGGTATCTCAAATCACTTTTGAGAATTAGCTAGGATGCACCTTGCCTTTAGTTTTTAAACCCAAACTGACCAATACACTCATGATTGAGTGAACTATAGAGTTTGCTTTGGAACATCAGAAAGTGGTATGGAAGAATGGAAGATGCAAGGATACAGAGGGTTCAGGAGCCCTACAAAAATACCATCAAGGATGGTAGATCTGGACCCTGGGGGTTGGGGAGGCCTATACAAACTTTTGCACCAACCAAGGACAATGCTTGCTAGACTCCTTGTTCAGATCTAGGCAATGGACATCTTATTCTACATGGTTGTGGGGGACGGTAGCAGAAACTGCCTCTGATATGAACTCTGATGCCACTGATTTGATCACTTCCCCTTGGTGAGGAGGCCTAGGAGCACACAGAGGAAGGGGAGGCAGGCCATCTAGATGATACCTAGGAGGCTGTGGTCATGTGGTGGGGGAGGAGGTGCCTCTCTGTCAGAGGTCTAGGGAAAGGAGGGAGGGAGGGTACAAATAGGAAGAGACAAGTGAGGGTGTAATCTGAATAAATTATAATAAATTAAATGATTTTTAATGATTAAAAAAGAAAACATCAGTTCCTTAAAACTCTGTCCAAATTAATCCTCTTAACTCCTACTTAAAATCCTTAAAACAGATTTTTATTGAAAATTTCTTCTTATTTCTAAGAGATATGCTTACCTTGGCCCTGTTTGATATTTTCATTTGAGGTGTTCCTTAGTCTCTGCTCTGTCAAACAAAGAGATGACTTTCCTATAAGTTTTATCTATTCACCTCTACCAAGACTTTCCTCTTATGACTCTTAGGATCCCGAGAGAGAGAGAGAGAAAGAGAGAGGGGGGGGGAATCTTAATTTAAAAATAGCTTTTCAATATTTTCAATAGTAGAAGAGAATATATTATGGTTGCCTCTGCTTCCCTGTAGAGGTGCTTGCTCCTGTTTTACCCATCACTTGCTCTTTGTCTTCACAATTTAGTGTACTTCTTTCCCCGTCTTTCTGCTCATAAGAAAAGCCTCTGGATTTTTCAAGTGCATATGTCAGTGTTTTCTTCCTGAGGAGTGCTCACATAGATTCCTGGCTTGCTCAGGCTTGACAGTTTGGCCATCACACGTGAACTCTGATGTCACTGTCACCATAAGTATTCCCCTATGTTTCATGTCATCTTTCATGAACAGTTCATGAAAAAGGCTAAGAAATAAAAACTGAAACCTTCTCTATCAAAAAATGAACATATGAAATCCCTTTCCTCACCAAATAAAGGCAAAGCTACCTATGAGTACTATGTTGGTTGTCAGCAATCTCCCTTGATCTCATTAAAATGTCTGCAGGCCAGCAACTGACCATCTATAAGAGAAAGAATCACCTATGTTATAGCTTGTAGTGGTATAATAAAAAATACTTTCTAACGATATTTACATTTCCCCTAAGCTAGTGAGACATTTCATAGGAAAAGAAGATACAAGAAATGGGCTTTGTATACAAGCAGTGCTCAGAAAGCAGTTTGTACTGGAGTCAGAGCCCTACTGAGGACTACCATGATCAAGGCACATCTCATTTCCCAGTGTGCACACCGCTGTCCCTTCAAGTTCCTGCTCTCTCTTTGGACCATCTAGATATGAAGTTTTAGAACAGAAAGTTTTCTCAGAAGCTTCAAACTCTTGTAACAGCATCAGTAAACTAATTTACTGAACAATAAATTATTTTTTTTTAATCTCACAAATCATCATAGGCACATGACCACAGTCTCCCCTTACTGTTATAGTTTATGACCTATCTGCTGCCAATTGGTGATGTGTAGCAGACGTTTTCTCATCCAGTTAAGTGAAACTAGAAAAAAAAAATTCTGATGAATTTGTACTTCGAAATTGACAGAAGGAAGAACAGAGATAAAGTGAGAGATTAAATTTGATCAGTATGTGGTGTGATAAGCAACACGTAGCATAGTCAATATTTTAAACACTATAAGAAACAATTTTTGTCAGCCCTAAAAAATAAATAATAACTATTTTCCTGACTTATAGAACAGAAATGTGATGGTAAATGCCTGCAGTCACACAGCAGGTACGTGGCAGTGCTTGAGTTCAAACCTGAGCCTCCTGGCCTTCATAGACTCTGGTCTCAACTATTTTAATTATTTTATCTGTAATCCAACCATCTCTTTCTCTTGCTTTCTAGTCATTCTTGCATTACTGTATTTTCTGTCTTCTCTGTGGCATCTTCATTTGATGTGGCTCATTGTCTCCAATATGATCTTCCAACACACCTGCTAGTTTACACTCACTTTCCCAAACATCATCTTCCATGCATTTCCCTTCTGCTTTGCCTCATGATAAAAGGAATTTGACATCTTTATGTCCATATACCTTTCTTCATTTTGTAAATATTTAGGGATCCCTTTTCAAAACTTTTATACTATTTTTTTGTCGATCTCAAGTTTCACATCCACAAATACCATTCTTTGATCCAAAACACAATATAGTCAGTGAAACTCAAGGATCATGCACTGATTACGCCATTCATTATGCGATGGATGTGATGGTAAAATTATATGGCCTGTCTGCCGCCAAGTTCAATCACCTACAGAATGGATTTAATAGAGGTAACTGAATTTTAGGAGCCAGGTGAACAATATTCTATATTCTTTTTTTTTTTTTTTTTTGTGTGTGTGTGTGTGTGTGTGTGTGTGTGTGTGTGTGTGTGTGCATGTGTGTGAAGCCTATAAGCTCTGGGAAATTTATAAGACTTAACTTTTTCTGCCATAGGCAATCAATAATTATCTTCTAGATATGTCTCATATAAAGTTTTAGTTGCCCATATCCTCAAGATTGTTTATACAAACAAACCACCACTGATATATATATATATATATATATATATATATATATATATATATATATA
>OU015744.1:16270833-16284817 GCA_907169655.1 Acomys percivali
TATATATATATATATATATATATATATATATATATATATATATATATTCATATAAAACAGAAAGAAATACAAAACTATTTTTCTCTTTTCTTCATTTTGCGGGCAGGAACTACTTTCAGTTTACTGTCATTTGCTGATCTTGAAAATAATACCTGGGCCCAAATCTGCCTAACATAATGTTCTACTTGTAGGTTTCTAGGACCCTCTGGATCCTTCTACTTTGCTATTCTCCCATGCTTCTCTCATCTAGAGTTCCAATACAGGTGGTAAAAATTTAAACCCCTACTCAGATCTAGCCAATGGACAGAACATTCTCCACAGTTGAGTGGAGAGTGGGGTATGACTTTCTCACATACCCTGGTGCCTCACATTTGACCATGTCCCCTGGAGGGGGAGATCTGGTGGCACTCAGAGGAAGGACAGCAGGTTACCAAGAAGAGACTTGATACCCTATGAGCATATACAGGGGAGGTAATCCCCCTCAGGAACAGTCATAGGGGAGGGGAATAAGGGGAAAATGGGAGGGAGGGAGGGAAGAATGGGAGGATACAAGGGATGGGATAACCATTGAGATATAACAAGAATAAATTAATAAAAAAGAAAATAATACTATTTTTTGGACAATATGTTTATTAGATACAACAGGGACAGTTCTTACTTTTCTGAGGCTGCTATGAACTAGTAAAGTGGAACACTTACATGAGTCAGGAAACAGACTTAGAAATACAGTGATTAATTCAACACTAAGTTGTCAATGCAATGAATAACAGACAATCAGGATCCTGAGACCTTGACAGCTTCTTCTTATTGGTTATCTGCTTTGTTCATGATGGAGAAAAAACAAAAATCGGATCTGTAGATTCGCACAATCTGGCAGCTGGATGTTGGACATTTCATTTAAACATTAAAATTACCAAGTTTGTAAGTTTAGAGCACAGACACTTTTATTTATTTACTTTTAAATTTGTTCATGTTGAAATTGCCAAATCCACCAAACTAAAAAAAAAAAAAATGTGATCTGGAAGCTTTGACTTTTTTAAATTCTTTTTTTCAAATAATTTATTCAGATTATACCTCTGTGTAACCAAATACTGCTGGTCGAAAAAGCAGGAGAGGGAAATGTTGCTAGTAATGATGAAAGCACACCATTATTATTGGATGCTTTGTGGTATGATGTTATTTCAATTCCATTTTGTAATATATATATATATGTGTTTTGAAAACCCAGAACAATGCATTTATAACTGTTAGTACATCAGCTTTATTGTGACTTTCATTTTTCTCCAGAAAGATTAATTTTCTATTTGTAATAGGTTAGCTATTTACTTTCTCAACTCTTTCTATTTCATTATAATGATAAAATTATACACAGTGGTTGCCAATTTTTCCCAGTTGTTTTACAGTATTTGGTTTAGTAGAGATGAGGTATTGAGATATAGCCACCAACAAAGTAGCTTTCATATGGATAAAAATATGAATCCTGATTCCTGAGACATGACGCCCTATTATTCTCTAGTTATGATTGTTCCTTCTTGTTCTCTTTCCTTCCATCTCTCCAATCCCACCATCTCTATCTGCTCCTTCGTTTTAATGAATAAGATAGGAACTATTGTTAAAGCACAATAATTAGGTTCTAAAAAACTGTTCAGTAGTTGTTAGTGAAATAAATTACTCTTCTGATGCCTTTGAAATAAAGTTCTTTGTCTTGTCAGAGACTGTTACTAGGCAGCGGGACAGCAGTACTCAGTGGAACCCTCCCTGAACACGCAAAGATTTCTTTATGTAATGCTTTTATTTCTGTCCTTCGTCTCTTAAAGTGAGGTGTTTGCCTTTCTTGTCCCAAGATGGATTCACATGAAAATGTAAGAGTAGGATCATTATGGGTTGATGCATCTCCCAGGAATGTTGAGAGGCAATGAAAAGAGACAAGTACAACCTATCTGAAAGATGATGCCCTCAATTCTCTGTTAAGATGGATACATTGTAAAAGGGAACACACTGCTGTATATTGGCAGGCAGGTCACTGGAAAGTCTGGGTATAGAGAATGATAACGTTGTGTCTCTGTCATGTCTTTTCATTTTGCACTCACTTGAGCAATTGCAGAAATGCAAGAGCTAGTGCATCAGTTATACAAAGGGCCCAAATGAAGGCCCACGGATGGATGAGTCCTGATGGCCAATAACTAACTGACAGTGCTCAGGGTCCTGAAGGATGATTGCATTGACTTTTTGCATCTTTCATGCAAACGAGAGGATTTGACAGCTGTCAAAAGGGGCAGACTGGTCGCCAGATTCCCTGGAGATCTGTGTGAATAGTGAGGCTTGGAAGAGTGATTCCAAACACTAATGGGCTCTGAGAACCACAAATCATAAACCATGTGCTTCTGAGACCCAACTCATCATAGGGTCAGATTCAGGAAAATTGGATTTTAACAATTGAATTTATTTAGCTTTTTTTCCTTGAAGCATAATCTCCACCTTGACTAAAATTGTGATAATGGGGGTGGGGGGGAAGCTTTAGCACAATAGGAAGTAGATAGGCTTAATTTTGTAGTCGGCTTTATTGTGGTTGCTGGTTAATGTACCCGCTTTGTGCTCATGCCCACATTTCTAAGGGAATCCAGACTAATTATCACTCTGGTGATGTTTCTGTCTCCTTACATATTGAGGATGGGAAACACTCCTGTCTTGGCTTAGTTACATGTTCAGATTTTAATCAAGCAATTGTTGCTTTTCTGTGCAGTTCAAGTTTTGAAGGATGCAAAAGTGAGTAAAGGAACCACTGAGTGTCCCTAAAACAAGACACGTGTAGAATGAAGAGACACAGTCCACACTGGGTAGCATAGGGGCTGCTTCTGGCCTCTGGTCACATCGTCAATGGTAGAATCATTGGGATGTAAGACCTGAAAGAGAATTAATCACCTGTTCTAACAAAGTAAAATGTTAAACAGAAAAATAAAGACTTGCTTAAAGGGACACAGTCAAGACTGGCTCATTGGAAGGAGAAAATTATACTCTCTTATAATTGCCTCAAAATACTGATTTAAGATCTGTGTAGAATGTGATTATTTCAATGAACATGTAGTGACAAATATCTGAATAAAGCAAAGCATTTCTTTCAGGTGACATTTTTTTTAATTGCATGTGATCCTTGTGTGAAAGTGCATAGGATCACAGTTCTCAGCTTCGATTGCTTGGGCCTTTACTGAGAGATATTAGCCAGTTTTAGGCCATTTTATTACTCTCATACCTGGTAACTGGTAACTGGGTTTTGTGACTGGAGATAACACTTCTTATAATGCACCCATGGGATAAACTTCTTGTAATTCACAGGCCGTCTCCCCACAGCAGTCACCTGGACAGGGTGTCCATGGATTCATCACTGAGCACTCATGGATTACAGACATGGCTTTGCAGAACAGTAATATAGTCATCTGCTGTTGTGTTGCTTTCCGTTGATCTATGTTGATTCTCTGAAAATAAATCCAACAAAAAATGAGCTTCTGTAAAATCCAGTAACTATTTTCTACAGTAGTTGATATTTGTAAAAGACCATTATTTTTTTAAGTATATGAAAATGTTAATAAGCACTGGTTTCTCATCATGGTTTCCTTTACATACACTTCAAAATCACAGAAATAGCAATGGACAGAGTTCAGCAGCATCAGTCAGGACTAAGTTAGGACGTAAACAGGGTATAACTAGGCAAGCTGCCATTAGCGGGTTAAGTCCCCTCGAACCTATGAACACACAGGTGAGGAAAGAAAAAATTTAAATCTAGCAAGAATGGAGCTCACACAAGTGCTCGGTGTGAGCCTTCTGATGTCAACCTTTCTCACTGTAGTGAGTGCTTACAGTTTCTTGCGGGAAAACAGATGCTGCAGTACCACCTCAGACCCTAGGAATTAAGCATTTTAGACACCAGTGGATTTCTAGAGCTTAATCTTTATCCCTTGTTGCAAACGAACCAGTAGGCTGACGATACCGCCTAAACAATAGAATAAAATGTGTCCATCTGTCATTAAGATAATTGTTATTGATTTGTCCCCTTGTAATTTTCTGCTTTTTGTTTTTCGATGTTGGTTATAAATCACACCCACAACAGGCATAGAGCCTGTGTTTGTGTCTATTATGTGGTCCTGATAAGGCTGGGCAGCATTTTTCGCCTTCCTGATGCAAGTTATTGAGATTGATGGAAGCGCTTTGCTTGTCCTATCCCAAACACTGTGTAATTAATGCTTCATTATGTTAATACATGCAAATGTGAGGGTATGTGTTTGATTGGGAGGTGAGAGAACAAAAAGGATTAAAGAGTTCACTCCAAAGTACAAATTAATTTATTGCATTGCTAACTGGCCTCTGAGGAATGAGGGACTAGGCTTCAAGGGGAAAAAAAAAAAAAGAAAGAAAGAAAAAGAAAAAATGTGCAAAATAAAAGCACAGTTATGTATTTTTCAGAGGTGGTGTCATAGTTGGTGGATTATAAAAAGAGCATTTAGTCAAATGACAAGAGAATTTATCTGGATGGTGAGTTCAGTTCACAGGGCTCACTCTATAATAAAAAACTTAAGGATAGTGATGCCAAAAGCCACACACACACACACACACACACACACACACACACACACACACACACTGGGTATAGTAGAACTATAATCACCAAAATCATATTTCACCAGTTATATAGCATCAAGGATTAACATAATAACTTTATTTAAGACCTGGCAGGAAGAGAATTTTAGTCACTCACAATCTCAAACAATCAAATTTCTTATTATCAGATGGTTCATTCTGTTCTTCACAATGATCATTTAGATTATCTCATAGTAAATGTTTATATATGTGGCTTGCAAGATATTTATTAAAAGTAATATTAGACATATCTATAGTTTGTATTATATATACACAATAGTGAAGATTTTTGCATGTTTTGGTAATTTTTGTGTTGTTGAATTATTATTATTATTATTGAGATAATTTCTTAGGAAAGGAATTACTGGGGCCTACATTTTTATGGCATTAAATACACATTACTGTCTTTAAAAGCATTTTATGCTCCCAATATCTCACACAGAGAACAATAAATGGTTGCTAAATTTAATTAAGCATAGCCCTTCATTAAACTGTTACCCATTAAGTCAAGTTGTTTTAACTAATCACTTTTTGTGAGTAGGGGGTAGTGCTCCTCTTTGTCCACTAGGTGATGCTATTTTAAATACGTTTTTATGATGGAAAGCGAGTTTGCAATCCCAGCATTTAGGAGCTGAAGCAGGATTTTGAGTTCTAATCTAGGCAAGTCCAGGCTACTTAGGAAGGCCAGGTCCGGTGTGTAATGGACAGAGAATTGTACTATAAGCAGAAACGCAGTATTTGTGGGGAAGGGATCTTGAAATAGAGAACTCCAAACTAAGCATGGATTGTACTGAGCTAGTGGAGATATTTAGAGGAATAGCAGTGCGATATTTGTGACTATTGGTTTTATTGTTTGTTTTAATTGCTTTAACTATTTCTAGTGGTTACATCAGTGTCTACATCAGTGTGGTCGTACCAGTTTTCTCTTCTTATTCTTTACTGCTGCAATTCAAAATTGAGTGGGGTCCAAAAAGCTAAGCTGTTTACTTTTGTATTTTTATTTAATTCTTTTATTTTTGAGAATTTCACATATGCGTGCATATATGTATATATACACATAACTTAATTAGTTTCACTTTATGTTGTTCTTATGTACCTGAGTTAAGAGATGACCACTTGGATTAAATAACCCACTAGGAAGCTCATCCCTGAAGAAAACAAATTCTTCATCTCTCCTCATCCATTCATTGCCTGGAGTTTTATGTTTAGGAATAAGTCCTATAAAACCTGCCCCATCTGTGTTGCTCTTTCAACTGGCGTTATCATTACACAGGTCTTGTTTAGGAACCCATAGTGTTGAGATTTCATGGCTGCAGTTTTGCTGCCATATATGGAAGAAACTATCTAGTAGTAGGCATCCTGGTCCCCTGCTTATAAAGCCCCCACCCCCTTCTTCCCAGAGCATTAGGTATGGATGTTCTATTGTAGACATCAAGTGTGCAGACTGCTGATACAGAAACAAATTTAAGAGTGAGAAATAGAGTCTTGAATCAAAGATAATTTGCAGCCAATCTCATCCAATGTGATTACTAGAAATTATAGACTTCAGCACTAGCCTGTATCTTTTTTTTTCTAAAACCAGATTAATAAATGTTTTATTATAAAATTTAAAATTAAAACATGGAGCAAGATTATGTATTGGCCTACTTGTTTTTCTTCCTATAAAAGGAAAAGTAAAATGTAATTAGTATTTATATAGTATAGTAGCTGTTTTCATGTTGACAGGATATGGTCACTTGACGATCCATTATAAAATGTTAATAAAAACATATTGTATATGAGTGCATAATTAATACAACCAGTGTCAACCCATCCTGTAAGTTACCTGTTTTCTGCAATATGGCCATGATAAAAATCTTACTTTCTAATATTGGCACTAACTGGAGAGGTTTTTGAAATACATCTATATACAAATATATCAAAACCATGAACCCTCAATGGTTGACCAGTTGGCCATAGAAAGTGACTTCCTGATGTTGATAGAGCAGAAGTCCCTTGTGATACAGGTTCAGGCCTTGATCTGTCATCATTCATTCTTTTTTAAAATTTATTTGCTTTTATTTTATGTACATTGGTGTTTTGCCTGCAAGTATATCTGTGTGAGTGTGTCAGACCTTGGAGTTACAGACAGTTGTGAGCTGACCTGACAAATAGGTCCTGAGAATTGAACCTTGGTCCTCTGGAAAAGTAACCAGTACTACTAACTGCTGAGCCATCTCTGCAGCACCATTGTTCATTCTTGATGGGTGAGGCCAACAGTGTTATGAGCAATGACATACCTTACTCCCATGATTCATGTGTCATTTTTTTTCAGTCACTGTGCAGATTGGTACATTGATTGAATGCTTTTTGGTCCATAATCTCATACTCTCTGGTCTATCTCAATTTGGTTAATTTGATTTTAATTCACGTCTATTTCATCCTACAACCATCCTTTCAATACACCTCTGAAACAGTCCAGTAAATACAAGCTTCTTGCCTATAGATAAAAATTTCTGTAAATAGGTAGCCTACACTTAGATGAATGAGGCATGATTTTCTCTGATATAATTTAGCCCAAATCCAAAATCATAAAAATGTTAAACATTTCAATTGAATATATATATATATATTCTATTTTGTGAGTACCTGATAATATTTCTTATTTTCAGATAAATAGACTTCTGAATCCATATCTTCTTTAAATATATTGATAGGTACAGGGTCTATAATAATGTCAGTTTACACGTGCCCTGCTATATGTATAAAACAAGCCCCCTCTCAGTTTCAAATGATTTGTATCATAAATTACGAGAGCATTCACTCTGCTGATTAGCTTGAAATTGGCAGAAAGGAAAAACACACAATGTGATGTTTCGTCTGTTCTGAATCCAACCATCATGTTGTTAATGTTTATTTAATTCTACATTGTTTGTGGGAGATGTTGATACAGTGATATACAAAAGCAGCTTCAAGTAAAAGCTATTCTTAAAGCAATATCCAACCAAACACTGAGAGTATCCTGAAAATGGTGCTAACCTGCATCCTTGAGGGTGCCCAAACTGCCTTTAATCTGTAGAGACTGATTATGAAGTGGATTCCATTCGATTTGAGGCCTGAAGCTTGTGAGGTAAATAGGGGACTTACTCTCAGGAACTCCTCAGTGTACTCATTGTCTTTGCTTTACACCCTTTAGATTCACTGAACATGTTAAAGTTGGCAAGACATTTTATTCCCCTTTGAGAAAAATATGGCCCAATGGGTTTCGTTTATTTAGTGTGGAGCTAAATGAACAAGAAAATGAATTTCAGATTTCAGCAGTTATTAGGTGCCATATTTTTGATTTTGAGAGGTAAGAAATAGGTGTGAACATATATGCTCATAAGCCCATATTTTCTAGGCTATATCAAAATATTGATTAACTTTGGTAGTTAGTTATTTATGTCTTCACATATTCCACTATGTGGGATAGATCTAGACTTATTTAGAACCAAGTGTAGACATGCAGAGAAAACAGTTGATTACAGGCTCTCTAATAATTTCACATTTATTATCTGGTATTCTGGAGATCTCGCCCTCAACCTGCCTTTGCTTTCTTCGTTCGTGTCTGATACACAGGGTCTGTGCTTTGACTGTAGAATTACAGATTGGGCCAAGAGATTCAGCACAGTCTCTTGAGCCCTTCCTGTGGACACTCAGGATGTGAACACTTAAAGTCATTTTTCAGAGCTGAATTATTTTAAAACTCTATACCTCAAAAAGGCATTTTATACCAAAGTATTTTTGCATGTCATAGGATGCTCTGCCTCGTCTTTTTTCCCTGATTGCAAGCTTATGTGAAAAAAGATTTAAGCACTATAAATGTGTATAATAGATTTTCTAGACTCACAGTAGCCAAGGAAGGTCTTTATTAAATATTTCAGTTATGATCATATGTTTCTGTTTAATTTATATATGATTGTTTTGCTCAGAATGGTTTATGAAGTCTTTTTTGTATGAAACATAAGGAAGGGAAACCAAATTATATAATCAGAAATTTAAAAAACAAATCCCACTCTAGAATTGAACAATCTAGACTTGATTACTAAAGACTTGTTTAAATGTCTGTCTGTGAGCAAGACAGTTAAAACATCTGAACTTCTTGTCTGCATGGAAAATGAATTTACTTATCTTTTTGATCAGGGAGATCCCAACAGACGATAGGTAAGCACTGATTCTCCTTAAAAAGAACATTGTAAATACAGGAAAACATGAGGAGAAAGCTATGGCCCACTGTCTGTGTGATTCAACACAAAACTTCAACAAATCCTCCTGCTAAACGGTAGCTAGAATAGTGTGTATCCTTAACACGCACATTCAGCCCATGCTGGACAAGAGAAGAGTCTCCCTCAGGTCAGTGACATTGATTATTATCACTTATTTTTATACTGGCATTCATTGCCTTTTCCTTGCAAAAGCTAGGACACAGTTTTCATCCTTTTTTTTTCTTGGCCAGAAAGCAAAAGAGTTAGAAAGAAAATTTGGATTAAATTACATTTATTTGATTATAGTCGACAGATCCTAACTGATTTAGTAGTGTTTAAAACTCATACAAATTGTGGGGTTTGAAATTAGAATCCAGACAGATATAACACAACATAAGTATCATATAATAAAGAACCATACTATATAAAAGAACATGTGTGTGTGTGTGTGTGTGTGTATATATATATAATGATGATATCCTTTCACTGACTTATCCTAAATTATTTCTTTGTCTATATAAAATTCTTATTTCACAATCATTTATGAGTACCCCTGAGTTTGTTATGAGCTACTAAGTACTGTGTAAGATAGACAAGTGTGCCTCATTTCTTGATAGTCACCTTATCATAAAAATGTAAGTCTCAATCAATTGTTGACCAATAGGAAGATCGAAGTCCCAGGAAAGACTATTCAAGCCCTTTATCATCTAAGCGTTAATCCTGAAGCTGCACTTCAGTAGAATTTCTATCTTTCAACTGACACTACTTATAGTTCCAAAGCTCCAGTCATTGGAATTAAGGACGGACACCAGTTTGATGATTTCTAGCAGTTTTGCTAATGTACCAATAACAGTTATCCCTTGTAAGCAGGAGAAATGTATGATTCTTGATGCTAATGTCACCTTCACTTAAGATCACATGTGTAAGACCTTTGTCATTTAAATAAACACAAATCATATGTATGAGGCACATACAAAGTTCAGAAGTGCCTTTTTAGTTTTAATTATAGAAAGCATTTTCATTCTCACAGCCTGGGTCAAGATCCATTAAAACCATATAAACATTCCACACACAAAAACTGGGAGGGTCTTGGAGCAAATGCTGAACTCCAGGCAGTGCAAGGCTCATTGGCTTTTAATGCCAAAGCTTCTGTCCTGACTTTTATCACCATGGGTTTTCATCTTTGATGTCACTATGGTCTTTACAGAAAAAATAGCATTTTTCTGCCTAGACAAGATATAGTAAATATCAAACACAATGAGTGACAGTATTTTAATGAAAACTTTTGGCCTCCATTTTTGAGAAAATTGGACTTGTTATAATACAAATATTTTATCAGTTTGAATACATACATTGGACATCATACCCAATGTCAGCCCTGAGTTTTGCTGAATATTTAAGATCTTCTCTGGGTCTGTCAGACTATTAAGAAATTAATCCTTCCAGTTTGTGATGGGAGTTTCCATAAGATGAATAGTTCATTTCTCATGACTCAGAATAAGCCCTCCAATGCTTTGTCAGCATCATGACCAATGTAGGCTTTTATCTTCAAGAGAAAAGTATCAGACTCATTTTTCCAGCTAAAGAGGTGAATTCTGGGTCTCTTGGCACTGCTGTTAACTACATCTTTTTTTGTGTTCCCATTCCAGCCCATGAAATGCATATCACAAATTTACTATGAAGTAAATCTTTTCATATAATAGATTTCTGTCTAAATTTGAGGATTTTTTTACAACTAGCAAAAGTGGTAGATAATGAATTTAGAGACTATGATGATGCATAACCATTATGCTGTATAACTATGTATATTCTAATATTTTGTAGCCCCTATTCCTTGTTTCACTGATGACTGAATTAATTCCCAAGGTGCAGTGCATACATAGGTTAGCAAAGAATAGTTCAACCAAGATCTCAAATCTTTTGTCCACCTGGAATGAAAGTTTTTGTTTTAAATTGACACTGCTTTTATTTTCATATAAATTGTGTAACTCTCTCTGGTGATTTGCCTGGAGTCATTATAGGCTCTTTTCTTTTTTTAAATATAGTTTATTAATTTATTCTTATTACATCTCAATGATTATCCCATCCCTTGTATCCTCCCATTCCTCCCATTTTCCCCTTACTCCCTACTCCTATGACTGTGACTGAATGGGACCTCTTCCCCCTGTATATGCTCATAGGGTATCAAGTCTCTTCTTGGTAGCCTGCTATCCTTTCTCTGAGTGCCATCAGGCCTCCCCATCCAGGGGACGTGGTCAAATATGGGACACCAGAGTTCGTGTGAAAGTCAGACCCCACTCTCCACTCAACTGTAAGAATGTCATGTTCATTGGGTAGATCTGGGTAGGGGTTCGAAGTTTACTGCATGTATTGTCCTTGGCTGGTGCCATAGTTTGAGCAGGACCCCTGGGCCCAGATCCGCCCGTCTTTTCTTTGATCAATTACTGAATCTTAAACCTACAATTACTGAATCTTAAATCACTATCATCTCTATCTGTCCAGTGAGTACTGTATCTGGCCATTTATCACTATTTCCACTGCAATAGTTTGGACCAAATCTAAGCATCTCACATCTGTATTTGAAGTGATACTTCACCAATCTTCTTACTTCTCAACTCAGAGATCAATCTGATCCTTTTTAAAGCGAGGCCTGTCAACTCTGTGCCTATTACAGTTTGGGGGCTGGGTAATTCACCAGAGAGATCATCTTTTCTGTCTGTGGTAAGATGCGATTCTGTGTTCCTGAGTTCTACTCACTAAATGCCTCATCACTGCCTCTGGTTAAGAATCAAAAAATGTCTCCAGCCATTGCCAAATGCCCCTTTGTGAAGGAAATCAATCTCCTGGGAGGTGCTGCTGTAAAGTAAGGTGACCAGGTTGGAGGCTCTTCTTTCCTGGTCTCAGTCTTCCTTAGTTGCGTGTAGGTCTAGAATTGAGGCCTTGAGAGATTCCTTCTTTCCATGATAGAATATCAATTGATGTTGCCCTTGGTCAGCTCTTATTTAGGCAACCAAACTGAATAGATCTCATTCACGTAGCTTCTCTGACATTCCTAGAGATGAAAATTCACAGGCAATGTCCTGGTCACTTGGCTCTTATGCTCTTCCACTATGAACCCGAGCCTTAGATGCAGGAGTTGTCTTGTAGGTGTGTCAGTTGGGCCTGAGTACTCTCTTCTCACTTTCTCTCTGCAGTTTGGTTAGTTGTGGTTATCTATAATGATCTTTCTCTGCTACAAGGGGATGATCCCCAGAAGAAAGGCCACAAAATTGTTAGCCAACAACAAGTGGTTAGTCCTAAAATAATAAATATTTAATAAATAAATACATAGATAAATAATTCTATACAGACTGAGAAGGTTGTATTTATATATTTTGAAGAAGATATATATTATATACATGCAACAAAACTTTTAAAAACAGAGGCTATGAAGCTGAGAGGCATGTGTGGGGAGGTATGGAAAGGCTTGGAAAGAAGAAAAGGAGGGGGGAATGGTATAATTATATCCTAATTCGAAAACTAACAGCTCTTGAAAATGAATAGAAAAATAAAAGAACTCATTTGAGTGTTCCAGTCAACAGGTATACACACATGGACTGGTGAGTGAAGAAGAGGGAGAGGAAGCTAAGTTGCACTTTACCACAATGGGAGGAGGAAAGTTCAAACACGGGACACATTAAGCAACACATCAGAGTTTCTCTTTTATGTGTAAATTTTGCATAGGTCTGAAAAATGATGACCTAGATGTCAGGTTGGGTTACCTGTTGAACAGAAAGAAAAAAATTCCATTATAATTTCCCCAGTATCACACAGCAAAATCGAGCTGAGACTTAAGAGATTTAGCCCTTGAAGCAGAAAAAGGCTAAGAAAGTTCCTCATTACTTCAATGTGGTTCTTAGCACTTTTCTTCACCATTGGATTTAGCCAGAGGACACTCAGAGAGTTGCCTCGGGCACACTTTTGCCCTATGGAAACCTCAGATCTGCACACAGCTTCTTCCGCTTGCAGAACATACCTGATGCCCTACATTTCTGAAATGGGGCCTGTGTGTGGGTTCACTGAGAGATTTTTGCCGGGCCAGTTGCTTTTGAACTGCACATCTTGGGTTTCTGTTCCTGAGGTTTGTTCTTGTCTTGTAAAGGGTGGGAGAAATATAGAGCCCACCACGTAAAACGCAAATTGGATTCAACATCCTTTCCGGGAAGATATTTGGTCTTGTTGCCTCATGTCAGCAAATGTCCTGACACTAAAATCACTGCCTGACTCAACCATGGTAGAGTTGCAAGAGTTCAGTCTGTATTGCGACACTTGGACCACAAAGTTGGACCATCTGGATCCATATGCTGCTTGTTTACTTTCACTGTGTACTAAAAAAATTTTTTATAGAAGACAGACTGGCCAGGGCAAATGTAGTCCAAGAAGGTCTAGGTACATTTGCATTTCCAGGTTGGTCATTTAGAGCTCTTCTTTAGTATATAGAAAGTTCTAGGTTTGAAACTGCCACACTTGGGGATTAGGGAGGTGGTTCAATCTCTGTGAACATAAACTGCTAATCTAGAGGACTCAGATTTGATTCCCAGGACCCCCATGACAGTTCACAACCATTTTTAATTTTTGTCTTTTGTTTTGAAAGCTTTAGTGGTTTTTGTTTGTTTGTTTGTTTCCTTGCTTCCTTGCCTATTTGTTTATGTACAGAGACTAGCATGATCTGATTCACTGGATAGGTGGTCTTGAATAATGCATTTAAGGTTGTTTAGCTCAACTTAATGAACCCTATGGCCTTCATGTGCTGAAGGTGACACTGATGGTACACTTTCAGTCCATATCTCTGAATCCGACTATGGCAATTAGAGCAGACCGTGCAAGAAGAAGAGCCCTGGCAAAACTTCTGTGGGTGACTCCAGTGCAGCTGCTGGTGACGCACCTTGCCTTCACATGGCCAATGAGGAGAGAACCTACAACCGTTTGTGATCCAAGGAATATGACACCTACTTCTGGTCTTTGAAGGCACCAGGCACGCAAATGGTACACAGACATACACACAAGCAAGACAGCCGCACACACATACACATATAAATAAAATAAAATAAAATAAAATAAAATAAAATAAAATAAAATAAAATAAAATA
>OU015744.1:16284827-16328681 GCA_907169655.1 Acomys percivali
TAAAATAAAATAAAATAAAATAAAATAAAATAAAATAAAATAAAATAGTGCAACACACAAAAAATACTGAATCAGTTTGAGTTTTGGATAAACACAAATAAGGTTTTAGTGTGATAGGCCTATTAGTATTTATTTCACCTAAGTGCTTAGAACATATTTATTATATTAAAAGATTATTCACTTTTATATATTTAATCCACATACACTTTGCATCCTTAATTATGTAAACTAAGTACAGCAGCTCTAATGGGGGATAAGTTTTGTTCATTTAAACTTTTCATTTAAATTTGTGTTCATCTATTCATTTCAGTGATTGTGTGTGTGTGTGTGTGTGTGTGTGTGTGTGTGTGTGTGTGTTTCTTCCAGGAATATTTTTCTTTGCATTACTTACATTCTTACATTCATGGATAAATACCATATAGCCAATTCCTTTCTTCTTCTTAGTAAGAAAAACTGAAGTTCTTTGGTGTTAAAATTTGTTAATCTCTCTCAAAAGCTAGAATGAGTACAGTCTTTCCAACAGATGACCATATATGCTGAATATTACTTATGCTTAGTTTCTCAGGGAATCATAAAATGATATCAGTGTTGTTGTACATAGCAAGGACTCATTGACCAGTGGGCACAGAAGCCAATACTATAGTACTGATTATATTGTTTCCATTGTTTTATTTTTAAAATTCCAATTTCCAATACTGTTTTTCCTGAAATATCATTTGAGCTACTTAATTATGTAAAAATATTCATGTAGATATCCAGGCCTTATCCAGATTCACTTTCACTGCACTTCTGTTCTGCCTTTGGTGAATATAAATGTTTGCTCTCTGAACTGCCTGATATTAGTCTTAGGTTGAAAGGAAGTTCACAGAGGGCATCTTCAGACTACACAGAAAAAACATGGTTGTGGTTTTAGCCATCTTGGCACTAGATTAGACTAACAAGCCCATCATCCAAGTAATTGTCTGACACTCCAATGTACTAAAAACCACAATTCTATTAAATTAGAATGAATCATAAAAGGGGGGAGAAGGTATTTCATTAACAAAAATCCTTTTTAGTAGGGAATTGGCACTGTTACAACTCTCCAAAAGATATATTCTATAGCTTTTATAACTTTACCCCAATGCAGAAATTTTTTTATAATAATAAAATGATGTCTTTGTTTAGAAGGGGAACCTCAGTAGAGTTCTGGTAATAATAAAAGGAGCCTTGATACTGTAAACATCAGTCTTTTTCTTGGCTCTTTCCTCATCTTCCTTCAGTCTCTTAAAGAGAAGTGTGAAATAAAGTATCAACAAAATGTTTATTGGAGGAGTTGGCCAATTACTAGAGCTTTTTAGGTAAATTCCCATCAACTTTCATTTCCTTACTTAGAAAAAGAGTTGGCTCCAATTACAAAACAAAAAATCAAAACAACAACAAACCTAAATATGTACAAGTGCACACATGTTGTCTGAGGAACATCATGTTCTTGTTCTGGTCCAGGTCTGTACGTTTTTGTGAACAGAGTTTTTAAGTTTTGGTTACCTGGGAGTACCTTAAAGGTGCACCAAACACCTTATCATTGTTGATTGACAGGCACTCTCTAGGATTATAGTCTTACCTTATGCCCAGGTAGTATTGGTTTTGCAAGTATGAAAGCTATTCCGGACTTTACAAGTTTAACTTCTGAACCCCATAATATCCAGACTTTACGTTTTTTATCTACAATATCCAGACTTTATATTTTTTATCTACTGAACCCCATAACATTCATGTATGTTTACATCTGTTAATCCCCCCTTTCTCGATAGTGGTTTTTAGTCTCCACCCTCATCTCATACCCTCAAAAGTATTTTAAGTTTTTGTCAGAAATAAAAACCAGGATTACAGTTGCACATATCCTTGATGGGTGAGGATCCCAAAGAACATTATATCTTTCACAAGATTATTTTACTTTCCTTCAAAATGGATTTCTTTGTCTTAAAGGAGAGGTGATGGTGTCAGGATTATCTGGCTCAGTTCTGAGGATTTGGGCACTATCAAAACCTCTGAGTCTCTCAAAGTATATGTGATTTAAAATAGATGAAATTATGCACAGCAGGTTCTATGGGGAATTGTGTGACATTTTCTAATCTCAGGTTCTTTTAGGAACTTCGTTTCATGTCAGTGCTACTTTACATCAATTTGTCTTTTACCTTTCTTAACTACAAGCTTTTTACATTTGTGGGCTCAGAATGTGATATCTGATTCTCCTGGGAATTATTTTTCACACTGAACAATGTTTGATATTGTAGATAAAATGTCATACCATCATTCTAGGTTAGACTGCCCATGTGACACACAGGAATTTAAACTGAGCAAGACTATGATATGATAAGGAAATCAAGCACAATGGGACATAAACTTACAGGATCCATTTGAACACTTGATTTATTTGGGGGAGTTTCTAAAACTGGTTTAAAGACAATTCCCACCTCTAGATATTCAATATAATAACTTGAATGTCCTTGGCAGTCGTATTGCTTTTTTTTTTTTCTTGCCGCAGATAAACACCTGCCTCCCTCCCCAAAAAAAGTAGTGAGGAAGAATTCATTTTGCTCACAGTTCAGAGGTATTAACAGTCTGTCATGGGGAGGAAAGTCATGGTGGTAATCCTGACAAGTTGACTATGAAGATTAACTATCAAAACTTTTTGCTTCTGACTCTTTTTTGTTTTACATCTGATAAAACTAAAATAAGTGACAGTAGTTCTTCTTTGAATCACCTATGAAGAATAGCTTCTCTTCTGCAGGAAAACACAGGCACTATTATTTGTGTTCTTATCAAAATAACCCTTTGGCAGAAAGTAAAAAGATGAAGTTTGTGGACTGATAAAAGGAAATCATCAGATGTGAATGTGTGTGTATAAGTGAGTGTGTGTATATATGTGTATATGTGTATGTCTCTCAAATTCATGATCTTTTTTTTTCATTCTTATGGTACATGTATACCCATGTACAAACAGCCATATAACAGAGTCCACTTATCAGTGCCCCTATGCATGTGTGTCCAGACCTGACCACTTAGAACTGGACAAGCTTTGCAGTAAGTTGTTCCTGAGAGAAACTGATTCTCCCTCTCTCAGAAGTCATTGGCTTGTTACAGGTCTTCTTCTAGTGGTGGCAGCATCATGTGGCGTTTCCCATTCCCACATTAGTGTGTCCAATAATGTGGTCATTATGCCGGAATTCTTCATGGAATCATATTTTTTATTTCCCTATTATATCTGGGAAAACTGATCTAGCAGCAGACTTGCGTGGCCTCTGACACTACACTCTTTCCTCCCCACTCTTCCGTGAACCTGAGCCTTTGTTAGGGAAGTTGAGTTACAGATGTACTAGTTGTGACCGGGCACTGATAGTTACTTTTCTCTACATTCTGAGCAGTTGTGTCTCTCTGTGGTAGTTGCAAATAGAAACTTCTTTACACCAATAAGCTTCTTTGATTTTTCTCTACATTCTGAGCAGTTGTGTCTCTCTGTGGTAGTTGCAAATAGAAACTTCTTTACACCAATAAGCTTCTTTGATGAAAGGTGAAAGCTGCACTTATCTGTGAGCAAAGGAAACATATTTAGAATACAGCTAGACATCATGGTGGTTTAAGAAACTGACAAAGTAGGCTCTCCTTTCAGGTCTATGACTTCCCCCACTATGGTTAGTGGGTAAAGTTTAAAGATCCAGCGTGGTTTCCCTCCCACTGAACAGGCCTTAAGTTTAACTAGACAACAGTTGGCTACCAAGTTATAAGTGGCAGCATTGTACCGTTTGGGGTAACCGGCTAGGCCAGTCATTGTTATGGTTCTTTTACACCTGGCAGGACGACTAACTGTTCCATTCATTTGGCAGCGTGTACAGATCCTTGTGATACTAGGAGAGTCAGTGCTCAGGGATGAGGCTTTTAGATGAGTTATACATCAGTTCTTCCAAATTCTGTGCTCAGTATTTGTGGTGTCTTCAGCAAGAGGGTCTTTCCTCCTGGAAGGCCACTGTATTAGTTACTTTTCTGTTTCTGTGATAAAATATCATGATTATAGGCAACTTACTTATGGAAGTGTTTCCTTTGACATGGTTCTGGAGGAATAAGAATCCACTGTGGTGGGCAGGCATGGGAGAAAGTGGCAGACAAGACTGCAAAAACAGGAAGCTAATGACTCCATGGCAACATCAAACACAAGGCAGAGAGAGAAAGCAGTCTAGGTGGAGGAGTAGGCTCTGAGGCTACGCACTCGGAGAGCCCACCCCTAGTGACGTGTTTCCTCTATCAAGACCGTACCTTCCAAAGCTTCTCCGACATCACCATCAGATATGGACAAAGAATTTAAATACCAGAGCTCATGAGAGACATCTCTCATTTAAACCATCACAGCTGACAAGGGAAATAGATATGGCACATATTGTATTTGAAGACCCTTATATTTTACTCCAACCAACAACATGGAGGCTGGAAAGTTTCCAATGCCTGTGTGTGTGTGTGTGTGTGGGGGTGTTAGATAGTGTATGTCTCTTAATGGGCATAACTTCATTAATATGCACATATATACACATGTATGTATACATACATAGAATTAATTTAGAGTTACTATATAAAGTGTGTTACTCTATGGTTTCTCTAAACATTCTCAGTGTTATTTATTTCCCTCCCTTGTCTCTCCTCTTGTATTGTCTATCTTTCCAGTTAAATCCCAACCCCTAAACCATTATTCAAAATTGGTAAGAGAAAATGAGGAGTTGCTAATCTACTTTACAGCCAGTAATTGACACATTAATGGATTATTTCTTACACATGTGACATGCCTTACAAGAGGGTCAGAGAGAGCCTGTGCTTTGTATCAGTTGAAACATCGGCATACAAGTCATTTGCCATTTCTCAAGCAACACTTTTCACTGTGGGTCTGTCTTTTCTAAAATATTAAGTAATCCAAGATCCTGCAAGCAAAGAGATTTCATAATTTCAAAGCCATATATTTAAAGTATAATTGTTATGAAGAATACAAAAAAAAAAAAAGCTCAAAATTACCAACAAGCAGCAAGGGTAATTGTATTACGGAGAAACTAATCTTTATTTAACTTCCCTAAACCATGTACACACAGCACTGAAAACTGTCATAACCTCCCTGTTTCAGAGTAAGTAGATTATTTATTTGCGATAATGGGCACATATGCTCATTAACATGCTGTCATAAACAGCTGTGCTAAATGCATTATGTGCTCTGTGACATAAATAATGTGCTCAGCATGAGGTTGTGTTTAAAATATAGGCCCTGAGTAGAGAATAAAAATGCAATAAATGTTTTTTTTTTTTTTAATATAGTCGCCTAGTCCTGCATTCTAAATTTATTTCTTCTGTTTGAATGCTACTTAAATGGAAACTGTGGGCATTATTCTGATGGAGCATCCTGACATTCAATAACATTAGAAGAGTTTTACACTTTCTCACCCTGAGTGCAACTCCAGCCAGGTATTTGCTACCTAGTGGCTTTTACTATCAAATGAGAAGGAAGTATTTCACTTAGGGTCTATCTGCATCTCAGCACACTTAGTAAGTTCCATTGGTAGATGCCATTGACTCATTCTTGTGCCAATCCTTTCCAAAATGTGGGCTGAATGTAATGAACCTTCTATCGCAGCAACTACTTTCACTTTTCATGTGAAGGACCTGCATTCCGGGGGTGCACAATGAAATTTAGAATTGCACATCTTTAAGGGCTATAGACTGCACAAGAAGCAAAAGATTCGGACTCTTCAATCAAATGCCCGTCCCACTAAAGAAACGGACTACTTCGCTATAATTGGGCTGGTTATACAAATGTCAGTCTGTGTGAAGAGGGTCTCTAGGTGCTTCATCCCCTTGGGATTCTTAGATAGCATTGGATTCTTTCTGTTGATTGCTAGTGTTCGTTTATGTTTGTGAAAATTCAACTATCGTATTCTTTTAGTTAAGACCAGAAGAAACATTTGGAAAGAGATAAAGATACTTCAGGGGTTTAGGCAGTAATTGAAGTTTCAGGCAGGTGAGATCTACCTATGTTAAACCCACCTGAGATTTATTCTAAATAATGTTGTCTACACTAGTGATTTTCGTTTGTGTAAAAGTAAATGGATAGGTAAAAAAATACTAACAGATGCTAAAATGCAGATAATGAGATTAATCAAGTGCCATAAATCCTAGCTCTTACACTATTGATTGGTGAGACCAGTTTAAAAATAAGTTGGTTTTATATGGAAAATACTAATTACATCTGTCCAAAATTTCAAGTAATAACTGATGTCATAATATTCTTTTTTAAAAATATTCTTATCTATAACACGAATTATTATTTTTCCTAGTCTAGGCTGGGTGCTTTATTAATTGGTGCTCGCATATGTATTTTCTTTTGTTTAGCACAATATTCCTGATCTTAAATTTATCTATAATTGAAAGGGGAAAAACTTTGTTTTGAAAAAATAAGTTGTTTTTTGAGGAAATGTTGGGGAAATCAAACTTGAAATTTCTAAGACCACATAAATTTATTTTCCTTGTGCTCTCTTATTCCAGGTTTTCAGATTAAGCCTTTCACATCCCTTCGCTTCGTGTCTGAACCTTCTGATGCTATCACAATGCGTGGAGGAAATGTTCTGCTCAACTGCTCGGCGGAGTCCGACCGAGGCGCCCCAGTCATCAGGTGGAAGAAAGATGGCCTCATCCTGGCCTTGGGCATGGAAGACAGGAAGCAGCAACTTCCTAATGGGTCTCTGTTGATACAAAACATACTTCATTCCAGACACCATAAGCCGGATGAGGGACTTTACCAATGTGAGGCATCCTTAGGAGATTCTGGTTCCATTATCAGTCGGACAGCAAAGGTCGCAGTAGCAGGTATGTAGATCTTTTCTTCTCCCCTACTTCTTTCATTTCATCTACTCTTCTTAGGATGTCCTGTAAAAGCAATGCACATTTTAAAGAATTATGATATTTATTTAAAACAGTTATAATCGCTAAGGTGTAGTACGGTGGGTTGTGATTATATCCACCTAACATCACATAAGCAGTTATGTGGTGAAAACATTTAAATTACTCTTTTAGCAATGGTGAAACACACATAACAATTTTAGCTTTGGTCAGCATGGTGAGTAGTCAGTCCAGAATATATATTTCTTCTTTTAATTAATACTCGGCACTACAGTCAGATAGCGCTGCCCCTTCCCCCTGCTTCCTCACCCTTCTAAACCACCAAGCCTCTGGCAATTATCATTCTATTTTCTATGGGTTCAATAATTTAGATTCCACATATAAGTATAAGCAGGTAGTATTTATCTTTTCCTTTTTGACTTATTTTGCTTAGCTCATCATGCTATGTTCCAGGTTCAGCAACATTATCTAAAGTAACAGAATCCCACAGTTTATCTGTTCATCTGCTAACGGCCATGTTTGTTGACTGTGAATTGGCATTATGACTTGTGACTAGTGCTCAGAAGGCATGGGGTTACAGGCATTCTCTTGTCATTTATTTATCCCAAGATGACACATCCACCTAGTGACATGCTTCGAGTATCTTATGCTGCATGTAGTCTTCATTTTCTAGAAAGTTATCCGTCATGGCCACATTTCAGTTTTTCCACAAACAATGCACATTTGCATGCGAAATAAAAGAGGATTAAATGACTCATGTCTCAAGGTATCTTGTTAAATTTCTTTCAATTAACATAGAAAATAGCAGGCACATCTCAGTAGTACTACAGCTTTGTGGGAGTTGTTTTTGAAGCAAAGCTGGCTGGCTCGTGGACTCTCTGTTTACATGAATGGGAGGACTTTTTATTAGAAAAATATCAGAAAATTTATACTCTAATCATTTCTATTGTACAGATTCAGTAGTGTTAAACTTTGGTAAAGTCAGTGCTTTAAGCCCTAACGGCAGTACATTTTATTTTAATCACTGTGTCCTAATCCATAACATAGACCTCAGTGGAGAAATAAAACTGTTCTATCAGTACTTTCAAATGCAGCTCCCTTTTAACATGTCAGCTCAATGCCAAAAGATAAGATGGACACTTTCCTTTGCATTATGATCATTGAAAATATGGAGAAGTTAGGTAAACAGAACGGAGACCCAGGATGATGTTGTATCCACTCCATTGTTTTAGTGTTTTAAGCATGTCCTGCTAAATCTATGCAGAAAGCTGCCAGATTGTTATTTTTACTATCGTTATTTTATTGTATTATTGTTTCTTTTGTGGCCTAACTTAAACTTTGACTGTGATGTGGCCTTTTGAGGGTAGTGCCCCCAAAATTGGAGGGTTAGGCGTGGGCATACAATGAGCTAAGCCTTGCTTCCTGATGTGCAAGTAGCGAGTCAGCAGGGTGCTACCTGGAAGGAGCCATAAGGGAAGCAGCTGCTGCTGACTCGGCTCTGGGAAGATCCGGCTTCTAGTACTGAGAGGAAGGAACTCCTACTATATGCGGATGACTTGCTTTATAGTACTCGGTTATAGCTAACTAAAGCAGGCTCATCCATAGCCAGTTACAGCCGACTTTCCATCAGCTGATGGCTTCTGCAGGCTTCTCTCCCCGTTATCAGCACAATAATGGCCAGCCATTCTGATTTGCCCCAGACTGATGTGGGTGTGACATTTGGAAGTTGCATATTCTGGGAAATCTTTCAGCAGCCAGGCAAAGCTTTGTTTATCATAGTTTAAGGAAGCCATGCCAGATTTAGTAATGACCGACATCCTAAGGTGATGGTTCTCAACCTACCTAAATCTGTAACCCTTTAATACAACTCCGCATGGTGTGGTGACACCCTCCCCCAACCACAAAATTATTTCATTGCTGCTTTGTAACAGTAACTTTGCTACTGCTGTTATTTGAAATGTAAATATCTGATATGTAGGATATCTAATATGTGATCCCTGTGAAAAGATCACTTTACCCCCAGGGGGTCGCGACCCACAGGTTGAGAACCACTGTCCTGTAGAGCCAAGTGGATGGTCATCTTGATCATGAATACAAAGGTTTAAGTTACCTGGAACTGGTGAGCGATGAGTGTCTGGAATTTGATTGATATACATGAAGTATAGGCAGGGTGGGGATTTAATGGTAATTATGATTAATTAAGAAGAGCATGTGGTATCAACACTGAGAAACAGGAAAAGGTTTTGTATATGAGGAGACAGACATGCACCTTGACTTTCTGCAGACTGTATGTTTCTGGACTCATGGCTCCTTCCCATCAGATATGGAAGACCTAAAGCCCACCCCTACCTCCCCCTTCTAACCACCTCCCCCCGGTAATAGAAATGAATCAGCCTGGCATGTTGATGCCCTGTTACAAAAGGCAGCTTTATCTGTGCTACTAATGAAAATGTCCTGAATGTTGCAGTGTCTGTTTTGCTGCACTCCAGGTTCGGTTTTATGTTTTTGCCGTTTCAGTGACGAGATGAAGAATGAATGATTCCTTCCCTGTGAGATAGTAAAATAAAGTGGCTTTGACTTTAGTATTCTGTGGACGGGTTGGCTCGGGGATGCAGTCATTGGGGTGAAGTCTAATATTAGATTGTATCATTTCAAGGCAATAAGGCTCTTCACAGCATTTTAAACACTTTACCATGCTGTTTGGCAACACGGAATACATCAATGTTACGTCTGTTGAGGTTACGATTGCCAAACCACTAGGGGCATATATCATCCTTGCAATAAAGACCACAGCCCTGATTTAATCTTATTTTTAAAGCATTAGCAGTCAATAAAACAGTTACCACTAAAAGGTAACTTTTAAGAGTCAGCTTTGTCTGGGTAAGAAAAAGCAAAAACAAAACATGTCCCCTCAGGTACAGCGTAAAGCCCATGTAACGCAATGCCCCTCTTACACTTGGACTTCCTCGGAGTGTTCCTTGATAAAAAGGAAAAGTGGCAAACGAAATCAGTCTTTGATCAGCCACAACACTTTATGTAGTCATCTCTCTATGCACCATTCATCCTGTTTCCAGGAACCTCTCGAGTGCTCTTTAAATCCTGAGAACACACTTCGCTGGAGAGGCAAAAAGCAGAGAGAAGATAAACCGGGCCACAATCGCAGCCAATATCTTTTCAGAGGTTGCAATGCAACAAGCTAATAAAAACTGCTGGGTTTTTCTTTCACGTAATTTTGAGTTCAATTAGTGAAGAACGATGGGCTCTCCAGTCTCCATTTGAACGTAACTTGACTGGTACTGGCTTTGAGTGGGGACTTTATCCTAATAGCTCTAACCTGAGAAACGGCAGGCTTCCGCTGCTACACCCACCTCTGTGTGGCATGAAAGCTGAGCTTGAGAAGAGAGGCAAAGCTCTTCTTTATTTTCTACCATGCTTTCCAACTTCTATCTAAATGCACCCCGTGTGTTCGGTTGTAGGCATTTGTCCTGGCGATGGTGACAGGAGCCTTTGCTGCATCGGGAGGCTTCTGCCTCCATCATACTCTTCCCATCCCGCTTTTTCACTTTGCCTCTATTTTTCCTTTATTGGACTTGATCAGATTAAAATTCCCTTATTACTGGCTATGCAAATTCTTGATAGAACAACTTGTTTTATAGCTCACCTATCTTATCAGTTCAAAACCATAGGTTTACTCCCCCCCCCAAAAAAAATGAGATTATTCTAAGCTAGGAAAAGTCATCCTTTCCTAAGAGTACAGATAGAAGTTCCCCTGAATGACATGTTTATGGTGGAAGATATAACATGCATATTTATAATTACAGGAGGAAAAAAGTTCATAAATCAATGAATTTATCAAATGTATTGATAGGGACATCAGTAGGTGAGTTACAGCAAAGTGGAAAAACAATCAGCCACATGTTTCTCAAGTTATTACATTCAACAAGCTTTGCTGAATAACCTCAAGATAGTAGGAAACACAGGGGTTGCTAATAACTCACTAATCAAAGAACTGCAGACAGATTAAGAATTTTGCTTCTCTATCTATTGCAAAGTCCCAATCCATCATTCAAAGCAGACAAGATTTTTCACATTTCTGCCTTACACCATATAAACTGTTAGATGGCTTTGAAATTATAACATACACTATGCTGAGATATCCATTGCACATTAAAGTAACGGCATGAGCTCTTTCTGTAACCCAGAATACCAAGGTAAACATACAATCTCTTAGCTTCATATGTTGGCATCTGTCTGAGTCTCTGGATTTCAGCTATGGCCATGGTGTGCATTTGTAAGGCTATGTGTAGGTTCCTGTATGTGTAGTTCACACAGATACTCGAGGCCAGCCTTGAGTATTGCTCCTTTCATTGCTAGCCTCCTGTTGTCTGACACTGGTCTGGAGCTTGTCAATTAGTCTAGGGTGACTCTTTAGCAAGTTCTGGAGATGCACATGTCTCTGCTCCTCCAGCATATGAGTTGGAGGTGTGGTGTCTTACTTATGTGAGTTCTAGGATGGAATTCAGGACCCTATGGTTGTATGCCAAGCATCAGCTCTATGACCACTTTACATGTCATCTACGCTGTAAAGTTGTAGTGCAGAGTACATTATCACTTAATGGGAATAGTATTATTAATATATCCAATGGCTGGAATCATGGTATTATTGTGACTATTATTTTATCATTGTTATGAACAGGAAACTTTCAATAATCCTTGTCTTGGCTAAACCCACTTGAGGAGTCACATGAAATACTGACTATAATCAAACACCATAAATAAATGTTATATCCTTAAATCAGAGAATTGCTATTACCATCTATGACAAGTGGGCAAGCTTGAATTTAGACTTCAAAAAGTTGAATCGATTTTTTTTTCAAAATACCTCTAAGTCAAATATTCATTTCTCACCAATTGATCTATAACCTTGTCAATTCAGTTAATGTAACTCTTATTGCTTATATCAAGAGCTCTCTCTAAAGACAGAACTGTTACAGTCACTTCTGGAAAAGATTCTGGGTTCTTTTTTCCAACTTTATTAATGCCCTTTCAACTGTAAAAGATTTACTGATGCAGGACTTATGCGTGTGGTGATGAGTTAGACTCTGAAGGTCAAACATACATCTGCTTCCTTCAGGAATTCAATAATATCAGTATAAAGAAAAGGAGCTATGGACAAAGCTTCTGTGAATAATCATAGTTGATCCACTCTATTTTGTTTCTCAATGATATAATCATAACCACGTGCACAAGGAAGCACACACACACACAAACACACGCACACACACACCCTTGCTCTCTTTACAGTTGTTTATCCTTACATAACCCACGTAAGCCTCAAGGTGCACAGATGGAACCTGAGAGAAACATCTCATTGTCCTTACATTCTTGGAGATGGAGTGGCACAGACTCCAACCAAATAAAGTGATAGTGGCCATGGATTCATGATACAACTCTGTGTTGAGGTAGATTTTATTTTTTTCAGCTTTTCAGTATTTATATCTTCATATTCAAACAACTGGCATTGCTCTGCAGAGCTCCCCAAAAACATGTATGTATGCGCTGTCTTATATTGCTTGTATCGATATGAATGCTAAAGTTGATAGATGAAGCAGAGTATAAGATGGTGTATGATTTTTGTATGAACAGAGACTGGAACAAAAATTCTCTAATACAAGACAGAAAACAATCTCTCATCACTTAGCTTCTCAGCAGAGCTAAAGTTGAAGGCCCTGGATAGCCTCCCACGGAGTAATCACACAATCACTCATTTTTTATTCAGTTTAATCTGTCTAAACAAAAACCGACAAAAATACTAATAACTGCAATAGATTTTACTTATTAATCCTTTATCAGTTTATTGCAAACATCAATTCCATGGAAGAAAACCCAAAATTTCTTCTTGATGATTTTATTATCAGAGCTATATTTTCAATATGGACGCATTACAAATCTCTCTTGAAAAATAGAGAGCCTGCGTTTGTTAAATAAGTATATATGTCTTCTAGGAACACACTTTATTTTTAAGTGGTTTTCGACTTCAAGCCAAGATTGCATATTTTTTGTTCTCTTTCTTGAATATCAAGAAAATAAAAGAGCAATTAAATTGTATTTACTTCAGTTGTTATGTCATTCAGGGAGATATTTTCTTTTTCTTCCCTATTACAATAGATATTTCAAGATGCAAAAGCTTCCATTTTGCTTTTAAATAACCCAGGCATTATAATTAAAATTCCCTTGTGTTTTTTTTAAAATAATTAGTTATTTGATGAGTTGTTTCTATGAGTTCCCTTCCAGAATGCCTCCCATTTAAATGAGTTATGAAATAATTAGGGGAAGCATATTATGGTGAGAGAAGCTAGAAAGAGCCTTTTGTGAAATGATAACCTGACCTTTCCATTCTTGCTTAAAAGGAAACAGGAAAAAGCTTGTCTGAAGGGAAGGAGAATAAAATACATTGCCTCGGGTCACTCCAATGTTATATAAAGAAAACAGCAAGAAAAATGCTCATATTCTTTTTCTCTACAGGAGCAAATATAAGAATCTTGCCTAGAAGGTCAAGTTCATTCAGTGAAGCAGTTTGGAAAATGCATCCCAGGGCCCTAGGATCTCTGAAAAGTCTATTTTAGGAAGGTTCGGTTACAGAGTAAAGCTTTCCAGTTCACACTCACAGGAATGCTGTTTGCTTTCAATTGATGTGCAGGGATTTACATTTGTCTGGCTCTATAATTCTTAACAGTCTTAATTATCCCCAATTTAACTAAATACTCTTGCTAGTTGTGGTTTAAACATAAAAGAGAAAGAACACAGATGAAATTGTTGTATGTACACTGGTCTACAGTTTTTTATTGCCAAATAAACCTTGTGTAATTACTGATGTTGACCTCAACTTAAATAATTGAACTTTAAAGAGTAGGATTTTATGTTTCTCCATTAACTGTGTTAATAAGTTAGAATCAAAACATCTTCCTGACAGGGAAGATCTCCTTCAGTAGAAAATGGTGACAGAGAATTTGACAAGGCTTTTACCATAGAAAAGTCAATAAAATGAAAATTTTAAATTCTGCAATCTCTCACTTTCTTTGCATTGATGTGAATTCTAATTCACGTGGCAATGCTAATTGTTAATTACTCATGCAAAATTAATCTGCCTATCAATATGCTATACTTCTCATCTCCAGTTATACTGTCCAAAGTATAACAGGAGCAATAGCTAAAATAACTCAAGTGATAATAGTCAGTGGGGATTTGTTGTTGTGGTTGTTGTTAATTTTCATGTCTGCAAGACTTCCATTGGGCATAGTAATTTAACATGAGTGATAAAATGAGCCTAGCCATGTTTTAAGTCACCAGTAAGAAAAAGTGACACCATTTAGCTCAACTATCACAGGGCTTGTGACACCCCTGTGTCTATCATAAGAGCTAATGCCCCTGCAACATAGGGAATACTAATATGAGAAAAATGTCATGTTTGATTAAGCAACGTCTTCTTTGGCACATGAGCTTTGAGGTACTCTGCTGCCTCACATTTGACCATGCCCCCTGAGGAGGAGACCTGCTGGCACTCAGAGGAAGGACAGCAGGTTACCAAGAAGAGACTTGATACCCTATGAGCATATACAGGGGGAGGTAATCCCCCTCAGGAACAGTCATAGGGGAGGGGAATAAGGGGAAAATGGGAGGAAGGGAAGAATGGGAGGATACAAGGGATGAGATAACCATTGAGATGTAACAAGAATAAATTAATTTTAAAAAATTTAGAAAAAGAAAAGAAAAATGAAGACTCAAAGATCTGTGCACAAAAGGGTGTGGCAGTGCTTTCTGCTACATTTATGAAAGGTATAGATGATAGTAGAGAAATACATGGGGGCTGGAGAGATGGCTCAGTGGCTCAGAGCACAGTCTGCTCTTCTAGAGGTCCTGAGTTCAATTCCTAGCGACCACATGGTGGCTCAAAACCATCTCTAATGAAATCAGGTGCCCTCTTCTGGCATGCAAGCTCCTATGCAGGCAGAACACTATATAAGTAATAAATAAATAAATCTTTAAAAAAAAAAGAAACAGGTGAAAATAGGCCATGTATTGTGTAATAAACTAGAAAGCGCTCATCACAGCCTGTTTCTTCAATCATCCTGCACCCTTTACATTTCTGATCCTAATGTCTGAGTTGGAACTCCCATTCCATGAAGATCTTACTAGATACTGTTGCAGTCAGATCATGTAAACTTCACAGAGAAAAGGTGAAAAAAAAAAAACTATTTGGCTTGCAAAGTGCCTTATCTTGTGGTGGTGTTGCATGTTAGCCTAAGCAGCATAACTGTAAATCTTTAAATCACTATGAAATTTTACCTGGTAGTAAAGGAAGGGCCATTGTATTCTTATAAATCAGTATCTGGCATTGATATTTTGTTTTGTTTTGTTTTGTTTTTACATTTAGCACTTAAACAATATTACATGGGGATCCTTGAAAGAAGGTATTTATTTCTATTACTTGCAAAGTTTTTTCCACACAGTAGCAAGTGACTTAAACATAGAGAATGGTCTACAAGTTAAATTGCAAACTAGAAGGAAACTGTGGGAAATCTGGGTGTACATACTACATAAGTTATCTTATTCCTTTTCTGTGGTTATCAACAACAAAAGGATTGAAGACAAGGCATAAACACAGCTGTGTACTTTTGTCAGGGTCAAATATGTATATATATATATATATATATATATATATATATATATATATATATATAAAATGTTTGAAAATACTGAATAAAAGTAATGAACACAATTACTCATGTCTCCTAAACTTATTATTTTAATAGTCTACTTATATCTATATCTATGTAATCTATAGTAATAAAAGTAATTGGCCACTTGTCCCATAATTATTAAATATGTCTCCTATTAGTGGCGAGAGAATAATTGAACATGAGTCACTGTGATTTCTGAAGCCACTGCTTGTTCTTGATACAGCAGGTGACTTGATTTGGATACAGAGTCATGAGCTTAGAACAAAGCAGAAACCAAATGACCCATGTTTATCATAGCAATAAAACCACAGTAGGTTCCAAAACTATTTTCTCTTATAAGAAGTCCCCTTTTCCAAATGTATTATGTAGAGATATGGGCTTTCTGCTGGAGGTAGCTAAACACTGAAGTATTATTTCCAAGAATAGCACAACTCCTTGAGAATTAGAGAATAAATGCAATTAAAGAGTTTGGTGGACATCAGTATGCTGTGAGTGTGTGAGATGGTTTGTGTCTTTTCTCCCTTTATGCTCACTAAATGATTATGTCTGCATAATGTATTTCTCAATCTAGCTCAACCAGAGATATCGCCATCAATACAGAACAGACACCTGCCCCTCACTCCCCTTTCCATCTAGATGGCTCTTCCCCTCCCTCCTTCTCTACCTCTGTTCTTTAAATCTAGTGATGAACACCATAGTCACAAAATCCACCATTTGATTTATAACCTCTGGACTGATGTTATATTACACCTATTTCTTTTTTAAAAATTGCTTTTTACAAAAGTGAAAACAAGTTCTGTTGTAACCCTGAGGCCCTACAGCCCTTACAGAAGGCCAGTCCTGGGGTTCATTTACTGTTAGTCTACCTGGAACACTTCATCAACAAGAAACCCATTTAAGAATGTTAAAGATGAAAGCCACCTATACAGACTCAAGTTTAAGTCTCAGACATGATTGATTTTGTTGCATTTGATTTTTTTTTTGTGGGCCCTCTCAGAGGGGAATTCAACTCTAAAGGCTAAAATAGGATATGAGAAGTAAGCAGTAACTTTTTGGTCTAGGCACTGGTTCAAACTCTGTTAGGCTGTTTGGTGTACTAGGCACAGTATAACCCTACATTATAGCTACTTCTCTGAGATCATTTCCATTAGCATCCTGCCCAAAAGACACCCTAATTTTGGAGGATATAACTGAAGATAACATGAAGGGACACCTTGAGCTTACTCCCACATGTTCATGGCGTTTCTGGAATTGGCTTTCTACTGAGAAATAGTTAATATACTATGCAATTCGTTCTTTAAAAGCTTTTTTTTTTTAAAGCACAGTAACTGGCAGGCACCAACCCTCTTAGCTATTTTGCTATTTCTCAGCTTCACTCCCCAAGTTGCTTCTGCTCCATCAGGCCAGCCTGCACGGCCATGTGCTCATGGTTCATCCTGCCCCAGAACGACGTGCTTCTCTCCAGCTTTCTCTCCTCCTGTGACATCCTGCTACTTCTTCTCTTCCCTCCTCACAGCTTTGTGGTCCCTCTCAGAACACAAGCCTGGGAACCTCAGCTCTGCCTACTTCTCTTCACTCAAGTCACAGTCTTCAGCATGTTTTTTTTAAACCAGTCAACTTTAAATTAGGTAGAGCAAGGGTTACGCAACAAAAACAGGTGTGCACAAGAAGGTGCTAGTCTGGGCAGGCATGCAGATCTTGGGAGACCAGTAACTGGCATCAGAATACATAGTACCTGACCAGCCCGAGACAATTTCACCTTTTTGTATAAATAGAAAGGCTCTTTCTCTTACAACAATAAATTACAAACAGTAAGCATATGATTCCATCATTACTAGACTGTTGATAGACCTGTGAAACCATTACTTCTGTCTAGCTGTGGAACCTTTTCTCACGTTCATTCTTTCCTTTCGCTGTTTCTTGGAAAGCAGTAATCTATAGCCTGTCTTTATGGAGTATTGTTAACATAAAACATTATTACTTTAACATAAATATTTTTTTGGCTTGTTTTGTTACTTAATGATGTATTATTCTACTTTTTGATTAGTGTATAGTATTCCACGATTTGCCTAACAGTCATCGTTTGATTTCATCTCACTGACTTTGAAGCACACTACTTCCTTCTTACTCTGCAACACTGAGAGGTAGAGTCTGTCAAGGCATTGAAAGATTTTCTCTGTACTAGCATGCCCAGAGTCCCCTTTCCTTCCAGAAAAGCATAGGAACTCCAAGTTAGCCAGCTTGCCAGCTGCTGTTCTTTAAGACGTCATGAATGTCAATAGTCATTAAAGATATAAGATGTTCCTCTAGTTTAGAGTTTAAGCTAATTTAACAGCCATATGTTCATACAAACTTGATTAGTTACAACTGATTTAGGAAATCATTCCCCCCCCCCCCCGCAACCCCTGTGTTAAAACATGCAGGCTATAGCCCTAGTTTGTAAGAGGGCCTACATGTATTTCTTCCAACAAAGCTATCTTTTCTAAGATTATTTTCCTCCCTCCCTTGAATTCGTACAAATATCTATAATGGAAATGTTTCTCTTTAGAAAGGCTTTTTGAAAAGCTTTTCCTGGAGAGCATTTTAATGATCAGCATTATTTATTTGGACCATATAATTATGCAAACAACTTGATCCTTTCCATGCCAGAACTCTTATAACTTCACGTGCCTTCAGAAAATGTGAATAAGATTGCAAGACAGTGTCCCAATGAGCACTTTAGTGCTTTGGAGAGAAAATGTGAGTGCAGAGTTGAGCATGTGTGGTCGGCACAGTGACGATGACAAGGATGTTTATAAAGAGAACAGCGCAATGAACAGCACCACAGGTCGGAGGAGGGAAGCAATTTTGTGAAATGAAAGATGTTAAATGTTTTAATTTTCTTCCTTGCCAGTAAAATCTTGTAAAACAAGATGACATATTAAATTTTGTATACAACAATGGCTCCAAGAGTCTGTCAACATTTTCATTATGAACTCTATTTTAGAAGTTTATAGCTCAGCTTCAGGAATTCACTCTGGCTTGACATTTGAGGTGCAGGGTCTTACCTGAGGAACATGTGTTTCACGTGTTTTAAAAATTATGAGTTGATCCATTCTCATTTATACAGAGTAACCTTTTCATGCATTGCTTGGTTATTCTGTCTCAGCAACTGCTTACATGCAGAGAGCTTATGAGAGACAGGTGACAAACAGGGGGAAATCTACAGATCTGGTCAATGCCAGTCTGGCCCTTGGCCTTTCCTTACTGAGTCTCAAGGTCACACTTATTGCTCAGCCAATCGTAGAGAATACAACTTCCATTATACCGCCCTCACCATTTTGGACTAAACTGTGTCACCAGTGGTATATACTGAACCAAATATCTGCAGACATGACCCTGATGGACTGAGAGAATTCTTAGTCTTCAGTCTGTCCGGTTTAACATTTTTATTATTTTGTAGAAGCCACAAGAAATGTTTCTAAAGTTTCTCAGTGTGTTCGCTAACCTTGCTACCTCTAACTTTGCTATCTATGTGTATATACACATGCGTGCAAAGAGGGCTGTTTCTTTCACATCTGCCATACTTAATACATTGTAGGTTTTAAAAACCAATATTAATAACGTAGCTACCATCCTAATGCATTATATTTTTTGACCATCTGCAGTTAACGCTAAAAAATTACTTTTGTGAATGTAACAATAAAAGAAGGAGGAAAATAAAAGGTCAACGGGAAGGAAGCCTAAAGTCAGGCTTTGAAAGGTCTCAGTGACTAACTTCTTAAATGTGTTTCCAAAAGGGCTGACTGCAGACACTTTGTAAGCATGAGGCATCCTCTCAATGAAGAGGAGGGCTTGAGTCCTCAGCTCTAGGTGGCTTCAAAAAATTTGTTTAAAGTATTTTCTGTGAAGACTGATGTTATTGTTTTGAGAGGGATTGTAATGAATATCCAGGTGGCTTTGTTGGGTTTTGTTCGTTTGGTTGGTTGGTTGGTTGGTTTTCTTCTTAAATCACTTATTTTAAAGGAAAATTTAGGTTCACGGTAAAATTGAGTACAATTAGGAGGGTATCTCTATATAGACCCTACTCCAGTGTGCCCAGCTGTGCCCACTGTTAATGTCCTACAAGGGAGATTGTGTTTGTTCTAATGTTGTTCGTGTCCATAGTTTACCTTAGGAGTACCTCAATGTAGCATGTTCTATGGGTTTGAGAAAGCATCCTAGGAAATGTACAGCCACTGCTAACATCTAATGTTGTAGATGCTCCATAGTTTTGCCTTTTCAGAGTAACATCTAGCTAGAAAGCTATAAGTGTGCAGCCTTTGCACGCTGCATTGTCCCACTTCACAACAGCCCCTGGGCAAGTGTCCTCTCTGTTTTCGCCTGGCTCAATAATTCATTTCCTATTACTGTAAAACAATATCTCTATGTTTGTATGCACTATGATTCATATTTATAAGAAATAACATTGTCTTTTGTCTAAATATTTGTCAGATTTTAAACAAAGCTGTTATCAGCATCATGTATAAGGTTTTTATATGTATGTTTAGGGAGTGCTTATTTTTATTGGATTTTTCTTTTGCTTTATTACTTTGATTGTTCACATTGAGAAAGGATTATGTTTTTCCTCAAGTTGTCCTCTAACTCACTATGTAACTACATATGACCTATAACCTCTGGGGCTTTGCTTCTGCTTTGCATATCTAGAATTATTGGTATGCAGCACCATGCTTAGATTATTAGGAGCTGCTCTTCATTCCTAGCCCCGAACAAACATTTCACTTTAATTTTAGTAAGTAGCAAAGGGCCTGATTCCTGGTGTGTGGTAGGAATATATTTAGCTTTATCCAATGTTAGTGTCATTCACAATTCATGAACTGTCTCTCTATGGCCTTTTTACCATTTATCCATCATCCATGTTCAGATATCTGTTCTCGCATTGTAAAAAGAAAATTTTATTTTCTTTGTTTTTTTTGTTTGTTTGTTTGTTTTTGTTTTTCTGAGACAGGGTCTCTCTGTATATCCTTGGCTGTCATGGACTTTCTTTGTAGACCTGGCTAGCCTCGAACTCACAGCAATTGCCTGCCTCTGCCTCCTGAGTGCTTAGATTAAAGGCGTGCGCCACCAATGCCTGGCTGAAAATTTTATTTTCTTATGGTTAATTGTTTTTTTAATGTATGAAAGCTTTTTAACAACAGTAATTTTGGCATATATTTCCTACCAACCTAGATTTGTCCTCATTATCAATACCAGAGACATTTTCCATTTTAATGAAATTCAACCTACTAAGAATTTCTTTCATGAGTTGTTTGTGTCACTGATACTGTCCCTACATTCAAAGCCATTAAGAGTTCCACCTCTTCCTCCTCTTCCTCCTCCTCCTCTTCCTCCTCCTCCATACCTTCCTTCTTTCTTGTATCCAGTCTGGAAGTATAGAATTTCCTACATCTCCTGGAGAAGCTTAGCCCACTCCACTGTCTTTGATTGCTCATTCATTCCTTTGTTCATTTAAAGTATTTATGTGTATTTAAACACTTACTTAATGTATGATAAAGATATTTTTAGGTAGAGTGTTAGAGAGTTAGTAGTATGATTTACGTGACTTTATTAGACATTCTAAATCTTATTTTACTCTTTCTTCTTCTGTATTTATCTCTTGACCCCTCCTTGTTAGAGACCCTAAATTTTCCCATTCCCCCGTCCAATAACCAGTACCTTCCTATTCCCCCTTCTATTACTCTGCCACTCCCCCAACTCAGCAGTACTCCCATTTTATTCTCCTTCTATTCAGTTACACCAGAATATGTACTCACTTCTGAAGACTTGGAACTAGGAGCCTCAGATGAAATACAACATGTGGCCTCTGTCTTTTTAGGTCTGGGTCACCTCACTCAATACGACTGTTGCAATTCCTATACATCTCCCCACAAATTTCATGGTTACAGTTTTTGTTGTTGTTGTTTGTTTGTTTTAGTTTTTGTTTTTTAACAACTGAATAGCATTCTATAGTGTTCTAGGTACTGACTTTTAATTTTCAGTTATTTGTTGAAGGATGGATGAGTAGGTATTTTCCATTTCCTTGCTATTGAACATAGAGCAGCAGTGAACACGGCTGAGCAAGTATATGTGCAGTACTATGGGGAGTCTTGAGGGCACGTGGCAAGGAGTGTTGTTAAATCTGGATCACAGGGCAGATTTAGTTTCAGCTTCTGCGTATGAGCCACACTGATTTACTGAGAAGCTGGACCCGTTTTCGGTCTCATCATCAGCAACTAAAGGGGAGTCCTCTTCCCCACAGCCCCTCCAGCACTGGTTGTCAGCTGTTTGCTGATCTTTGACATTCTGACTTGGGTAAGATGAACTCTCAACGTTGTTTTGATTTGAATTCACTAATTGCTAAAGATGATGAGCGTTTTTGAGATTTTTTTTCTTCTTTTGAGAATTATCTCTTCAGATCCCAGGCCTATTATTTGAATGGGTCGTTTGCTTTGGTTTTTCTTTGTTTGTTTTTTACTCTTTATTTTGGAGTTCTTTATATATTTTGGATTTAAATTTTTTTGTGAGTTATATTGTTGGCAAATAACCTATTCTAGTCCACTGGCTTCCTCTTCACCCAACTGAGTCTTTATTTAGGTGTAGAGAACCCTGTTAGTCTCTTGAAGTCCCACTTATGTTTGGCACTTTTACATGTCAGCACTAACCAGTCTTGGACACAGTGTTTTCACCGTCCTTTCTAGCTACTACTGATCACAAACGTGGTTTTTTTTCTTATAGAGAGCATCTGTCATGCCTGTCCTAAGTATCTCTGACTGAGGACAGGAGAAAACTGGACTTTTGTATCACAGAACATCTAGTGGCTGCACTGGAGTGTCTTGTTGGGGTTGTAGAGACTGAGGAATTGAAATTGCTCATTAAGATGGGAAGAGAAGTGCAGAACAGGGATCCTGGGCGTTCAGTTTATAATTACTGAGTGCTCAGCTCCCCCATTTACCTTGGATTCAAGTCATCAAGTCACCAGCCAAAAGATTTACACCAGCATTAGGCCCAAGCTAGAGAGCAGGCATTGAGGAATTCATAGAATCTTATATTTGAGAAAAAGGCAAATGCCAGAAAATTTATAATGGTATTCACTAAATTTAGATCATTAAAGGATTTGCCATCTGCCCCCCTTTCCTATGCTTCCAGGATCCATAGTCCAGAGAGTATTGGTATGCCAGGGTAGACTTAGCCAGGATGATAATACAGGCACTGTGCTTGGCCTTTCCTTCCTGGCAAGACGCTACAGAGAAAACTGGTGGTGTTCATCTTTTGTGTTTAAGGGACACTCTACTTTCCTTTTCAGAAAGCAGAGCTCAAATGCTCTGAAATTTACTTTATAGACTCAAAGGGTACATAGTAGTCCCTGTCCAGTAGGAGAAGTCTTGGGTTGGCCTAGTGCATGCTGGGAAACTAAACACAGACTACATGCACAGAGATGTCCTGACACAAGCAGGACAAGAGACTATATGCCACATAGATATGTGTAGTAAAAGAGAGTTTTCATTTACATAAATGAACATCTCAAAATGTAAATAAGTGTATAAAACTATTGTTCAGTTCTACTCAGAAACTCTATCTTAAAATTAAAAGCAACATGGCTGACTGAGCCTGTCATCAAGTGGCACTGCCAATTCCTCTAGTATTCATTCCTTGACATAATTCCTGGTTTCATTCCAGTGTTTGACAATATTCTTAGTTTTCTTGTCATTTGTCTAAACATGGCCAAAGAAGCTTGGAACTTCCGTTACATAGAAACACAAGTGAGTCAATGTTCAGAACGCAAAGCTACTGTGGATCATTGCGCTCTATGGAGAGGAAATGTACACACTGTATAGAATGTTCTCTAATAAAGCTTTTGTGTGCTACTTTACTTATTTAAGGGAGATAGAAAACTTTTCAGTGTCAAAACCCTCTTGTAATATGAAGCAGTTTTTTTCCAACTGTTTGTTTCTCTAGTCTCTTTCCTGATATTTTAATAAAGTCTTTTGTCTATTATTTCTTAAATATGGCATGTATTTAAGTTATCTGTGGGTGGCCTTGTCCTATCTCAATGAACTATTTCTCTAATAGTTTCACGTGTAACTATGACATTTATTCAAGCTTAATGGGTACATGGTTTGCTTTACCTAAAATAGCATAAAACTTTATTATTTTGTGTTATATCTATCTTATATTTCCATCGTGTAGTTATTAGGCACAGATACCTACTTTTATTTATTACAGTGTCATCTTTGTGTTGTTAGAAGCTATTGGTTTTAATTCCTCTTTATTAAACGGTATAGGGATAGCAGACTGGTGAATGGTATATTTATCAATTCATGAGGAGCACTTTTTGATTTGGAGACTTTGCTTTGGCTGTTATTCTTTCCACAATATTACATTTAATGTGATCACAAACAGTCAGAAAGCCACAAATATCAAGAGATTAGTAGCTGCAGATTTGTAAAAAGTTTACTTTTTAGAGAACTTGATTAAATGAATCTCCATGGATTGCTATGGTTTATAGTAGAAGTGATGTGGTGATTGTGTTAGATGCTTAATATGCTTACAGATGAAATTTTCTTTTGCTTTTTGATCATTCACTTTGGCTCATAGTTAATGCTCAGTGTACTTAGGAAAACTACCTGAGAGATTCTGATACGAATATTTCAAGGAAAGAGTAAAAGCACATGCCTAGGTTCAGTGTCAGAACTAATTGTGTTTTCTATTAAAAGAGACCTGGATCAGATGAGACCAGGACCTGTCTGCAAGGTGTCAGTCCTGAAGAGCATGTGATACAGTTGGCCCTTAACTTTTGCTGTATTTTCTTCTTGTTCTTTTCTAACATTTAACTTTATTCTCACTCAGCAGCAAATGAATTTTCTTTACTTTTCTTTCTTCCTTATTTATTAATTTATTCCACCACCTCTTCAGCATTTTTGTTTTCCTCATTCTCTTACTCTTCCTTTTTTTGAGACACTATCATGCATGTCAGGCTGCCTCCAAACTCAGTGAAACTGAGGATGACTTTGACCTTCTGATCTTCCTATTCTGCCTGCTATGTTCTAGGGTTACAAGTTGGTGAGACCAGCTTGGTTTATGTACTGCTGGGTTTGCACACAGGTCCTCTTGCATGTAAGCAAGAAATCTACCAAATCTTCCCTAGTCCTGAAGCTGAAATGTATCAAGGGAGAGTTTGACAACTTCTCTCTAAAGTTGACATCATTGTACCTCTGTGTGCTCCTCCTCCTCCTCATCTTCATCCTCATCATCATCATCATATTCCTCTTTCCCCCAGAGATATGGGTCTATGTCACAGCTGAAGAGTGTGTTCAGTGATAGAACAGAACAGATGCCTAGATTTGGGTAAACTACTGAACTCTTCTCCAATGCTAAACAATTCCTCTTATCTAATTTATGGACTTATTTAATTTCCCAGGAAAATTGATTTTTCAGACCTCTCATTCCATAGTGTTATGAGGATGTGTCCCCTAACAAGGTGGATTAGCTAGGTGGTTGATACCTCAACAACCTTATGATTTAATGGACTAGGGCCCTACATTGTCTCTGTGTTAGTGGTATTAATACTTGCAACTGAGATATGCTTTGAGTGGAAGAATGTGTATTTGAGATATTTAGTGACCATAAAACTCAGAGATTATGCTCCTAGTTAGGCATCTGAAGCTAAGGAGGACTCTGGATTTTTAACTACTAATATTGAAGATCTTTCAGTTTACTTGGTGAGCATCATATATCAGTTTCATGATTGGAACAACAAGTAAGCTGACAGTCGAAGGAAAGAGTTATTTTTGTGTTTACTGTATTTCTATATTTAACTGTGATTTATATATCAAGATGATTTATTTAAAAACTATATTCATCCTTCTAAGAACTCTTCAATCTTTTAAAATATAAAACAAAAAACTAATAAAACAAGCAGGAATGTATGTACACAAAAGCTTGTAGTGATTTTTAAAAAAGCAATTATCAATAACAAAAAATAAAAGAAAAACCCACTTGTCCACTGCAAAGGAAGATCAATGATTCAAGTCTTATGAAGCTGCAGCTAAACAATTTTCCCTGATGAGAATCTCCAGAGGTAGCTGTTAAGTGTACCAATTTGTAATTACCCAAGTGCTGTGGGGCCTGAGAAATCAGCATGGAATAGGAGTCCCAGATGTTTGTGGTATTCAGGCTGGTTTGGTAAACCGTGGCCTGGAAACTCCTCTCAGTGAGGGCCCTAATCAGTTGCATCACCTGGGAGATACTTAGGACTGCAAAGTGAAGAATCCCAACTAGACCTACTGACTCTGAGAATGGGTTCGGGGAGGGGAGTAGCTAGCAATCTGTGCTTCATAAACTCTCCAAGTAATTATGATAACTCGCATGCTTTGGAGCTCAGAGCATGCTCAGATGGACTGCTGTGAAAAATGGGATTTACTGACTTGGCAGGTTCCCAGAGAAGCTTGAGTACCCAGGGGATCCCCAAGGCAAGAGAGAGGAAAGAAAAGGGCAAAATCATAATGAACAACACAACTAATTTTCCATGGTATTTTCCTCCCTATCAATTTTCAGTAAAATTCAAAGCAAATATTCATTATTCCCTAAGTAAAAAAATAGAGTTTTTTTAAATTAAGAGTTAATTGGGGAAATAAGAAACAGCAGAAGCCTTTTAATTCTGGGACTGAGGGTTTCTTGACAAGATCATAAGTTCTTTGCTCACTTATACCAGGCAATGTCTGTGTCAATCAATGTCTTTCCAATCATACTTGAATATAAATTATGACAAGGCACCAGCAAACATTATAAGAATTCTTGTAACATTACAAAGAAAGGCAAAGGTGAGCTGCAGATACATAAAATGTACCCACAAATCACACAAGGAAACAGAGACTCTCTAATGACTATTAGTACAATACTTGGATAGAAACTTGAGAGGTCATTTCAGTAAAAACTGATTATATCAGCATACACCACAAGCTATGTTATTACCTGTTTAAACTGTCTCAGTCATATGTATCTGAAAATCAATAAATGAAGGCTTGAGAGATGGCTAAGGGATTTAGAGCACTTTCTGCTCTTCCATAGGGCACAGGTAGCATTTCCAGCACCAGCATGGTGCCTCACAACTCCAAGTGGCTCCAGTTCCAGGAGGATCTAATGCCCTCTTCTGGACTCCATAGGCACTACATACATATGGTGCACAGACACACAAACAAAAAACAGGTTGGTAAGTCTCCAAAAAAAGATAAATAAAAAAGAGCATAGCATAAAATCTCTTAAGATTTGTATTATTAATAAATGGGGATATAAAAGATAATATTATAGAGAATTAGGTGATTAGGTGGTTTTATTATCCAGCTAGTCTGTACATATTCCATTGCCCATGACAGTTCCTGCACTGTATACAGTAACACAGAGAGAGAGAGAGAGAGACCGTGTCAACAGGTCACCACAGGACTCACACTACACTCTATTCAAGCAGATAATAAAAGCACTGTCTTTTTTTTTTTTTTTTAGATTTATTTTCCTAAACTAGAAATATTTAAACACCTGAGTTTCCTGACTTACATGAAAATATAAAGAGATTGTTGAGATACAGAGGTCAGGTCAGGGGGTCACACAATGCAAACCCTTGTCAGAATGTCTGTTCTCAGTCCCAATGAGACAGAAAGCAAAGGGGTCAGATGTGCATGAGGCTCAGGGTGCCACATGAGTGCACATTTGCATATTTCCTGCTAATCCAGCTCTATTTGGTTCATCATAACTTTAGCATTCATTTTTATTTTCTTTTTAAAAGCATCATAAGATATTATTTATCTTGAGATGTAGGGCTCTGAAAACTTTTATTTTCCACATTTAGGTATAAAACGAATAAGGGAAGGGAAGGTTCCAACTTGTTAGTTTTCCTAGTGTCAATATCTAATTATCTTTTTCTTGTCAACACACAAAATTCATCTTTAACCCTAAACCTGTCCTCTACTAATGTCCGCTAATGTCTCTTGTGTTTCAGAACCCTGTGCTCTGTGGCAGTCTTGTCCACCTTTGTCTCAATATCAAGCCAGTTAGGACAAGAGCACTAAGCTGATGCTTTACAATGAGGATCTGGGGCTGTAGAGATAACTTCTTGGATGAAGGGCTTTCTAGATGCTGAGTGGATTCTCAGCACCCAGGTAAAGGTGCTCACAGATGTGTGCACCCCAACACTGGAGAGGAAATATCTAAAGAACCCACAGACTCCCCTGAAAGCCATTCTAGCTGAAATATAGAAGCTTCTAGTTCAGTGAAAGACCATATTTCAAAAAAACAAAGATAGAGAAGGAAGAAACTGAGGAAGACATCCTGACATCAAGCTCACATCTACACATGAGCAAGTGAACTTTTTGCACAAGTATATGCCATGCACCCACACAACAAATATCCACAATCAAACAATCCCTAAAGCATATGTACAAGAATATTTTCATGCCTGGTCCTTTTGTCAGGTCCTTTTTATTGCCATAAAATCTAATCAACTATGATATCTTTCCAAGACACATGTTGAGATTTGGTTGGAATTACTGTTGTTATAAATCTAGGAGAAATATTTTTGTGTCTTTACAGCTCTGGAATTTCAAATCTATAAATACATACATATTCATTTTATACTTTTAAATAACAACAGATGTGTTAGAATCTCTTTCTAGAGGTTTTTAAATAATATATCATATTTATTATTTTCGGAGAACTTAAATAGCATCTTTTTTTTTCTGTTTGTCTTTTATATAGTATTCAATAGGGGGCTGTATAGATATCCAGCTGAAGCCAGAAAGAGAATTCATTTTTAAAAATCTAATTATTCAGCTTGACTCTGTACTTAAAAACTCCTTGGAATATACCCAGAAGATGCACCAGCACACAACAAGAAAATTTGCTCAACCATATTCATAGCAGCCGTATTCATAATAGCCAGATCATGGAAACAGCCTAAATGTCCCTCAGTAGAAGAATGGATAAAGAAACTGTGGTATATATACACTATGGAATACTACTCAGCTATTAAAAACAAGGAATTCCCGAAATTTGTGGATAAATGGATTGAGCTAGAAATGATCATAATGAGTGAGTTAACCCAGAAGCAGAAAGACTCAAATGGTATATACTCACTTATATCTGCATACTAGCCCAATGGGCAAGTCCCACGAAAGCCTTACCAGGAAACTGGGACAGAGGGGTGGACACCCTATTGGGACTCTAGATGAGAGAACCATGGGAGAATAGCAATGTAGAAGGATCCAGAGGGTCCTAGAAACCTACAAGTAGAACATTATGATAGGCAGATTTGGGCCAAGGGGTCCCGCTCAAACTAAGGCACCAGCCAAGGACAATACAGGCAGTAAACTTTAAACCTCTACCCAGTTCTAGCCAATGGTCAGAACAGTCTCCACACTTGAGTGGAGAGTGGGATATGACTTTCTCACGTACTCTGGTGCCTCACATTTAACCATGTCCCCTGGAAGGGGAGACCTGGTGGCACTTAGAAGAATGACAGCAATTCACCGAGAAGAGACTTGATACTCTATGAGCATATACAGAGGGAGGTAATCCCCCTCAGGAACAGACATAGGGGAGGGGAATAAGGGGAAAATGGGAGAGAGGGAAGAATGGGAGGATACAAGGGATAGGATAACCATTGAGATGTAACAAGAATAAATTAATTAAATAAAAAAAGAAAAGAAAAAAATTTGAAAAGTAATAATGTCCATGTATGTATTATTAAACTCATTATTATGTTTCCATTTTTTAGAAATCTTTTTAAACATATGATTTTTGACAAGCATGGTGGCACACACCTTTAAGCCCAGCAACCAGGAAGCAGATGTATCAATTCCAAGCAAGCCTGGTCAACATAATTAGCCTCTCTCTGTCTCTCTGTCTGTGTCTCTCTGTCTCTCTGTCTCTGTCTCTCTCTGTCTCTCTCTGTCTCTCTGTCTCTGTCTCTATCTCTGTCTCTCTCTCTCTCTTTGTGTGTAGCAAATAGCACTTTGTGAGTTTTTTGTTTTGTTGTTGTTGTTGCTGTTGTTTTTACTACTGCTAGGCATGGTAAGTCAAGCCTTTAATTCTTTAATTCTAGCATGGGGATGCTGAGGCACAAGGATTATATGAGTTTGAGAAATGCTGGCTAAGAAAGTGAGATCATGCACAAGAATAAAAATAAGAAAACTGAAAAAAAAACCTTTTTATGTATGCATTATATTGTAGACATAAATTCTCAGTTATTCTCCGAATTCTGACTAGTTATGTGCCTCCCTGATAACCTCTGACTGCTGAAGAAAAGCTTGTTTGATGAGGAGTAGAATCTATACGTATTTGTGCATATACACATATTGGTATACACATATTGGAATAATATTGGTTTATGAGAATGGCAGTTGTAGGGTCATCTCCAGTGTCTTTCACTTCTAGCCATCAGTGGTTGGCTACATTTACAGTATCATGTATGAATCATCTCCCCTGGAGCATGACTTAATTACAATGAGAAAGCTTTTTGGTTACTTCTGAGTTAAAAACTACCACTATTGCACCATTGGGGCCCCCTTTTGAGTCTGTCACTATTGTGAATCTTAAGCTTTGCATGTGAATGGGACTGATTGATTTTTCTCCCTCAGAATATTCTATATAGCACCCTCCAACACCCTGTATTTTTAGAGCTGGTTCTCAAGGAGGAGGTTTCTAGGTCAGATCCAACTGGACTCCTCCAAGTCCTGTGTTTAACACTTATGTGTGTACTGTCTTCAGCCATGGAATCTTACCTTCAAGGCATGGGAGTTAGAAAGGCAATAATAGATCAATTATGGGTCAATTGGACCTTCTCCCAACCAACAGTTTGAACAAAGGTTCCTTATACCTGGCACTGGTATTTTTGTTAGAAGTCTGTGTTTCAGGAGAGACACATAACCATACTGCATGTTGTTGCTCCATTGACATATATGGTATTCATGTGTATTCACATATCCTTTGTGTGTGTATATTTTAGATAAGCTTAAAAATAATGTATTTCTCTAATTTTTTTCAAATATCTTCAGTGTTGTTTATTTTTTATCTCCTTCCACTCCCTCTTTACCTGTCACTTCCAGCTTACCAGCCTACATTCCCTCCCTTTGTACAACTTGTGTTCTACCATTCCCTTCCAAGATTCCCTAGATTCTGTAAAGAAAATTGAAATCATGAAAGTTTTAGGTAAATGGAAATGGATGGAACTGAAACATATTGAGTGAGGTAACACAGACCCAAAAAGACTAATGCTTTTACTTGTGAACCTTACGTCTTAATTGAAATAACTACAGAAGCCAGGAAAGAAGAAACTGATAGTGGGCCCACACAGCATCAACTAGAGTAGACATTTCAGAATTGGGAGGAATTTTACAAAGTTCCATCATTAGGTGAATGGCTATAGGCACTTCAAGGGTTTAAAAATTAAAAAAAAAAAAAAAAAAAAAAAAAGAGCATCATTTTTTTTCCCTCCAGAAATAAATGTCATGATTGGTTATGCAATACAAAGTTGTCATCCCTCAACATATGAATATTAAAATAGATTTAATGTCAGAATAATACAGATGTTTATATATTATATAATATAGTTATATTATATATGCACATATATTTTACAGAAGAGGCCATGAATTGAAGGCAAGTAAGGCAAGGAGAAGAGAAGGAAAGAGCAGAGGAAGAAGTGGAAAGTTTTAAATACAATACACGTGTATAAATTCTAAAAAACAAAGCCTTTTTAAAATTAAGACAACAGCAAAATATGTCACCGTAGTATGTTTTAAGTGAACACAGTCGTTTATTACTCAGTGAATATACAAGGACAATTTTAAGCAATAAGAAACAGTGTGAGATTTTACTTTTAATGCAAATAATTTCATCATGATCAAAAGACAATCTTCACATGAAGACAGTTGGGTGAAAGTTGGAAGCACTCTTCAGTTAATGCATTTTCAGAACCGAGCACAAAGGTCCTTTGTGAAGAAAGAAGCTTTCACAAAGGGAGGTGCACTTCAGAGGAGAAACTCCTCAAAGGACCCTGTTTAGTTCAACAGACTCCTTCAAACACAATGTATTTTAAGAATCCAGAGAGGAATAATCCCTCCACTCCAGGGAAGACAATGCTAGTTTTATTGCAAGGCTTCAGCAACACTGGTTGATTTGTAGCATCTTTGAACTTCTAGCCTTTCAGGAGGGGGGTGGGACAATCTGTATTTAGAAGAAAGGAGAACAAATTTCGCTTCTATTTCCTGTTTTCCCCTTCCTATAATGTCTCATATGATTTACATCATTCTACCTCTAAGACTGCTTCCGACTCTGAGTTCTCGGATATTTTGAGTGCGTTGCAGAGATCTCAGTTTTTATCCTGATTTCTTAATGGTGTCTTTATGCTTTTGTGGCCATGTGTATCTTTAATCCCAAGTACACCTGTCCTCCTTATCAGCAATGTCCCTCTCTATGACTTAAGTCACCAGTGTTCCATTTATAACCAAACAGACATGACGGTAGAGTAAGACACATTTGCCCTTATACCCACAGATAGTGCAGTCCTCGCTGTTCATCAAGGGATTCCCTCTTTGCAGCAGATGGAAACTGCTATGGAAAATAACAGCCCATCAAAATTCAGAGTTGTGGGGGAGCTCAGTCCCAGTGAATACATCTAAAAGGAACTAGCACCTAAGTCACATGGAGCAATGGGGAAATGGGACGGAAAGATTGTAAGGGCCAGAGGATCAGGTGTTTATTATAGGAGTGTGAGTACTAGGAGGGTCAGCAGCTACATCCAGAAAGTCTGACCAACATGAATGCCCAAAAGTGAGTTAAGCTAGGATGGCACCAATGGACACACAAAAGTAAACAGGAAGAAACCTAGGGGACCTTAGTCTCACGCAGAGAAATCACCCGGCAGTTGAGCAATGCTGAGAATGGTAGAGACAGTTTCCCCCAGAGACAAGCACACCAAATGTCCACCTGATACCAAATGGTCAGCCCTGAGAACATACATATGAGTAATATTATATAGAGCCAGCAAGTTATTCTCATAAGTTTTATATATATATATATATATATATATATATATATATATATATACATTCATGAAACAACAATTAAATAAAAATAGGCCATGATTTTGAAAGAAGGCAAGGAGGGTTATATGAGAGACTTTGGGGCAGAGGAGAAAAGGAAGGGGAAAAAAGATATAATTACAATCTCAAAAAAATCATTTTCTAAAAGATACATTGAAAGAAAACCTTTACTCACATACCTTTATTACAGTATAGTGCTTGAATTGCCCTTAATTGCCAATAATTTTATTATCGTCAGTCACTGTAAACCTCTACTGTGGATTATTTATTTTAAATTTTACCACAGGTATGCATGTAAAGGCAAAATGGTTGTATGAGTTTTATTACTGCTAAGCATTACATCCATCCTAAGGACTGTTCGGCACATGCCCCATTTATGGCCGACACAACCATAGACAGTCCTCCGGATTCCAGACGTCCTTCCTGTGCATCCTTCCTGCACAGTCTCCTCTTCAGTTTCTGCCTGTTGAACGCCTGTGATTGAGAATTACTGGGCCAAAGTCAGCTCTTCTCTTATGCTCAACTACCTGAGGTTCTCTTGTTCCCCTTTGAGGTGCCAAGGGAGAAAGATAACCCCCATTATAAGGTTTTGATTTTTACCTCATGCTGTATTTAAAAAGATGTAAATTCAAGAAAAGTTGAGGGGACTTTAGTCTCCATCACGCTCTTCACATAAGCATTTTGATTTTAATTCATGACGCTCTGCCTATAAGGATGGGTTGACAGATTTGTTGCAGATTATAAATCTCTCCTGTTTCATTAGATCACATAACCTGTTGAAGGGCCTGTGTGTCTCAAGGCAGATGGTGCCCTGTTAAATTCAAGGAAGCTACAAACAAGCGGCATACTGATTCTCTGGTGTCAGATGTTTCTAACAATATGTTACTTGTCATAATGAAGAACAGACCTACACCACCAGCATTTCTTAGGCATCATAGTTTTAGCATCTAACATTTAACTGAAGAATAATTATGCAAGAAACTCAATTTATATAAGCCGTCGATCTGAATGATTTGGCTATTTCTTCTTGATGGTCTCCGCACAACTGCTACAGAAAGTGGTTTTGTATATTTTTATGCTCTTATAGTAAAGTAAACATATGTTTATGCAGAACCAAAAGTGATTTATTTTTCTTCCATGTTTACTTTTACAGCACCAACAAATAGCAAAATACATAAAATTACTATTACTTCCATCAGGGCAGCATAGTTTCAGTCTTGATATCCAGGAATGTGCAATAAAAATTAAGGATAATAAGGTGACTTATGGCTTGACAAGACCTTTCTAATAATATTCTTTCTTACTCCTGATAAAAGCCAGGTTTCTTATATCCTGACATTGATTCTGCTTTAATACACTGCAGTATTTATCCCCTCCAGCCAGTGTCTTGTTAATAACCCAGGAATGGCTTAAGTGGGCTTGATCTGCTGAAGTCTTTTGTTTATAGATATTGCCTATGCTGTCCATGCTCTTGAGCTGGATGCTGATATCCAACAGGTTCATCTTCATCATCTCCAGCTTCTTCCAATACAGATGTGCTCAGGCACATCAGTAGGAGTGTTACTTCCCACCTAGGCAGCTGTATCCACTACTGGGCACCACATAATTGCATCAGTTGCTTCTAGAACTTGTCTAGCAGGTAGCAGAGGACCAAAAGCATCAGTGAAACTTTTGAGTAAACTGCTGCTCATTTTTCACTTCTTCCTTCTTATTGGCTCAATCAGAGTACCGTGTCATGATGTGTCATCATCAGCTTTATGCAATGAGACTACTATTAGGTACGGAAAGTGAAGATTTATAGAATTTTCTGGCCATTCTGGAGGAAGAAGCCTAGGAGTCATTGCCTGATTTGATCCTGAAAGACTGAAAAGGAAATAAATAAAGTCTGTGGTAGTATTCTTTGTAGAGCTCCTAATGCCTTATGAGTCAAAAAGGGAAATTTTAATTGTCAATTAAATCCTCTGTGTGTCCTTGAGATTTTTAGGGTTGGGAAAACACGAAGGAAATAAACAGGTTTAGGAAGAGCTAAAGGAAAGAAAGAGGCATTCGTAAGAAGTTGTATTTAGAGTCAACAATCGCTATTACAAGATGATTGTTGTGATTAAACGTTTGAAATGGAACAAAAATTGCTCTTATATACTCACATGAAGTGCCTTGTACTTTATCAAATATAAACATATTTCTAGATTTCTTGAAATAAGAAACAAGCTTTCTCAAGGCTGCTGGAAACTTTCAGGAAATGGTCACAGTTGAATGGAGGACATCAGCGTTCTGATGATTGATGTGTAGCAGGTCACCCTGGAATGTGTTAAATTTCTGTGAAATCTCAAAGCCTATGGAAAATAAAACTTTTGACTATAATTTTTAAAAACATAGAAATATCATCATGATAAACTATTATTCTTATTTTGTGGCATGCTGTGTTTTGTTCTTGAATATACATGTAACAAGGAGGCACACAGACAAAAAGATAATAAAAAAATGGAATATTTATGAGCTGTTGAATTTTGCACTAGTGTTAATTAAGTAAGTGTAGAACTGTAGCCTCGACCAGTCCTAAAATGAGGCACTTAGTGAAAATCATCAAATCCAACAGCCAATGATTTCAGCAATTTAACTAAATATCTGAGCTTGCCCGTTCTAAATATATATATAAAGCCCAGTTGTCAACTAAAGATCAATATTGAGAGGCAATTTCAAATATGCTATTGCCACATGCTAGGGTGATCATTTCTAGGAGTTTAGCATAATCTTTATTTCCTAACAACTGTGTGATATTATTTGCTTCTTGCTACTTTATTAATATCCCTATCATAGTTAATGCCTATGATAAAACCAATGATCAATCAGTGGCCAGTTGGTATTAAGACAAGTTAGGAATTCATTCTGAATTTTTCTCTCCAAAAACTGAGGCATAAATCATCTTACCTGCTGAGATTAGATGATATTTGGTTCATTCCAGCTAGTAGGACCTGGCTGAGTGGATGAAGCCCTAGATGAATATGTATTGTTGATATGAACGTGGTCACGTCAAGGACCCCAATGCCTCAGTCCCTTGGGAATGGCAGTACTTTCCCTAGGACAGTCTCAGAGGAGTGACAAATCCTCCCTCTGCTCCAAGCACAGATGCTAAGACTGATTGACCCTTCCCTAAAGTCAGGTATGAAGAAACTATCAAGCACAGCTTCCTCCCCTCCGATAGCTGATGACTGCAACCTGAAATGGCTCCCCTTCAGAGACCTCTGACCCGGGATAGCCAACCCTCCTTCTCCTTCAGCTGTACCTTCTAAACCTGCCTCCTCCTTCATCAGAACAGAGGAAATGCTGAGAGTTTCCTGGCTGCTTGTGTATCTCCATCGGATCACAAGGTATGCCTCATCCCAGCTTTTTTCTCTGAGCATTTGTCCTTTCTTCATCCCCTCATTGTCTCAGTCAGGTCACATTCAAAGATTTGTATCTCTTAGTAATGACAAAGAGGAATAATTTGAATTATTCTCGTGTTGTGTTGTTTGTTCATCTTTCAAGATCCTTGATGGGTGTCATGGCTCTCTCTCTCTCTCTCTCTCTCTCTCTCTCTCTCTCTCTCTCTCTCTGTAAAAGATTTAGTTATTTATTTTATGTATATGAGTGCTCTGTTTTCAGGCACATCAGAAGAGGGAGCCTAATTCTATTACAGATAATTGTGAGCCACCATATGGTTGTTGGAAATTTTACCCAGGACTTCAGAAAGAGCAGCCAATACTAAGCCATCTCTACACGCCCTATTTTAATTGGTAGCAGAGACTAGTATCAAACTTGTGATCCCCCTGCCTCTGCTTCCTTCATCAAATCTTACCAGTGTGTGCTACCACAACAGGCACCTTGAATCATTAAAGACTCCATCATTTTAGAGTAATAAATTGTCACCAAGCATTTATTAAATTGGCTTAAATGTCCTGCATTATCCTTTGTGATAAATGATAATATATTTTGTGGTGTTCAGCAAATTAATCAATTTGTTGTAGAGTTCTCAGTTAGAAAATCAGACTATATTGAGAAAGCCTGAGATTCTCAGTTAGTACCACCACACGGCTGGCTGAACAACCAAATGCAACCATGGCATCAATTGTTTAAGTATAAATCTTAAACAAGATTTATTCCAATGTTTTAAAATTTTGTTCAGTATTAGAGGACAATAACGTTCTAATTTCCTCATAAGAAATATTTGATGTCCTACAATATGACATGCCCACTAAGGTTTGGATAGCATCTTTTCTTTGTAATATTTCCTCTGTTCGTTATTCAAGGCACAATTTTTTTTAGGATTTCCAGGTAAATAGAACAATAAAAGTCTGTTTAAGAATGCATAGACAGCTGTCCTTCATGGTTTAAAATGATGCCAGTGGAGAGATCAGATCCAGATCTAAACATGTTTGAAAAAACTCTTTGTGAATGCATTCTCAACTTCAAACAGATGCTGCATACTTTTATATGGATCAATAACTGCTCATAAATAGGAAAATGTATGCAATGTTAACAGATCGTATTGCATTGAGAGGCATATTTTGCTCCTGAGAGATTGCCAGCAGAGTAGATCAGAATTAAAGTACCAGGATTTTTGTGTTTTGTTTTGACTGATACATCAGCAGTCCCTGCATAACAGAACCTCTTAGAAGTGTGTAGCTTAAAACAATTGTACCATTCGTGATTCCAATGGTCAGCTGCAAAGTTCTGGTATGGAGCAGCTGGGATCGTTTTCCTCATGTTCCTATGATCAGTTGATTAGCAAGAGTAGTTTGCTTGTGATGGCCTAGGATGGACAGATGGGGCTTTTCTCCAGACAGTGTTCGCTCCAGCAGGCTAATGTGGCTCCACAGAGGTTTCAGGGTTCCAAGAGTAAAAGCCCCAATGAAGTTGGTCTGTCTATTGAGCCCTAGGCTGGAAAGATTCTGTAGCATTACGGAAACAGCCAGAATGCCATCAGTAATGCAGTGTAGTTCTCTTTTTGGAACGGAAAGAGACTGTAACCCATTTTACAGTTTACCACAGTTAATGCTGTGAACTTCTGTCTGTTTCTCAAATGGTAGTATTGCTTAAATAATAGAACTACAACAATGACCAAGAGGGCCAACATGCTTAGAGCGCTTACATGTGAGCATGAGAAGTGTTCACAACAGCTTTCTGAGATGGGTATCAATTTCCCTCACTTTACAGAAAAACTTCCAGCCAGAGGACTGATCCATATGATCAGTTAGTAAAGTCTCTCAAAGGATTCCCTGATCAAAGGAAGAAAAATCAGAATAATCAGTGGTTAAGAATCTACCCACCTTATTCAGGGGGAGGAGGACCCCCTCAGTCATAGCCATAGGGAAGGGGAATGGAAATGGGGTGAAAGTGGGAGGGAGGGAGGAATGGGAGGATGCATGGGATGGGATAGCAAATGAGATGAGATGTAATATGAATTGTTTTATATTTCAATAAAAATGTGTTTAAATAAAAACAAAAAAAGAATCCACCCACCCATCTGGCCACCTACCCACTCAGTGGAGTTCTCAGAGATTTTTATTAATGTGCATTTTGAATCTTATTGAAGGACAAGTTTCTTGTCACATTTTCCATACTTGTAACTTAGGAACACTACTTTGTGTGGTGTATATACTGTTTAACGTGTCAGTCAGTGGTTTTCTGTTGAACCTAGCTTAGAAAATAATGTAATACTTAAGTGAGTGTTTAAATTGGAAGCCAACTCACCTTCACCCCTGTTTTATCCCAATACACTTGTCACTGAGAATGTAAAGACATATGCAATCTGCTTTGAGATATCACAAAAACATCTACCCCTGTAGACATGTAAAATTTCATCCAAGTAGACTCATGAATCATTGCCAGAGTTTTTAGTTTATTTTTATTTCAGGATTGTTCTTTTGATGGTATTCCAACAAATACTTTTTCTGTAGTACCTCCACCCTCCTCCTCCTCCACCCTCCTCCTCTTCCATCATTATCATCACCATCAGTAATCATCATCATCATCATCATCATCATCATCATCACTGTATCAATGTCTCTCTGAGAAATAGCTCAGCATTAACTGCGCTGACAGTTAGAAAACAGCAACAGAGCATAGAATTAATTCTTCTGACACTGAGGGAAGTTAAACTGTGTCTAATTGCTTCTGAATTCCTCGTCTCAAGATGGGCAGATTAGCAGGAACACTCCTGAGGCATGCAAATAAGATAGTCACTTGAGGAAAGTAACAATTTTTTCCTGAGGAGGGGCATTCAACAATCAATATTAAGCTATATCAGACAATTTACGTGTCTTGGAAACGTAAGGAATATCTGTGCATGGCAAGTTTCATATAAAATAATAATGTTTGTGCTTTTCTTCATATTTATTTGTGTTTGTGTATGCATACCTAGAAAAACATTTTAACATATATGAGTGTATGTATAATTTTCTAGTTTGTTTCAGGAAGACATTAAAAGTAATAATAATGGCCTAATAGTATCTAGGTAAATGTCAGAGTTATATTTAATCATTCAAATAACACAATGCAACGGTTATGCTTATTCTCATTTTATAGCTGGATACTGGGAAATTGAGAAGGGCAAATTGAATTAGTTCTAGCTATTTATAGAAAAAAGAAAAAAGTAGGATTTAAACCTGAATGTTAACTTAGAAGACAGCAACTTCCAGTACAAAGAATAGGCATGGAAAATGCAATATATTCATAGAGTACATTGCTCAAATGAAAAGTGCGCCCGTCTGTGATGGAGTGGGCAGGGCCTTCAGTTGTTTGGAACTCAGCTGTTGACCTAGTTGTCCTTTCTTGTCTTTTGTCACCTTTGCACACTCTCCTCCCTGGTCAAGGGAGCTTTTATGGGAGGGGTGACAGGTGGGTGGGTGGAGAAAGCTGTGTCCTTGAGAAGAATGGAAGACTTCTGCTCTTGAACCTCTACTCACATGCCTCCCCAGAGATTTTACAGAGCTTGGGTGTGCAATAAGAACTCTCAAAGGGCTCCGAAAGCTAAGAAATCTACTGGGAGATATCTCCAGCTGAGCTAAAATTCAGGAAGAAAACACATTAAACCTTGTATTTCATAGAAAATCATTGATCTTTCTGACTTTCAACCTGAAGGTGAGATTGAGTGGGAAATTCAAAGGACTTCTAACATGTCAGCGCTGGTGGTTGTTAGGCTGAGTGAAGGCATGTAAGCAGCCCAGGCTGCTAGCTGGGATTCCCATGCCTGAGTGAGAGGTAGCTTGAAGGCACATACAGTGTACCCGGTTCCACATAGAGCAGGTAAAGACTGATCCTATGAAAGGAATCACATTGGTGCTCCTGAGCTGGTCAGTTCAGCTGGTTGTTAGTCACTGATACATTCCCCATACATAGTCATAACTTATATGTGAGTGTTCTTAAAATCTACACAAAGTACAGACAGCTCCTCGTTTTTTATCTACACTAAAGCAGAGGAGACTAAGATTCACAGTCTAAGATTCACAGTCTAAGACAATAGAGCACCAGAGAGGACTCCAACAAAACCTAGTTGGCTGACTGAGTTGAGGATGGCCTCAGTTAATGGGAACACACGTTTAGCAGTTGAAGGACACAGGCTATGAGAATGCTGTTCTGTCTCCCCGTCTTGCTGGTATTGACCGTACATTTTAAATCACTCTAGAGAGTACTAGTCTAGATTGAACGTCAGATGTTTTTCAAGCAAGTCTTTGGTGGAGATACGGAAGCATTATAAGAAGTCTAAATGTAGGAATTACTAGAACAGTGGGTTCCATTAGCATTTGGTGTATTTTAAATGATTTTAAAACACAGTGCCACTATAGGGCACAATTCCAGGCAGCACAATTTGAATATGAGTCTATATGCTTGTCACATAGTATCCTTTACTGCACAAGTGACAACTTCACTTGATAATGAGAGGGTGATCATTGTCACACATCTTACTTCCATAATGTTTCAAGTGATCGAAATTCATTGTATTGTGTATGGAAGGATCAAATTATATATATATATGTATGTATGTATGTATATATATGTATATATATATATATATATTCTTATCTTGCTATATAGTGAATCAATCAGACACTTGTATTCATGATTTTATCCAGTACATCTGTTTCAGAAGTTAATACTTTGTTTTAATATATATATGGGACAAGGGAGAACAGAGGGTTGCATAGTGACAATACATTTATGAGTGACAGTGACAGCTCATTCATTATTTAAAGCCAGGCTAGCCATGCCCAAAGCTTATATTTTCATTGAACTGAACTATGTTTCATTAGCAAGATGCTTTCATGTGAATTTTTTCTTTTTTTTAATTAATTTATTCATATTACATCACAATTGTTAGCCCATCCCTTGTATCCTCCCTTTCTTTCCTCCCTCCCGCTTCCCCCTCTACTCCCTTCCCCTATATCTGTGACTGAGGGGGACCTCCTCCCCCTGTATATCATCCAACTCTTAGGACCACTCATCCAAACTTGTAGGATCTGAGCTTTACAGAGAAGAGCGACGTGAATAAAAAAAAGTGTCATGATTTCCCTCAGATAATATAGTTAGGCTGTAAGTTCATTAGTCAAAATTTAAACCCTTCTAGAAAAATAACAAAATATGATGCATGTTCCCATTATCCATATTTCTTTCCTGTAATTTTTTTAATTTAGGGCAAGTTTTTTTTGCATTTTTTTTAAATTTTAATAATTTATTCTTGTTACATCTCAATGGTTATCCCATCCCTTGTATCCTCCCATTCTTCCCTCCCTCCCATTTTCCCCTTATTCCCCTCCCCTATGACTGTTCCTGAGAGGGATTACCTCCCCCTGTATATGCTCATAGGGTATCAAGTCTCTTCTCCGTGACCTGCTGTTCTTCCTCTGAGTGCCACCAGGTCTCCCCCTCCAGGGGACATAGTGAAATGTGAGGCACCAGAGTATGAGAAAGTCATATCCTACTCTCCACTGAAGTGTGGAGACTGTTCTGACCATTGGCTAGATCTGGGTAGGGGTTTAAAGTTTACCGCCTGTATTGTCCTTGGCTAGTGCCTTAGTTTGAGTGGGACCCCTTGGCCCAAATCTGCCTATCATAATGTTCTACTTGTAGGTTTCTAGGACCCACTGGATCCTTCTACATTGCTATTCTCCCATGGTTCTCTCATCTAGAGTCCCAATAGGATGTCCTCCCCTCTGTCCCAGTTTCCTGGTAAGTGAAGGCTTTCATGGGACATGCCCATTGGGCTAGTATGCAGATATAAGTGAGTATATACCATTTGAGTCTTTCTGCTTTTGGGTTAACTCACTCATTATGATCATTTCTAGCTCAATCCATTTATCCACAAATTTCGGGAATTCCTTGTTTTTAATAGCTGAGTAGTATTCCATAGTGTATATGTACCACAGTTTCTTTATCCATTCTTCTACTGAGGGACATTTAGGCTGTTTCCATGATCTGGCTATTATGAATAAGGCTGCTATGAACATGGTTGAGCAAATTTTCTTGTTTTTTTTTTTTTTTTTAAGTAAGCCTCTTCCAGTAAGTGAATATATAGTTTAAAGCAAAACCATGAGCTCCCTGAACTTGTGCTTCATCGTTTCCACACTGCAGACGGCGATCACTGGCTTCCTCACAGAACCACAGCAAGGTCTACATGGCAATGGAGTTGTATCTGGCCATGTGCTCAGTACATCTGAGCTATTAAATCGGTAATTTCTTACCTCTCCCCGTCCCCCCCCCCCCCCCCCCCCCCCCCCCCCCACGGACCCTGCTCTATACCTTTCAACTCACACCAGGGTAGTTTCAGGACAAATAAAGTTCCTCTTATATAACCAAGGAAAGATGTATGATCTTAACAGCTGGTGCCAGAAGCCAGCTTATGGAGGGAATGTTATTTGTCAAAATACCTTAGTAAAGCATTGTGCGAGGCGTGTCTGTGAGGGCACTGATGTCAGCAGGAGACTCAACTAATAAAAAGAGACAGTTAAATTGTTCTGGATAAGAAAATTATAGGAATTTATGTTTTATTCCCAAAGAGGGAGACTAGAGGAGAAACATGTAAAAGGTGGGGAGGAAAAAGAATGAGAAGACGGGGTGAAATGAGGACATAGTAGAATAGATGAACAAAATTTTTTTTTAAAGAATGTCAGGAGGCATTTTAGAAAAGGAAGTCCATTTTTTCAGTTTAAAACTGCTTACCTTATTTGTTTGATACTCTTCCCCAAATCACATTTTATTAAAGACTACCATGTTTATAAACATTGGATATTAATTGCTTTCATATCCTGTCTGGAGTTACCAGACTAGACACACACAAAAGACATGTAGAAAAGTGACTATGTCATTCTCATAATTCTAGACCCAGAGAGGGTTCAAGACAACCGTCAGCTGTCTCAAGAGTTAGGCAGCATCGGCTAATGTGTGGATTGCATTGTATTAAGTGGTCTCTTGACTTCAGTGGACCAAAACATCATCTACATTTCAGTGTGATTCTGAATATATATTATGTCTCTGAAATACACCCTTTAATAGTCCCTTCTATTAATTTCCATTGGCTTCAACAAACAGAGGGCTTCTCTTGAAATACACTTTCTGAATCTTACTTAATTTATTAGACTTTATAAAGTTCAATTTTGGATTCACAGAAAAACTGAATTTAAAGTACTAAAATTTCATTGCATCCCATGTCTTCACAAAAGCAAATGTACCTATCCACATCCTTAATACACTGACTAGCCTCTTCCCGCAGAAGAACCTAGGCTGGCATATGAATGTCATAGTAATTCTGTAGTTTTCATAAGGGGCCATTGTGGATGAATCTTCTAATCTGTTTTTTGTAATTTAAAAAAATATTTTAGTTGATAGGTGATAAATGTATCTATTTAAGGACTAAAGTGTGATGTGTTAATCTATGAATCCATTTTATTACAATAAAATACAGATGTTTAGCACATACGTTGCTTATAATTTCTTAGTAGTGAAAACATTTAAAATCCTCTCTCTTACCTATTTTGAAATGCTAATAGGTGACACACACACATACACACACACAGAGAGAGAGAGAGAGAGAGAGAGAGAGAGAGAGAGAGAGAGAGAGA
>OU015744.1:16328691-16343736 GCA_907169655.1 Acomys percivali
AGAGAGAGAGAGAGAGAGAGAGAGAGAGAGAGAGAGAGAGAGAGAGACAGACAGACAGACAGACAGACAGACAGACAGAGGGGGGTGGGGGGGTCAAGGGGTACAAAGTAGTATTTATTGTATAGACCCCAATTGGACTGATGCCTTCGTCTTTTTTTCCCAAGACTGGATTTCTCTGTGTAGCCTTGTCTGTCCTAGACTTGCTTTCTAGACCAGGCTGGCACAGCAATCCGCCTGCCTCTGCTGGGATTATAGGCATGTACCATCATGCCCAGCTCTGATGCCTTGATTTTTAATATACCAGGTTCTATCATGGTGCAGGGTTCAAGGCATTGCCAACTCCAGAGGCACAGCAAGAATGTTTGCCTGAACACATATTTTTTAAAATTTATTTTATTAATTTATTCTTGTTACATCTCTATGGTTATCCCATCCCTTGTATCCTCCCATTCTCCCCTCCCTCCCATTTTCCCCTTATTCCCCTCCCCTATGACTGTGGATAGCTATGTGTATAACAACCCAGCCATTTCCCAGACAGGTGACCTGACTATGTGTTATTAATACACACATTCATATTACACACTATGTCAAAGGGAAAGCCATGCACATGTGGACCTAAACACACATGCTTATTTGTTTTAAAATAATGATATACTGTTGAAATCACAGGTATTAGTTTAGCCAACAATTCCAGGCAGAAGATACTGGAGGCTTGAGAGGAGGCAAAAATAGCATTAGAACGCTGGCCTCCGGACCTGCTTTTCATTAAATATCAGCCTGAAATAAATCAATTCCATCATATTCTTCTCTTTTGCCTCTGGACTGGTTTTAACAAAATCCATAATAATCTTATAACACTTGGTGTTTTTACCAACTGTACAGCAAGCAGGTGTTTATCCTCCTTTCTAAGTGCCGCCTTCACACCAGCGCCTGCCTAAGAGTTTAATGTGATTTTATGTTTTCCGGTTACAAATAAGGGATCATCCAATTACACACCTCCTCTCCCAATCTTCCCTGGGAACATATGGGACATAGCTCATTCACTGTTGATTCGCTCCATGGTTCTGAGACCCATCCCTTTTCATGTGTTAATTCTGACTGATGCTATATTAAATGGCTCAAGGCACTGGATCTGTGGTTGCCATGACCACTAACGCTCTGTGGTGCTGAAACCTACACTTACTTTTGATGCCTGCTCCTTGCAGTCATTCGGCAGCATGCTTCTCCATGTGTGAGGCTTCAGGAGCTTAGGTACCCAGTGAGACCTGCATGGAGGTCCCCTCACACAAACTCACAAAGGCCAAGAAGTTCAGAATTAGGGCACAGCTCATATACGTTTTGCCCAATGTGGGTTGTTCTAGATAGTTTTATTCTGTGTATTAGTTTGATGTTAAACTTGATTTTTCATGGAGGATTTGACAAACGTTTCAGTTTTACATTTGAACCATTAGGGATTGCTACGTAGAGACAATCCAGTAGACAGCCTATCATTCTAAGTGAGGGAGGGAGTTATACAAGTGTTTTTCTCCACTCCGATTCCCTGTCTCACACAACCCCCCCAAAGCATTGAATGAACTATAAATTTTTCAGAAATAGCAAAGTACAAACACCAAAAAATTTCATGAATATGAACTACATCATCAATGATCAAGTAAACTGAGGCTGTCAGAAAAGTATGAATTGAAGCACTTTATGTTGGAAGAAATAGGATACAGAAGACATCACAAAGTGTATAAACATGGAACTGGCCACTCCCACCTACACATGGCAAGTGGTGGTTCCTGTTATAGAAGCACGTTGCAGGAATAGTTCTGTGACTATGCAACTCTGATTAAATTGGATTAATTTGCTTACTGTAGCCCAGATTGTTTTTTAATTTGCCCCTCTTTTCTTTGAAGCTTCCTTTAATTTTTTCCTTTGTTTTTCTAAGTTTCTTTCCTTCTTGGTTTGCATTCCAGGGGTTTCAAGTGGGTTTGAATTCCTCCAGGACCATCTTCCTTCATCAATATCTTTACCTTTTCTTATAACTATGAGTCTCTGGTACAGTGATATTGACTGAAAATATTTCTACCTCTTTTAACTGTAGACCTGTAGGCATGCTCATAAAGGCTTGCATGAGGAACTATGGTTTCAGAAAGATGTGACGTGCACAAACTATGTGTGTTAAATATATATCTCTTGGCTTTACCCACCAACTGTTTCATAACAATGCCGAGAAAATCAGGGTCCTGTATTAGAGTTCTCAGTCCTATTGATAAAAGAATTTAACACTGGATTCAAACAAAAGTGTGAGGACAAATTTGGTAGATTTTTACAATAGAAAAATCCCAGGGAAGGCAAGATATAAATTTCAGTAGCTGCCCAGAGGAAGAAAACAGAGGAGATAAGGGAAAAGCCAATGCTGTTTAAGCTGGCTTCCACCTCACGCGTGTGTCTGGCACATAGCCATGTGGCAAGGAGGGAGACTTTTGAGAAACCATAAATAATGAAGCCCAAAATGTTGGAGATGCCCTGCATTAGGGGAAGCATGCAAAGAAGAGTGACAGAAAAAGAGAACGGAAAATGATGCTATTTCCAATTACTCTGAAAGGTGCGAGCCAATCCATGAGGTGTGTGAACTATTTACATGCAGGAGTTCTGGGGTAGAAAAATTCAGAGTCTTGTCCAAGTGAACTACCCAGTGCCAGGTCAATGGGAGGTCTTCAGCCAGGCAGAGGACTCTGTTATCTTAATTAGGAATCCTTAATGGTAGCTAATGTGGGTAGAGACAGATCTATGGGAAGCCCTGATAAGAAGAACTTTAAATTCAAGGACAGTTTTTATCCCAACTTTGAATTTTTAGTAAAAATATTTTCTTACTTTTATATATTTTTAGCTTAATATGGTTAAAATTACCATAATTTTATGAGAAAGTGTACTTGGACCACTAAAGAAATAAGAGAAATATGCTCTATAAAAAGCAAATCCATTTCAATGAAACAAATATACATGTGTTTACTAAGATAGCCACTATATTTCTTGATTTGTCTTAAGACAGTAGACTGCTTATATTTTTATTGTATTTCTCTCTCTCTCTCTCTCTCTCTCTCTCTGTGTGTGTGTGTGTGTGTGTGTGTGTGCGTGTGCGTGTGTGTGTGTGTGTGTGTGTGTGTATGTGTGTGTACTCATTCCACTGCACATGTCTAGAGAATAGATGACTATTTGTGGGAGTCATTTCTCTTCATCTACCTGTTGGATCCTTAAAACTGTACTCGAGGCATTGGGGTTATCCATCTCATCAACCCAGGGATGAACTTATTAAAACAAGAAAGGATTGTAGGATTCAGTCAATTGAGAGCCATCTGCTCTAATATACAGATAAGGAACTGTTCATACCTCCCCAGAGTCAGAGGTTGGAGGATGAACAGGAAGGCATTTTGCTTTATCATGTGAAATAGAATGGTGACAAAACAGAGTTGTTCAGTTCAAACAATATGGAAACCACAGGACTCAGTATTAGTTCTACCCTTTGTTTAAAAGAAAAAAGAAAACCTATATTTCTTTAAGAAAACAAAAAACTACCACCAAGCTATCCAAGAAGTATCAGCATATGGGGCTCAGAGCTCATGCCCAAACTGAACAGTTGTCCCTCTTAGGGTAGCTAATGGTATGGGTGCTACTCATTCCTGAGTTGGGTCTGCCATCTAGATAAGCTAAATCAAAATTAAAGGGTTCTGTCATGGAGTGATTGAAGATAAAATGTTCAGTTAATGGCACTGACTCATTTACAAGGGGACGAAAAAGAATGAACCAGTGACTTCTCTTACATAAATTAATATTAAAAATAAAATCTATTTTGGGAGAAGCATTCAAATTTATTGGAAAAACCAATGTTTTCATTTGGTTTACAGCTAAATTTATTTTCATTCATGGAATTAGAAGCTGGTAGAATTTTGTTTTTTTTTTTTAACACAAGAAAAGAAGTAAACAAATTTGAGCAAAATAACACAATCACAATCTTATTAAACACAAAAGAAGATCAATATAGTGAATTACAAGTAATCCATGTTTCTATATAGCTTTCCATTATCTTCATCTAAGAGCTGAATAGCTAGGTTTTCTTTTCAACAGATGATTTTGCTTCAAACCTAGCTCTCTACCATAATTTGCATCAATCACACTTCCAATTATCTTTATCTTATCAACATTTGGGAACTGTGAGAGGAGCTAAAGAAAGGAAAGACAACCAAAATTCCACATTCATTCATCCCAACTGTTCTTTGTGGATTCCTATTTCAGTTCATGATGAATTTTTTGTGTAAGGGGTTTGCATATTGACGGATTAAAACTGAGATTTAAGAATAAGCATGCAACTATTCTGAGAAAAACTAAGTTTTTATGGGAAGAAAACACTCAGGTTGATTGAGGATATTGGATTCAAATATTGAGCATTTCAATGCTGGACTAAAAATGTGTAGGGTTATAAACATGAAAGAATTCTAATTCAATTAAAATTACTGATTCTGATATGCTTTTAAAGGATGAGAATCTCTTAACTACTCTATATAATCTCTTATAGTGAACAATTTCTTTCCTCCCTACTGTTCAATATGAATAAAATTCTTGAAAGAAAAAATACATTTTTCTGTAAAGGTAGCTGGGCAAGGTAATTGTTTTGTCATTCAGGAAGAAAGACAATTGGCTCTGATAAAAATAACAATTTCCTTTTTAAATATTTGTCCTCTAGTAGTACAGTAGAAATACACCCAAAAGGCTGACAGCCACATATTATACACACACAACATTTAAGGCACAGAGAAGAGAAAATTTAGATGAGAAGTTACCCAAATTCACCTCTTTCAACCTAAAATATAATAATGACGATTTGCTTTGATGGCCAAGATCTGGGATGAAGCTGAAATCTATTTATTCAAAGCTCAAGGATGTGTGTTTCCAGAAGACCCAGCAGCTTAAATAGTGCTTAAGAGTTTACATTTAATTAAGTCGGATCCAGGTAATCAGGGCCTGTGCCTGAACAGTCTCATGCTGTGTGCTTGCTGCTCCTGGTACCTGCGGGCAAAACTCTTTTAGAGTTCAACAGATCTTAACAACTGCTGAACACTATGGGGCTGGGAGTTTGATAGTATTTCAAGCTGGGAACTTAACCCTTTAGGTAAAAACAGGTCAGAAATTATGTGGGAGTTTGCAAAGATCACCAGGAAACAGCAGGCAGAGATCTTCGCCTCCTGAGATTAAACGACATGGAGAAATTTCTTTGAACAGCGCCACTTGGCCAGTATGGGGGACTGAAACACAGCTCCCAGAAGTGCTGGCTAGATGGGATATGAGTTAAGACACTTGCTTTAAAGAAAATATCATAATATACTTACTTTTCTGTAGAAAAGTTGAATTTAATTGAACGTTTCATATAACAAATCACAAGACACTAAAATCAACTTGCTTCTTTTATGTTTTAACTGTTATTAGTTCTTCAAGAGTTCCATAAAACCCATTTTGATAGTGTTCATACAACTACCCTACCTGTTCCTAGGTCCCCCCTTTTTCCTCTACCAACCAATTTTGTGTCAAAACCAAACCAAACCAAACCAAACCAAACCAAACCAAACCAAACCAAGCCTTTCAGAGCAGTTTATGCTACCCAAATCTTGGATGCATGGTCTGTCTTAAAAGAGTGGTCTGCTTACTAGAGGCTATGCTCTTAGAGATACTGTCTCTCTCAATCCCAGCAGCTAACAACTCTTCATAGTCGATGGTTCCCATGGTGTTCTTTGGCCAGCGCCAGTCTCCACAGTGGAATTTGGTCAGGCTTGCGCTCTCCCGTTTTTTGTGCAGGCTAATGAAACCACTGAGTTGAAATGTGCAGCTGCCCTGTGGTGATCAGAATATGTGTCCTCATACTCATCTGACATCTCTGCCTCTTAAACTATTTCTTCCCTCTCTGCAGCAATGATCCCTGAGCCTTGGGAAGCAGGTATTTGGTATATAGGGTCCCATTAGAAGAAAGAATTATTGGGTCTCATATTCCTTGCACCCTGACCAGTTGTGGGTCATTCTTAATCACCACCTAATGCAAAGAGATGCTTCTTAGATGCATTGATCTGAGTGTAGTGGGAAATCATTAGGAATCTTAGTTTAATACTATGTTCATTCAACAAGCAGCCTTAGGATATTTGCAGCACACAGAGGAAACAATTTTTAATTATAATGGCTATTGCTTTTCAGTGGAGATATTGCCCAATCCTAAAGAACACTTAATGCCATATAAATATAAGTGTCTCTGATTAATTCTGGAAAGGATTTACTAGCATTTGAAAATGCTGTGAATGGGGGAAGATATTTCTCCAACAGTAAAGCCCCAGGAAGGTCATTTTATGAAAATATATTAGGAAAGGTCATTTGTTCACAAACAGTGAAATATGAAAGGTCTCTGAACAGAAGAATGTGTTTGAGAGGAAAAAGATAAAGTATATTATCTGCAAATCTTTTTGCCTTGTAATTGTGGTAGAGAGAAAAAGTAATGAAGCACAAAGTAATGAAAGCCTAATTCTAGCAATCCCTTCTGTAAATACATAAAAAGAGTAGAAGTATATGTGGATGAGTTACAAGGGGTTTGTAATCAATACAAGACTATAGCTGTAAGGTAGGGGATATAATTTGATTTTCATAGTTGAAGAATCTGTGCTTGAAGAGTTTGGATAAAGTTTAACTTCATAAGTTAAACATATAATAGGTAACATTCATATTTGGAGAGGACATCGCTAGTATCCATTAAAATTTTAATCATTTTTCTGTGTCCAGTGTAAGCTAGAATCTAGTCCCTGTTGGCTTCTGATTCAACAAGGCATCCTAGAAGCCTTAAGATTTAGTCCTCCCAGGAAAAGGAGAAACATTTATCATATATATATATATATATATATATATATACACTAAATAAAAATGGAACTAGATATTTAACATACATGATATAAAATATATTAATTCTATAAGTACATCATTGCCTATATAATGCATAAAGTAACGTTTTAAAGATGTATAAGTGATGGAGGAACTATGAAGAATTTCAGGAAGAAGTAGGTAGTGTCTGTATTGGAAATATCAATTAAGGTTTAAATGTACTGGGGTAATGGAAGGGCATGGAGAAGATGGTTGCCAGTGGGAATAAACAATGTGGAGTGAACGACAAGCAAAGTGATTCTTTCTTTATGCTCTTCATGCAAGTTGGGTCCCATTTGGATTACCTATTTTCATGACCTAGGTATCAGGAATTATTTCATAATATTACATGGGATAAGTTAGGGATTTATTGTAATGGGTACAGTAAAAACTTATGTGATGTTTGAGTGTATGTCCCAACTTGATTAAGTCATATGGTGCTCAGAAATTGGGGTAAGCATTTATTTTCTGGATATATCCAAATGTATATATTTGGATAGTGTCGATATTTCAGGCCGTGGTCTGAGGAATGAATTTCACTCTTCCTAATGTATGTGGGTCTTATCCAATCTGTTGAAGGCACTACTAGAAAAAAAGCTATGAGGGAGAGGAAATGGATTAACTGTCTGCCTGACTTGACCTGGACATTGCTCCTTTGTAGCTGTGAGAATAAAACATTAATTCAACTTCGGTCTTTAGGAAGCTGACCTTAGACTAGAATATATGCCTTCAGCTTTTTTTTTTTTTTTTTTTTTTTTTTTTTTTTTTTTTTTTTTTTTTTTGCATCTCAAGACTTCAGAGATGGGAAGGATCTACACACTGACTAAGTCTGGTTTTCTTCCTTGTCCACCGAATATCATAAGATTTGTAGAGTCACAGATTTATATGAATAAACACTACTGACCCTGTTTCATATGGGAAACTGACTATTATGTGTTCTCCTACAAGTGGGCCACAGTTGGGGCATCATAGGATTGTATCCCAGTGTAGAAGCCCAGCATTTCCTTCTTCTCACAGCACCAGAAATACACTCACAGTGAACAAACAGAGTGAGTGGGTGATGATACATTCATATATAAAGGACTTGTGCATAAAATTTTCTGAGGTACAGAAGCACTGTTACTGACAAGCCCTAAGCCAGGAAGACATTGTTATTTCTCTACTAAGGAAGACAGCCCCTGAACTTAAGACAGCATCTGAGCTTAATCATATATATTGTCTCTTCTGTGGAAGAAGCCATCTTCTGATCCATTCAACACTGACTGAGCATCAGGTTTCCCTTTGTACCATTTTTATTAATGCATCACATGGCACCAGACTAGACATGTTGATCTCCTCCGAGTAATATTGCAGGAAATGCTGTCTTAAAAGACACTGTATTTTGGAGAAAGGAGCTGTAGAAAATAATTATTACACATAATAATCTGTTAAAATACATTCTTAAGGACTTACTTCACACTTTTATACCATTCTGCCAATTTTGTAGTCTAAACACAATTTGTGATGAAAAGACTTGGAAAGCCAAGCATAATTTATAAGCACTCAAAGACTTTGGGATACCAATAAGATTCTCTTAGACTCATCATGATGGGGGAAAATTCAAGCATTGAAATGAAAATAGGATTGTATTAGAGAGAGTAATAGAGTGTGCATGTTCCTCTGGAGGGAGGAAAATGCAGGCACGGAGATTAGTGAGGCAGTTGTTCTAGTAATCCATCAAGTGATTAGAGCGATATCATGAGGTGCTGGCAGGGTTAATAAAAATGAAAGGGTGCTTCAAAATATGGGTCAATCCAACATGGTGACTCATTGGAAATAGATGATGGAGGGAAAAAAACCTATGATAACTTCAAATTTAATTGTGACAACAGGAAAAAATATGGTTTCAGTTAGAGGTGTCCCTTGTGTTCCAAAAATGATAAGTGACTTTGTAGTAAGAGATGACACAAAGTTGTAGCCAAATGCAGGCCTAATTGACTGGGACTGATTCAGATTTGACTAAGACAGAGGAGAGAAGAAAATTACATAACACAGAAGCTTTAATTGGGCCCAATCCCAACTCATGTTCTGTAGACATCATCTCAAGTGTGACTGTGTTTGGAAGTAGGTTCAACAAGGAGGTAATAAAGATTAACTGAGGAATAAGGGTGACTCCTGGAAGACAAATAGAAAAGGCAGATACTTACATGCTCACCTGAGAACGAAGCTACTTGCACCTTAAATTTGCACTTGTGATTTCCCAAAAGATGGGAAATAAATTTCTGTTGTTCAGGCCAACCAAATCTACGGTATGCTGTTATGGAAGCCCAATTTGATGAATACAGTAATTTCCATGCTTACAAAATAAATTATCTGTGATTCAGATGAATTAATAACTATACCTAAGGAATATATCAAGAAGATAAATATCAGTAAAATAAATGTAATATTGATTCATTATTTAATAACTGCACTACATTTATTTTCAAGAATATGAGATATATAATATAAATATATTTCAGAAAATAATATAGAATACCATGCTAATTTGCTAAGAAAGCTATTACCTATTATGCAGAATTATGAAACATGTCTAATGCTTGTTTATATCTACAACAGAAAACAGCCGTAAGAGTGTGCAAATAGTGACATGATATGAGCAAAAGGGGAGAACAAAGCATTCATATGGTTGGTAGTAATATTGATAGTTGTAAGTGATTATTATTAAGCACTTGTATGTGCTAAGTTGCTTTATTTTTTATTGTTGCTTCATTATTCTATATTAGAGACATGGTCTCATATTACCCACACAGACATTGAACATGTATAAATCCCGAAGAGGCATGGAGAAACTATCATATCCAACTTAATTAAAGCAAGAAGTTATTCAAAGAAAAATTTTTCTTAATGTACATCACTGCCTCCCACTACAGTGGGGTTTAAGAAGTCAGCATTGGACACCGGGCAAGATAAATTATTTTATACCTCACTGGTAGGGAGTTTCTAAATGAGGGATTTGGCAGGCAAATTGGTAGAGTTACAGAAGCAGCATAACAAAGTAGTTGTTACAAGACAGTCACAACAAGGTAGTCATAACAGCATTTTCAAACAAAGGCAGGCTTGCGAGATTATCATAACAACTTTTTAAAACAAAAATGTGGTTGCTATTTCCTAGAACAAGCAGTACAGAAGACCTACTTGTATATAAAGTGACAGGTGGTGCATAGCCCAATCCTTACGAAACAGGGTTAATCATAAATAGGAATGAACCTAGTTTGTCTTTACTACAACCTGACTTTCAAGCCCAAGATGAGGGCAGGTTGGGTCATCACATGCTGTGTAGGGGAGGGTGGTGTCATACTCCTCCCTGATCTTCCTGCTCCACCTCCTTAGTCCTGGGATTATCAGCATGCCATACCTGGTCTTACATAGTACTAGCCACAGAAGTTGGGGCAGTTTTACATGGTAGGCATGCACCGTACTAACTTTACCTCCACTCCTCCATAATCATTCCATTAACCTTTACACAAGTATCAGAAGTAGTTACTATTACTAATTTTTTTTCTTTTCCTGAGGCACAGACAGCTATATACTTTAGCTATAGAGAAATGTATCTCTGTAGTCTGGTGCTGAGTGAGACACCATTGGCAATGCACATATCTCTAAGCAACCATTCCCCTGGGGACATTTTTCTAAAGTTTTATGAGCCTCAGTTGAAATTTTTACTGAACCACTGCATCTTATGGAAAACAGAAGTTTGAGACAGCACTTGCCAGATTGTTTCCTCTAGGATCTGGGCTGGTAGGTCATCCAAGTTCACCTTGCATATTCTAACAAGAGAGGAACTTCCTGCTTTTGAAAGAACACCTACTTGAGGTGACAGGGCACCCACAGTGCAGAACTCCTGGGATGCTGAGATCTATTGCTGTGCATAATGCATACATTTTCATGTGTTTGTATACTAGTACTAGCCCTGATCAATGCCTGCTGAGCTTCACTGAGTGAGCAGTTTCCATGGTCCTCCTCAGTCATGTGGGCAACTGCTAAAATTCCTGTTGTGCACATGTGATGTGAGGATAAGAACATGTAAACACACTAACCAGGACATTTCATATCACAAAGAGCATGGGTTAGCAACACAATGTGGATTCCCCGTAGACCAAGCACGTAGCATCACCCCAGTTCTACTTCTGTCTCTGCAATAGCAGAAAGAAACAACACTCCAGTTTTCAAGTGAAACTCCTGAAAAACTGCATTTAATTTTTAAGAATGTTTTTGAAATTTTATGTCTATGTGTGAGTACCTGCACACAGGTGCACCACATGTGAACCTGTTGCCAGAGAAGGTCAGAATAGAATGTGGAATTCCATGCAAATTTAGTTACAGTGGTTGCAAGGTTCCATATGGGTGCTAGAAACTGAACCCAAATCCTCAGTAAGAGCACCCAGAATTCTTAACCCCTGAACCATCTCTCCAGGCCCAGAAGGTATTTATCTTTTTAACACCAATCTCTGTTAGTTTTAAAATGTTGCTTCTCTAGGTCAAATATTTTGTGCTCTCTCAGTAACATTTTGAAGAGAAAAACTTTTAAAACCCATTTCCTCCTATTTGTCCTTCCCTGAAAACGTAAAGGATTAACTGAAGTTGGAAAATATATTCTAAATTTTGTTATAATGTTGTGCATTATATTTATATTTTATTTTCTATGGTTATTTTTATAACTATATTGTGGGTTTAGAATTAAAATTTATATTATTAAAATGTCCTTTAATATTAAGAAGGAGAAAAGAAAAACGATATCAACCATTGACTATTCTAAAAGTGAACCATTTTACATTAATATTTATTACCTGTGGATTCTTTCTTCATTTTTACAGTATCAGAATTTGAATTATCTTGATTTTTGTTAGTTTTGCTTTCTTCTTAGGATAAGTATTTTATGGATTCTCATCAACTCTTTGTGAGGATAATCTTTTCCTTTTATTGAAAATAGAGCCTTTTCTCTCATAATCTATCCTGATTTTAGTTGTCCCGCTCCTCTCTTCCTCCCAGTTCCTCCCCACCTCCCCTTCCAATCATATCCCTTTCTGTATCTCATGAGAAATCAAAGGCTACTATAGGGTAGTAATAAAATATAACTAAATGAAAGAAAATAGATAAGACATCATCAGAGTTCAACAAGACAAAGAGAAGAAAAAAGTCCAAGGGAAGGCACAACAAGGATAGATGCACTTTTTGCACACTCAAGAATCCTATAACACTAAACTGGAATCCACTATATATAGACAAAAGAACTGGTTCAAACCTGTGCAGGCCCTGCTCATGCTGCCTCAGTCTTTGTGAGTTCATATCAGCTTTGATCATGTTGATTTAGACTTTGTTTCCTTGGTGTCCTCCATCCCCTCTGCATTTTCCACTGTTTCATCCTCCTCTTCTGCTGGATTCCTTGAACCCAAAAGAGAGATTTGATAGATACATCCCATTTAATTCTGTGTTCCAATCATTCTCTCTCTCTCTCTCTCTCTCTCTCTCTCTCTCTCTCTCTCTCTCTCTCTCTCTCTCTCTCTCCACACACACACACACACACACACACACACACACACACACACACACACATACACACACACACTTATAATGTCTGATTGTGATCTCTGTATATGTTACCATTTGCTGCAAGAGGAAGCTTTTCTGATGATGGCTGAGCAAGGCACAGGTTTATGAATGCAGCAGCATGCCATGAGGAATCATATTATCACTACCGTTCATTTAGACCAGCATTACTTGGTTTGATTCTTGGACCCTAGTCTCTATATTCTCTAGTTCTTGGCCACCCAAGCAGTTTTGTATATGGTTTTTATCTTGTGGAGTGGGCCTTAAGACGAAGCAGTTGGCTATTCCCACAAGCTTTGTGCCACGGTGCACTAGCATATCTTGCAAGCAGCATACCATTGTAGATTAAAGGATTTGTGGTTGGTTTTGTGTTTACATATCTCTTCTGGAAAAACACCAAGAACCTTCCCATACCAAACTCTAGAGCATAGGGGTGAAGGCACCAGCTCAACCTTTCCATCTTCAGTGAGTTGTGTAGGTACTGGCCTCAGCAGTGGGACTTTGCTGTCAGTTTGTGGAGAGCAACCTATAGTCTTGGCAATTTGCTTGGGTTGTTGGGTGTTCCCATGTTACCTCTTTTCTAACAACTCAACGAGAGGTAACTCAATCTTAGAACTGGAGGCTTCATTTAGTAAGAAGAGACATCAGGGACTCTGTCTCAACTGTTCCTTCATTTAGAATGCCTTCATATATACCCATATTTTGTTAAAACTTCTATGGTAATAGGCTTCCATACTACCCTTCAAACGGCACTTAGTTTTAGCTGTTTCTCCTACTCTCTCCCTTACCCTTTTCTCAGTGTCTATTCCCAAGTTGATCTTCATGACCCATCTCCCCATCCACTCATAATCACCTATTATACTTCCTTTCCCTAAGGAGATTTATCTCTTCCTTCTAGGCCCATACTATATAATCTACCCTCTGTGATTCTATGGGTTGTAACTTGGTTATCATTGACTTAAAAGCTAATAACCACATATAAACAAATACATACCATATTTGTTTTTCTGTGTCTGGGATACTTCATTTAGTATGATATTTTCTAGTTCCACCCATTTGCCTGTAAATTTCATAATGTCATTTTTTTAATTGCTGAGTAGTACTGCATTGTGTAAATGTGCCGCGTTTTATTTACCCATTCTTTTGATAAGGGACACCCAGGTTGTTTCTAATTTCTAGTTATTATGAATAGTGTGTCAATAAGCATGGTTCGGCAAGGGTCTCTGTGGTAGGATGATGCATCCTTGAGTCTATGTCCAAGAGTGATATAGCTGGATCTTGAGGTAAATTGATTCCCAGCTTCCTGAGGAGCTGCCACACTGATTCCTATAGTGCCTCTACAAGTTTGCATTCCCACAAGCAATGGATGAGTATGTGAACATAATCTTAGGGGATGTATGATATTTCATTGATTAAGCATTTACAATACTTATTTGATATTGAGCCTTACAGAGCAAACCGAAAATAATTTTAAATGTTTTGGTTATTAATATATTTTAAGGTTTTTTATTGTCTTTCCTTTTTATTCTAAAACTTCTTTAATGTAGTTTTTAGAAGAATTTTTAATTCTTTCCTTTCTCTCTTTCTAGAATGAAATAATTTAAATTAATTAATTAATTAATAATTACTTGTTCATTTGTTTAAGACAGGATTTCTCTGTGTAGCCTTGGGGGTCCTGAACTTGCTCTGTAGGCTATGCTGGCTGAAATTCACAGAGATCCTCCTGCCTCAGCCTCTCTAAGTTCAGGGATTACAAGCAGGCACCACTGTACTTGTCCATCATTTTATTCAAAAAAAAAGTTTCCACTCCACCCTTGTCCAATATTTTATCCCTCTGTACTTCATTCAAATCACTCCATCTATATAAAAAGCCTGGTCTCCTTCATTATTGGCACTGCCTCTCAGATTTTTGCTTCATTTGTACATAGCACCTTGTCCATCTTTACTTTTAATGTTTTTATCCCTGTCTCTTTATGCTTTATGAGAACAACTTTTGTTTATAGTAACAGGGGTTAAGGTAGACAGTTCACAGATGATTGAAATCAGAAATAATTGTCCATTTGTGAGTAATTCCTTTCTGAAGTCAAATATTAACTTAAGTAATAAATGCTTAAAACAAGTGAGTGAATAGAAGAAGTGTAGGTTCCTATTCTTGAAGCAAAGCCATCAGGAGTTCATTCTCAACAATAGAGGCCATTTACATTACAGAAATGTAAACGGTGGCTCCACAGAAGTGATAGAAACACTGGTCCTTCCTAAATTGCCACTGTAGTTCTCTCTTTGTGTATTCCTGTGTCTTTACTGCAAACAGGGTGGAATTGAGGATAGGATACTAGAGAATACAAAGAAGAGATCCAGGAAAAGTCATGGATGCTTTACACTATACTGAAGTTCTTTCTTTTGCAAGAGTGGTTTGGGCTTTTTACTATTTGTCTTTTTTCTTTGTGTATGTGTGTGTGTGCGTGTGTGTGTGTGCGTGTGTGTGTGTGTGTGTGTGTGTGTGTGTGTGTGTGTGTGTGTGTG
>OU015744.1:16343746-16358968 GCA_907169655.1 Acomys percivali
TGTGTGTGTGTGTGTGTGTGTGTGTGTGTGTGTGTGTGTGTGTGTGTTTGGTTTCCAAACCCTGTTGAGTGAGAGGTTCTTTGTTTAGAAAGTCCTTGCCCCAACCTCCCAATGTTGATTTCCTTTTTTGTTTGTTCATTTGTTTTGTTTTGCTGTTGTTGTTTTAAATTTTTTATTGATTCTCTGTGAATTTTACAGCATATACCACAGCCCCACTTATTTCCCAACTCTTTGATATCTGTTCTCCATCCTTGTAATTTTCCAATAAGAGCAAGAAAAACCATCTCACTGTGCTGTGGAAGCTGCAGTGTGCCATGGTGTCTCATACAGTACACCCTTTGTGCAAAGATGTTACTTTCAAACGTTCACTGCAATGAGTCATTGATATGGTCCAAGGGCCCTGACTTCCACAATACCATCAGTCCTGGAGCATCACCAAGACTCCTCTCAGATATCTTGCCATTTCCCTGAGTCATGGAGATCCTGCAGCTCTGGTTCTGCAGTATCAAGCCCTTGATGCACACCAGCAGCTCATAGAAGGTGTAGATATTGGCATAGGCCAACTCAAAACTCACGTTCTGGGCCTGGGTGCTAGCTGAGTTAGTCAGACCAACAACTCCTTTGGAAACTCACCAATGAGTTCAGCTCCCCAGTGCCAACAAGGGGAGAGGCAGGACCAGATCTCCCAATTTCTGAAGTTGACAAGAGGTGGGGCTAGCTCTTTCATGCCACTCTGGTGAGGGACAGGGACAGTTTTCCTCTATCTCACCCCCAGGAAGAGCTCTCCTCTACTATAACACCAGGGTCAGCTCTCTCCCTAGCCATGGGTGGGGCCACCTCTCCAATGCTAACATGATAGGGGCTGTTTCTCCTACACTCACTCCAATAGGGTCAGCTCTCCCAGGTTGTCCAGGCAGAGGGCAGGGCCAGCTCTCCAGTTTGCATGCCACGAGGGCCATCTCTCTTAGGGTACCCAGGTCAGAGGCAGAGCCAGCTCAGCAAAGGATCATGGACATTAACATAGCCTACATCTGCAATAGGAACATGGACCCAGACATGGCCCTTGGTGGCAGCCTGGAACAGACATTATAATGGTCTCAGGTGGTCACACAGGCTTCTCATATCTGCCTGTTCCACACTGCAGTCACATCTCCAGTAGTTCTACCGCTCTGCACAATGTAGGAACCACTAGGCTCACTTTCTCCCCCAACTCCCTCATAAGACACCAATGGGTGTCTTAGAGCCACAGAAGGCAGAGAGCCAGGGACACAATGTTGTTTTCTAAGAGCCCTGAGCAGCTATAAAATGATGTCTTACCTAGTTTCCAGGACATAGTTGTTCTTATTCCAGACTAGTTTTATGTTGCTGAAGGAAACAATGTAATTAGGATTGTTGTTTAGAATAACAGGAATAAAAAGGAAGAGCAAACAGAAAATATGTCTAATGAAGAGCATCTTTAACAGCAGACAAGTACATCTAAAAGTGATAAACTCTGGATGCTATTCATAATTTTGTTGTGCCTGCTGGATTTAATGATGGGGATGAGTGTACTGAGGAACTCAAAGATTAAACTACAAAAAGGAACCAAACATAAGTCAAAGAATAAAATCACTACATTAATGATGAAGTTTCTATTATATTTGGCACTTAAGATTCCAATATTTTGCTATGCCACTGTACCTTCTTCATATTACTTTTGTAGTACTAGACACATGGCTGGTTGTCCAGAAAACTTACGGCATAATTATCCAGGAATTATATAGTACAGTCTACTTGAAAGGGTAAAGGACAGCAAAGCTGGTGTGATAACAAATGTGTCTCATTCTGTTTTGAAAACAGATATAAAGAAAGGCTATCCAAATCCTTTGTCTCTTTGTCTCTAGGAATCATTTTATCAATTGCCTGTCAGATTGACATTACTTTGTTCTTCAACTTATTCTAAGATAAAATCTACAGACTTTTAGGTTTGTGCCCCACACTGCCATGTAGTATATAAATAAGCACTTTAGATATGTGTTCTCTCATCTCATGGGTTATTACAGAATTAGGAAGTACAACCTACAACCCTATGGAAGGAAGGGTGTGGCTTTACTCGGAAGTGTAATGCCTGTAGGTATTCTTCTGTGGAGTTGAGAGTTCACTTGAAGATCAGTGTGTATTGTGGGACTTTTGTAAACCTACCTGACATATAAATAAGGTATGAAGACTTCTAACATTGTTTAAAGCTTTGACCATTCTCTGAGACAGTCTCCTAGTTACTGTTGAAACTTAACACAACTATTCTAGCCTATGACTCACCACGTGACTATCTGTTCACCTCTCTGCTCCTGTCCTCATCCATCTTCTCCCTTCCTTGTCTGCTTCAAAATCCCCTGCATTTGCTTTCTTCTCCCTGTGAATCTCTCTGTTCTGGAAGTTTTGCCCTTGTACTTCCTACCCCAGTTATTGGCTGTTAGCTCTTTATTACAACCAACCAGAAGGGAGACAATTCCTGACACATCTCTTAGGTTGTCTTTAGGCATAGAGGGCTGTCTGATCTTCAAGTATCTGAACAGCTATGGAAAGAAAAGCATTTACAAATATAAAGCTGGTGATAGGCCATAGGAATCACAATACCAAAATTCTGCCTGCTCTTTGCTCTCCACCATTAGAGAATTAACAATTAAAATTATTAAATTAAACAATTAAAAATACAGAGCCACACTTTCCCCCAATGTGAAGAAAAGTCAACCCAACAAGTATAGACAAAACTACCAAATAAATAAATAAAGAAAGAAAACTGTAGAGAGATGGGATGAAAATAATGCGAATGGCTCCATCACTCATAAACTGACCCTTAGATCCCAAATGTACTCCTGTTGACTAAAATGGCAACTTTATTTCTCAGTTTTCAGGTTGAAGGAAGTTATTAATTTTATACTCTTAAACTTATAATATTTTTTCAGCTTTGTACATAATTATGAGTTAGATCAAAGCTGTATATCAAGCTATTATGTGTTTATTATACTTGTATCACATGATGTCTACAAATAATTTAAGGCTCCTGGAGATTTTGTATCTAAAGACATTTAAATATAACCATGTACTGTGATGTAATTAACCACTATTACTTTTGAAAATGCTAGATTTAAATAAGATAATTTATTTCTTAGAGGCGATCGACTTATTATTTTCATCCTATATTTTCAATATAGGAAGGAGCATGATTATTGGATAAAAGTATCATGTTTTGCATGGACACATATGGATTCCTCACCCCACTTGGAAGTCTGTTGTGAACAGATACTTAGATAGAACCCTTCAGATCATGCACTCTATGTTTGAAAAGGTGAGCGAAGAGACTTATGGATGAAGCACTTCTGATGTAGTTCCTAAGCACGGAGGGCACATAAGGTGGAAACACCTTAACAAATGAAGACTATGGCTGTGCTTTAACATAGATAAGAGCAGCTGAAATGCCTTTGTCCACTGTTTATGTGCGTTTGGGCATAAGCAAAAACACACCTTTAGTGCCTTTACATTGCATTTAATCATGCAAGTTTTTTGCAGGTGGGAAAGCGCAATCTGAAATATAAATATCTTCAGTAATTTAGCAAGCAAGCTGCACACTCATATTTTATAAGAATTATGAAGCCTATGGAGACTTAGACTTCTATAACTTTAAAAAGATAGGTTAAGACACACATATGAGATGCAAATGAACAAATGAAGAAGCAATATAATCTGTTCAACATGAGACTAGCCAGAATTATTTCAATCCCCAAAGGTTAAATTCAGTTGGGACCAGTACCTCTATCAAGTGACACAGTAAAAGTCATAGAGCAAAGGTGATGCAAACCAGGAACCCATTCTGAGCCACTTCGCTCAAACCCACACTCAGCAATTATTACCATCATTCGAGTCAAGCCCCTGAGATGCTAGCAATTCACAGAAAAGAATCTGGACCGAAAATATTTCTGACAAAATCCTTCGGTTGGTGTTAATAAGAGAACAGTACCGAACTCTACTGTGCTGGCATATGAGTCAGTGAACGTATCTGGATAAAAGTCATAACACATGAGACGTGCATCACCAAAACCCTTAGAGAAGGAAAACAATTCTGCCTGTCTGCTAAATTTATTATCTCATTCTATAAAAAAATGATAGCTGCCCTTTCTTCTTTCTTAACTTCTGGGTAGCATCCTAATTGCCAAGAGAGGGGAGCAGTTGGGAAAAGACAGTCCCCTTCAAGTTTCACTTTACGACCTCTCTTTCCCTGTGGTGACAGGCTGTGCTACTCTCTTGGTAACTGAGTAGCCATTTCTTTTTTTTTTTTAATTTTATTAATTTATTCATATTACATCTCAATGGTTATCCCCTTCGTTGTATCCTCCCGTTCCTCCCTCCCTCCCATTTTCCCCTTACTCCCCTCCCCTATGACTGTGACTGAGGGGAACTTCCTCTCCCTGTATATGCTCATAGGGTATCAAGTCTCTTCTTGGTAGCCTGCTATCCTTCCTCTGAGTGCCACCAGGTCTCCCCCTCCAGGGGACATGGTCAAATATGAGGCACCAGAGTACGTGTGAAAGTCAGACTCCACTCTCCACTCACTTATACTAGCCCAAGGGGCATGTCCCATGAAAGTCTTCACTAACCAGGAAACTGGGACAGAGGGGAGGACATCCTATTGGGACTCTAGATGAGAGAAGCATGGGAGAATAGCAAAGTTGAAGGATCCAGAGGATCCTAGAAACTTACAAGAAGAACATCATGATATGCAGATTTGGGCCCAGGGGTCTTGCTCAAACTATGGCACCAGCCAAGGACAATACAGCTGTAAACTTCAAACCCCTACCCAGATCTAGCCAATGGGCAGGAGTAGCCATTTCTTGCTTCTATCTCTTCTACTCTTGTCCTGGTGCACTTGGATCTCTACTTTGTATCCTCAAGGCTCATTCCTCTGCTTTCCTCCTGTATCCTTTTTCCACTATTGAGGGCATCAATCTTAGTTTAAAACAGATCTTCCTGTTTCCAGGGACACACCCTTGGCAATGTATGCCCTTCAGACATCATCCCATCCCTGTGTTTCTCCTTATAGCAAAACTTTTTGATGAGTTTCTGGTAATACTATGCTCATTTCACTATTGCCTCCTTCCTCATCATTTATTCCAACATCATTCTCTCTCCATAAAGCTTTCACTCAACTTTCCTTTGAGATCTTTCTCAGAAATGTCACCAGTGATGTACATTTTGCCAAATCCAAAATCTGTATCTGTCATTATTTTATTCAATTTCTCAAATTTATTTTATCAAGAAAATTTCTTCTCCTTTATTTAAATACATATGTATCTGCATATCTAATTAAACATGTCATTGTGAGGATTTAAGGGTGCCCCAGCATGCCTGGCCCAATTGTCTATTTATTGCCTTTCTGCATTACCAGAATGCAAGAGCAGGCACTGTGTGGACAAGGCTATGTTTTATGTTTTCTTACCATATTTTAAGCATAAAACAATATCTGGTGCATGCTGGGTACTCAAATATCAGTGTTAAATTAAACAGTTACAGTCTTGTGTATCACATGTTTGACATTGTAAAATATAAAAACTAACAGCATTTACAAATAAAGCAAATATCTTTGGGAGAGATGAAATCTGACCACTCTTATATTCAGAGCCATAGTGTCTTGGTTGTACTTGACTTGACAGCTGAGCTCTGGAATCTCTTCATTTTTGCTTGGCCACTGATTTATATAGTTTACAGTGAGCTCTCTCCAAGTGACTCAGAGTAAGTCCACATATTCTCAGATGCCATTAATCTCAGTTACTGTCCCATGAACATATAAAACTAAATTTCATTCACTTTTTAAGACTATAGTGAAATCTACAGCCCAGTATGTTCAGTCAGATCCAACAAGAAATATATTTGAGGCACAGGGGCTCCTCCACAAGGCGTCTCTATGCTGAGGGAAATGCTGCCAACGAGTAGGCTGTGAGAAATGCCCCGTCATGTTCCCAGCCTTGCCTTTGCAATTCCTTCCAATGATTTCTTTTCAGCTCCTGACGTAAATGATCTACCTAGATTTATGGTATAGGTAAGAAAAGGGCTTTTAAATTTTGTTTTTGTTTGTTTTGTTTTGTTTGTGGTTCAGAGTCAAAGGGTACCTGAGGTAAAAGAATATAATCTTATTTTCATCCAGCTGTCAATATCGAAGTAAACATGTTCTGTAAATACACAAAGTAAGTATCTCGGTACCTAAATTTCTACTGTACTTATTTCTCTTGAAAACTGTAGAAACATCACAATGAAAGAAATTAAAGTTGATACCTGCTACATTCAAATAAAAATGTTCCAAACAGAGCTCGTCAGTGGATTTCCCAGGTGGAGTGTGTCCTACTGAGGAGCCACAATTTCAGTGAAATCATTTTGAAGTTTACCTTGATTGGAATTCTTTCTTTCTTCTCTTTTTTTTTTTTCCACAGAAGGAAAAAATGCTGGTCTTTAGCATTCAGACTGTGGAAGTAGATGTTAGAAGTGGAGGTTCATTGCTTTCTAAAGTTATCTGGTTCCAGAAAGCCATGCACAAAGAATTTAATTATGTTTATAGATTCATTTTGTTTTGTTTTGTTTTTGTTTTTGTTTTGTTTTAACAACAATTAGTTTCCTGAGGGATTGAAGAACACAACTTTAATGGGACAATAAGGCACAAGTGTGGAATAAAGTAGTTTGCTATACAGAGAGGGGAGCCTGATTGTAGAGACTTTAAATATGTAAATCAAGTAGCCTCTGAAGTACTTCTCAAACAAATCAGTATCAGACAATTTTTAATGAAGTATGGTTTTGTTACAGGGCAAATAAATCTTCTAGGATGCTAGGTGGTATAAGAAGCAGCAATTTTCAGATATAAATCCAAAGACGAATAGTTAAATGTAACTAAAATGTATAATCTAAGAGTTTTCCTCAGTCCTTCTGTATTGTATAAACTATGTTAAATATTATTTTATGTTCATAAGTGTGTACCTGAGTATGGTTATATGCATCATATCTATGTGGAATCTCATGGAGGTCATAAGATATCAGATACCTCCGAACTGGAGTTACAGAGGGTTGTCAGCTGCTGAGTGGGAGCTGGGAACTGAACTCCAATCCTCTGCGAGCAGGAAGTGCTCTAACCACTGAGCAATTACTCCATTCTTAGTCCTTAACTTGTAAATACAATCAACAATTGCTGAAAACTTTTCTGAACTCCCCATAGACTTATGAACACAAAAGTCCCATGCTTGATGGCACTTCATTCCACTTGTTTAAAATATCAAGAAATTATTTTTAAATGATATATTTATAGTGTGACCTATGGTCTATGGTATTTGGCCCAATTTCCTCCAGACTCTGAGCAGCTGTCTTTGAAAAGTAAAGAGTTTTCTACAATCTCCGAAACCTTTGAATGTCAAAGCAGTGTTCTGTCTTGAGGCTATCTTCCGTTTTACTTACTGAAATAGGAAATGCATAAGGGTAACGCAAAAATAGTCTTATTAATTGTGTAACCCATAAAACTCAAAAGTCACCGCCATAATGCTGATTACACTCGCTCATGCCCGACTTTCACACAGAATATCTCTGTTTACTGAGGATAAGCTCAGGGCCTATAGCCGGGCGGTGGTGGCTCACGCCTTTAATCCCAGCGCTCGGGAGGCAGAGGCAGGCGGATCGCTGGGAGTTCAAGGCCAGCCTGGTCTACAAAGTGAGTCCAGGACAGCCAAGGCTACACAGAGAAACCCTGTCTCGAAAAAACAACAACAACAAAAAAACAAACAAACAAAAAAAAAACCCAACAAAAAAAAAACAACAACAACAACAACAAAAAGCTCAGGGCATACAAAACATGTGTGTGTGTGCAGATTATTAAAGAGAGTGAGGTGTGATGAGACTTTATAACAGAGAGGGACACATATGGCAAGTCATAGGGAAGCTGTGAAGCTATGTGGGTTTTATGCACCACATGTTCCATGAGAATGAGTAAAAGGATGCAAGCACGGCAACATAAGGAGTTACTCTTGCTAAGAGGAGAAGGTGGGAACCTGCAGTGAGGTTACTCACACACGAAAGGCGCAGCACCATTCTGTGGCCAGCTGGGACCTCTCCATGCAAAAGGCTCTGGCTCCTTGATTTAGTTTCCAGACTGTTTGGACACTGAAAATTGATTCATGAGCTGCTCTTATTAGGGAATGATCCTGTTTTCAATTATGGAAATAGAGACGGAGTCCTTTCTCAACCTAAGTCCCAGCAGACTTCCCCAAAGAACCAAGAGCTTGACTCCTTGTTATGTCTGTGACTAACAGCAGCTCCACTTCAGAACTGTGAAGAAAGATAAACATTTGCAAAACAAAAAGTGCTGGGTTTATTCTGCACGTTCACAACAAATGTTCTACAAAGACTGTCGGGGCCTGGTTGTACATCATGGGATGCTGGCAGGATACATTGCAGTGAAGTTATAGGAAATGCTGTGATTATGTAAGGATGCATTGATGGCCAGTGTTTTGTAATTGTTCTTCAAAACAGTTAAAGTTAAGGAATAAAAAAATTTTAATTTTCTAAATTAAAATTATAGATTTTTCTTCTAGTGTTAGAAGACTGAAAGCAAAGAAAAACTGGAGGTTGAATCCCTCAGAGCTGCTGCAACTTTAGTGTGGACGCCTCTCAGTAATGGGCAGGTGAAGACATCAGAACCCCTATCCATGACACTGGAGGCCGAGTGGCCTGGCCAGTCCTCTGCCTCCCCACTCTAGGAACTTTCTGAAGGTCTAATGGCTACATAGTGGATTCTCCATTTACTTCTTATATGTGTGTTTTTAAAGTTAGGTCCTTTGGCTAAGCAATTTAGTATGCTTATTTTCTATAAAAAAGTTAAAGAATTTTTTTCTGTGTATTTAGGGGATTGTGTGTGCATGTGCGTGTGTGTATTATGTGGAAAGGGTATTTGTATGTGGTGTATGTGTGCACATGCTCTATATCAGTGCGGACACTTGTGGAAACTAGAGTTGACATTCTTTCATCTCTCTTAATGCCTCTCTGCCTTATCTTTAGAGACGATCTCTTGTCAAATCTCTAGCTTGTCATTTTTGCTAGTCTGGTTGACTAGTAAGCCCTAAGTATCTTCTTATCTCTTGCTGTCCTTCCAGTGCGCCAAGTGCTGAGGTGTCTTGCCCTGCCTTGCTTTTAGGTTGGTGCTAACAGACCAAACTCAAGTCCTCGTGTTTGCATAACAAGCACCGCTTTATCCACCACACTGTCTTCCCACCCTCCAAAGGTTTATCTTCTATGCAAAGTGAGAATGCTATCATAAAGACACTGTACTATAATATTACGTTATCTTTGTCCGGCTGTGTGGTATTGGTCAACTTCCAGTCTCTTTGTCCTCCCTCTCTTCTTTCTCTTCCTCGCTCTACCTTCTCTCCCCACCACACCCACACTCACTAATTCCAACTAGGTCTGCACATATGTACAAGGATATAGGAGGCCAGCACCGGAGCCTGGGAAACCTACCAAAGGACATCCTGCTGAAGAATCCCCAGTGGCCACCAATGCTCCATGGTTCCTCCAGTTGCAGTGTAGCCTGCAAGACCATACTGGAGTGTTGACCAGCTTGATTTTGTACAGGTCTTCTGCTTCCAGGCACACATGCCTTGAGTTCAGGAGCACAGCATCTGGGCTGTCTGAATGATATTATTGGATGGATGATACCTGTTATGTCTGGATGATACTATTTCCCAACAAAAGTCCCTGACTGCTGGATTTAACATCTGCGACCCTCTACTCTACTCTTCCCTTAGTAAAGTGAGAAGGGCATGACGAAAACACCCCATTTGGGTCTAGGAATCCCACAACACTTACTTGGAACTTTCTTCACTTGGAACAGTTATCTATCATACACTGCATAAAAAATATTCTCTGGGGCTGGAAAGATCCTGCAGGGGTTAAAATCCTTGCTGATCTTCCAAAGGATCTGAATTAGATTCTACATCGAGGTCACACCTGCCTCTAACTTAAGCTGAAGGGTACTAGACATTCACTTCTGGCATTCCAGGTGTGTGTGTGTGTGTGTGTGTGTGTGTGTGTGTGTGTGTGTATGTGCGTGTGTCTCACACATACAGTCACAGACATATACACAGACATTCAGAGAGAGAGAGAGGGAGAGACAGACAGACAGACAGACAGACAGACAGACAGATTAAAAATACAGTTGCTATACTTTAAAAAAACTTCTATGGTAAGGGATGAGTTCTCTCTTACATCTCAACTTCTTCATTGTTAAAGTAGACCTGGTTCTACCCTAGAAGGAAGGTTCTTGCAAGATGAGTCAGCATGCTGTAGCCCTGAGTCTGGCAAAGGGACTTTGCTGATTTACTGTGGTCAAGGAAAGCAGCTTGTCCTGTTCTCCTCTAATCTGATATTTATTATGCTCCTGCATCTAACATGCAGAAATCAAGAGATATAACCACAAGCTTTTTGGCTTTTTGTTATACTTATAATTTTTCAAAAATTTACCGTGTAATTTCAGGTGGTAGAAATCACCTATTGATTTTTTTCTAAGTTAGTGATAATAGCTACAAACTGTAGTACACTCTAAAGACATATCTTTGTCTGTGTGTATTCTGATCAAATTTTGACAGTGAAATACTTGACTGATGAAAAATATGACCATAATTGTCTTACTTTTTAAAGACATTTTTAAACAGAATTGTAAACAAGCTTGAAGATGTTCTATTATCCAAAGTAAATAGGAAGAGAAACCAGTATTTTAAAAGTTTAGCCCTACATGTCAGGGGTAAATGTTGTACCATCCCATCACTTTCCTAATGTGATGTGTGGGTAGCTTGTGTGCAGGCTCAGAAGCCAGGACACTGAGAAAACTCTGATGTGCTGACTTACACATTAGAACATTTTTCACTGGATGAAAGTGGACTTTAATGTGGTTTCAGAAGACCTGTAAGCTGAATACAGGTATAAAAGAACTCTTTCTCTCAACGATTTCATAGTTTATCTTTGATTTTTACATTTGGATTTATAAGAACACTTAAATAATAAAATACCGTAACTATAGCCAAGTTATTTCGTTGGAATAAGCTCAAAACATGTAGTGAAGACATGATTTTAAGCTCCTATTTAGAAGGAATTTCTCACTAGTTCATAGATGATTTGTATTCAGCTGTATTATACAGTAGCCCCACAAAGATCCCATTCACTCTGGCATACACCATCTATTTTTCTGCCAAAAGGACGGAAATGTGATTTATCATGTGAAAATGTGAGAATGGGAAGATGCTATAGGAGCAGTAAGGGCAGAGGCGGAGGGCTAGGTGTTGGCACTTGGCCACGCTGAGCAGATTCAGTCCTGTGCTTCTCACAAAGAGGAAACTTTTCCTTAAGCTGCCTCTACAAGACCCTTACCAGGAACAGATTCCCATCCTCCACCACGCTTTATCCACGTCAAGCGCCTTCCTGCCTGGACTCATTGCAGCATCCTTTTCAGGTGATTTCATTTGTGCCGCTGATCTTTCTTATGTTTGATACCACAGTTGTCATCTCATGTCAGCCTCATATTTTTATCATGTAGAATAAACAAAGTAAACAATTAGAGAAACAAGTGGATCATAGAATTAGCGTATGAAATATGCAGGGCGATAAGCCTTGCATGTCTGAAAATCATGAACTGAATCTTGGGATTTTTTTTTCTTCACAGGTATACTGTCCATAAATATGCTTTGATATATACATATATATGTATGTATACATAAATACATGTATTTGGTTTTTATAGACAGGATTTTTTCTGTGTAGCTCTGACTGTCCTGGGACTTACTTTGTAGACAAAGCTGGCCTCCAATTCAGAGATCTGTCTGCCTTTGCCTTGCAAGTGCTGGGTTCAAAGGCATGCACCACTAGGCCTGGCTTTATGCTGTGATTTTTAAGTATAAGAGTAACACTTTTGAAAAATGTCATTTGTGAAAGATACATATTTTACCTCAGTAACTATTTGGCTAGCTACATCTGAGAACTTTAGGGGATCTTACCTTCATAGATAAGGAGAAACATTTCGAATTTTAAGCATATTTATTCTTTTAATTCTTTTTGTGTAGACAATGTTTTGTTTCCTTCTTTGACAGTTAATTCTTAAAATAAGTCATGTGTGTGTGTGTATGTGTTTGTGTGTGTGTGTGTGTGTGTGTGTAATGTACTATAATCTAATGACCTTTTCTTCTTTATACTTATGACCAGACCAGCCCACAGATCCAGGACTCAGTGGATAGGCACTTGACTTCACTGAGAAGATGTGTTGAGTATAGGATGGCCCTTCATGTTCACTGAACTCTGTACACCTATGATTCTAAGCATTTTCCATATCAAAGGTCACTAACCTCATTAGAAACCAGTACTCTCTAATGACAGACTTTTACTAACTACCACTTTATGATTGCAGCCTCTGAGGAGGGTTAAGAATTAGCATTTCAAAAGGCTTCAGTGACTCAGACTTGGCAAGGCTGATATTCATTTGTGAGTTTGCAAATCTGAATTCCTCTAGTGATTACAAAGACCCTCTCACCCCCCCCCCCCCCGCTTTGGCAGCCCCAAGTCTTGTGAATAGCCATGACTGCATCAAAGATAGCAATCTTAAATGAAATTTATTCCACAGTTTTTCTCTGCCATTTTGATCATGTTTTTGTTACACGGTACTGTAGAAAATCTCTACATCCCTCTCCCCTTATCTTTATGTGAATAGCCTGAGAGCATACCACCTACCGCTAGCTCTTCTTTGAATTTACCTGTAAAATATCTTAAGAGCTAAATTTGTAGGCTCACTACAGGTCCCAGCACATCTGAGGTTCAACATGGATACTTGCACAGTATCATGAGTCTCTTTCCCTGACACAGGCTCTATGTGGTTTTTGTGCTTTTTTGCTAAATTTAAGGAAGGAAGAATTATTTTGGTTCATGATTTCTGAGCATTGTGTCCATCTTGAAGAGGAGCACATACAAGAATACAGCAAATACATCACATCTCTTTGGTTCCCTTTCAGCTGAGGATGGCGCTTAGCCCACGGATGATGCAACTCACATTCAGGATGGGGTTTTTCTCTGTCAGTTCATACAAGCATACACAAGGAAGTGGCATGCCTTACCACTCTTTCAGGAGACTGATAGATCCAGTTAATTTGACAGTGTAGATTAACAGTCATCCAGATTAGATGCCCACCCCCTCTTCAGTTCAGATTCTATTCAATACCAAAGGTGATCCTGAGCTCCTATTCTACCGTGTACCCAAATATCCTCAATGTGATTATTTTGGAATTGTGTGAGATACAAGCACATGATGCTTTAATGATTAGGTTAAGAATAATTTTTTGAAGACTTGGTTTATGATTCCTGGTTTGGATCATACTGCCTGTTCTTTTCCTGTTCCTTCTAAGTGCATGCCACCAAAAGACACGTATAACCCAGCCTGTCACAAAAGCGGAAGGTATCATCGCAGGAAGCATTACCAATACATGAAGAACAATGGTTTCAATATAAGCGATTTAATCTCTGCACTTGTTTTAAAGATACTTGACGTCTCCAATTTCAGTGGCATAGACATGATCTATCTTCTTGCCTAAAAATACCTTAATAGTTCTTATTGTCATTTGGAGTTGTGACGTGCAGCTTCTTCAGTTATAATGAGGATGTCTGAAAAGAGGACTGCTCTAAAACTAGCTTGCACTAAAACCTCAGGGGAACAGAAATTATTTAATATACATTTTGAAAATCTATTGTTTTTGTCTACCTGGGCAGACACTGGGAGTATCCACTTAAGATACTCCAGGTGATCCATGCATTGAGGAAATACGCCAATCCTGGTAGGAGGCAGATATTATCAAGTAAGAAAGCTAATAAAGAGGTAACAGCACAAATAATTTCTGAGTTAAACCATTATTTGCTTTCGTATCATGTTTATAATGGGAAGTTTTAATGAAAAGCAAAAGGTCTGCATAGCTTCATGGTAATTTTTATCTCAGCCGTGTTCCCTGTCAAGTAATGAACTAGGAGCGACTTTGCTCACATTATATACACCCCTAGTTTTATTTAGGCACTGGCATGGTTACCTAATGTTCTATTAATTCAAACTATTAATTTTCAAACTATTTAGTTATTTTAACTATTTCTATATCTGAGCTATCAGTTACCTAACAAACACATGTAGAAACTTGCAAGCCAAGAAACAGGATGTCATATTTGGGCCAACTTGTATTTTCTGATGTAAAGTTACATACATTATAGAAGCCCATGATTCAATACTTTTTTTCTGAATTCTCTTCATTGTATAGAAACAAACCCAAGAGGGAGCTTATACTATGATCAGTACACTAGAATGAACCCCTAAATTTTAGCCACTGTGCTGGTATAAGGTAACTTATTAATTAGTTTTAGATTTATTATAAACTCATTATCTCTACTGTGGAGGAGACTCACCCATCCTTGAAATATCTTTAATCTTTAAGATGGCACATACATGTACATTTGTGTACTGCTTCCAGAGAGACAAGGGAGTATAAATGAGTTACAATACTTCTTCACTTGGGAAGTAGAGCAGAGCTCAGACATAAAATGGTAATTTTCCTCTCAAGGCCCCATGATGTGACGGGACTACTCAGATCTCAAGCCATTCTTTGAAGTACCTATGCCCTCAGGGAAAATTGTGTGGAAATTTTGTTTACAAGAATATTTATCTACATTATCTACATTTGCATTTAATTAACCATTCACCAGATAGTCTCACGGAGAATATACTTTCCACAGACACTGGTTAGATGCTAGCAATACAACATAAGACATAAGAGGTTTTCTATATTTATGAGTTACACCAGGGGAACATGGGCAAAGAAACAGAAAATAGAATGCCAATGTGTTAAAATATTGTTAATATTAAATAGTATGGAGAAATTAGATTAGAAATCAATAAACATGATCTATGCAGTAAATATTGTCAAGGAAGTGCTGGATGAAGTGATAAAGATTTTTTTTGTTGGAAAAAATTTTTGGCTCCATTTTGTTTTTTAAAAATTCTAGGAATAAAGCACAGGCAAAGATGGCCCATTTTCTCTCATGTTTGCATAATTTTGATTTTTAAGTTAATTTATTCAGATTACAACTAAAATTGTTATCCCATCACTTATATCCTCCCATTCCTCCCTCCCTCCTGCTTTTGCC
>OU015744.1:16358978-16373863 GCA_907169655.1 Acomys percivali
ACACACACACACACACACACACATACACACACACACTGGGTCTGTGGATTGTAGTTGTTATCTCTTTTTTAAAAAGATTTATTTATTATATATACAGGATTCTTCCTGCATGTATGCCTGCACATCAGAAGATGTGCACCCAGCTCTCATTATAGATAGTCAGGAGCCACCTTTTGGTTGCTGGAAATCAAACTCAGGACCTCTGGAAGAGCAGTCAGTGCTCTTAACCTCTGAGTGATCTCTCTAGCCTCAGCATCATTTTCTTTTATAGCTCATATCCATTTTTATGTGACTAATACCATGGTTCTATTTCTGGGTCGGGATTACTTCACTCAGAATGACTTTTTCCTAGTTCCATTCATTTGCTGGAAATTTTCATGGTGTTATTTTTTTTTAACAGCAGAGTAATACTCCATTGTTTGAATGTATAGGAGGATGGAGGGACAGAGTACTGGAGAGCCAACTGGAATTGAGGGTCACCTTAGGGATGAGCTAGAACCCTAGTGCAATGGAAACGCCAAGCAATCTTTGAGGGTCATGCTAGATATGGCTCCTAGATAGGTCAGGCTAAATGTAGCCTGAAACAGGACCATCTCCTGTAACCAGGCATGGCTTCCAGTATAAGGATTGGGATAACAACTAAGCCACAAAATCTTCACCTACAATTTGTTTCAACTACAAGATGAGCTGGGTTAAATGTGGCACAGAAATTATGGGAGTGGCAATGCAATAACTGGTCCAACTTGAGACCCATGCCATGTGAGGGAGCCCACCCTGACATTAATTAAAGGGCCAGGAACCAGAGGCTGGATATCCCAGAGACCCAGGATAGAACCAAACAGGATCTACGTTTTTTTTTTAAAAAGTCCATGAAAGTATCCCTAAATTATATTCTGCTATACTCATAGACAGGAGTCTAGCATAATCACCATCAGAGAGGCTTCATCCAGCAATTGCTAGAAACAGATGTGGAGTCCCACATATTAAGCAGAACTCATGAAATCCTACAGAAGAATGGGAGGAATGATGGTGGGAATAAGATGGTAGGGATCAGAGGGGTCAAGGACACCAAAGAGAAACCACAGAACTAACTAACCTAGGCTCATAGATGAAACCCACACTCAGGGAGCTTGCATGAGTCTAACCTAAGCTCTCTGTATATATGTTATGGTTGTATAGCTTGGTGTTCTTATGGGACTCCTAAGACTGGGAGCAGGAGCTCTCTGAGTTTGTTGCCTGTCCTTGGGATCCTTTCCCCCTACTGGATTGCTTGGTCCAGCCTTAATGTGAGGGTGGTGCCTAGTCTTACTACAAATAGATATGCCATGCTTGGCTGATAACCACAGGAGTCCCACGTTTTCTGAAAAGAAATTATGAAGGGGGGGCACTGGGAGGGGAGGATGGAGAGGAAACTGCATTTAGGATGTAATATATAATAGAAAATAAATAAAACAGAATAAAAAAGAAATCAGGCTGAACAAGCCATTGGGGGAAACAACACTGCTCATAGTGTCTGTTTCAGTTCCTGCCTCCAGGTTCCTTCCTTCAGTTCCTGCCTTGGCTTCCCTTCTTAATGGAGTCTGAGCTGTAAAATGAAATAAACCCTCTCCTCCCCAATTTTCATTTGAGTATGGTACTCATCATCAAAATAGATACTTAAGTGTGGCAGTTCCCAGCAGCTTAAACCCATATCAGACTGCTGAGTTCTTGATCATGGTAGCATGTTGTACTCAAAATATGCATCTAGCAAGAAAAAGAAAAAAAGGAAGGAAGGGAGGGAGGAAGGAAGGAAGGAAGGAAGAAAAAGAAAAGAAAAAATTGAGTAACTTCCTTTTTACATGAAAACTTTTATGTCTTTGTGGTAAGTGTCCATGATACTCTACTATACCTCTTAGGGTCATTGATGTGGGATTCATGGAGTCAGAGCATTAATAAGGTTTTACAGGGAACAAAAAATAAGTGTGCCATAGGCTGACTGATGCCAGCCTGGGTTTATTTTCTAACTGTGGTTCTTTTTAAGGAGATCTTGCTTTAAGAATTTCATAAAGTCACAAGCATTGTTTACTAAAAATCTGTACTCACTTTTATGTCCCTAAGTTTATTGTATAGGCTTTTAGAATTAGGGGTGTCATCTAGAATCATCTTTTGTGCTCTATTTTACTAACAACAACAACAACAACAAAAAACAGTCTTACTGGCCTAAAATATTTTCCTTTGAACATTTTTAAGCTTCATAGTAATTAATCTCCCATTTGACATGTTCTGTGTATGTAAAAAGCAAGATTAGCAAAAAGACAGGAGATGGAATTAGTGCACTAAATCATTGCTACAATCACTTCCTAGAGAAAGTAGCAAAGAATAACAAAATATAATGTGTAACTTCATTGGCTTCACAAAAGAAACTAGTTGGGCCAATAGTAGGGCTTTCAAGTAATTTCTGTTTTAAAGGGAGAAAACATTTCTTTACTATTAGAGTTAGCAAAGCTGATGTACTGATCCCCAGAAAGACAGATGGCAATGAATGTTTTCCTAAAATTTTGACTTGTGTAATAATGGCATAAAACTACTCTTAGGTTAGCCATATGCAATGTACTTCACCATTGCCAAAATATAATAAATAGCTTTTTATTTAATAATAATGAGAGTCTATCCAACATTGGGAAATCTGAATAACTAGAACATTCTGGGATTTAGCTACTGCCAGAGGATGTCCCTTAGCTTTAATTACTCTAAAATGAAACTCATTGTTACCCGCCTTTCCTGTGCATCTCATCCAATTCAATGACTTGTATGCAGCAAGCTCACCTATTTAAGTACTTGGGACACACCTTTGTGAAAAACATTCTTCAGGATATTTTACTGATAGCTGTGAGCCACAACATTCTAATGAGGCTCTTAAAACCTTAAATGTCTGGGATATTTTACACACACACACACACACACACACACACACACACACACACACACACAAGCAGTTTGCAATTCTAAACCAAAAGCATTTGTTCTAAGAAGTATTCTGAAGATGGGTAGCTGGGTGTAGTGGCACACACCTGTAATTCCAGAACTCTGGGAGGCAGAGGCAGGTGGATGTCTGTAAATTCAAGGCCAGCATGGTCTACCCAGTAAGTCCAGGACAGCCAAGGCTACACAGAGAAACCGTATCTCTGTGTAAATAACTAAATAAAACAAACAAACAAAAAACCCTAAACAAAACCATCAAACAAACAAACAAAAAAATATGTTCTGAACTGATATAACTATTGGTGTAGGAGAGTTAGGGGACCTGAGAGCTATTGTCAACCAATTCTGTCCAGCGTCACTGAAGACTGTTGTCTTATTGAGAACAAGCAGCTCAGAGAAATTCTCAGCTTCAATCCAGAGCTCTCCAGGTTCCCGTGAAGCGGCCTGTCCACCACAATTACTACAGAGATCCAGATGCTTACCTGCCCCTTCCTATTGTGGAACAGAGGTCTGGTCTTCCACGCAGTTTATACACAGTAGGCTTTGACATTTTCCTAATTGGACACTAGCCCTCATGCCTTCTTCCTCTTACGGCACATGGGTACACCTTCAACTGGGAACTCTTGAACCCTGAACTGGAAGGAAAGCTTGTAAACAACTCTAAGTGCAGTGTACCTGACACGCAGCTGAAAACAGGACGTTCAGGGGAAATTGTAGCAACGCTTCTCGAAGTGCAGTCTCTGGTCAGAAACGCAGGTGCAGTTTGGGAAATCGCTAGAAGTTCACTCTGGGAAGGCATTTACTGAATGGAAAGCCTCAATCGGTGATCTTACAGGTCATCTGAGTGAACCTAGCATGCACCGAAGCCTGGGACACTGGTTTCAGGCAATGTATCCTAGCTTTCAGTGTGCGAAAGAATTACCTAGGAAGCTTGTCTGGGGTTTGGACCAATATCTTTGTATTATTTATAACAAGTATCCTAGACATTCTTGAAAAACAGATTTTGTGTAATATTTGTTTGACTTTATTTTATAAGCAATTTGGTGCTTTGAATCAAGCCTTATTAAAATTGTTGTTTGAGAAATTAGAAATTAATTTTCTCAGTAACGCCAGCTTTACTATTATAATATAGAGACTTCCCTGTGCCTAGATAAGAGTCTTATAATCTCCAGTGCAGCCAGTAGTCTTTAGACTGAGAAGAAAATACAAGTCATTTTAATGGTGTAAAATGACTTGTCCAAATGACTGCTAACTGTATGTACTTACTTGTGCACACATGTGTGGACTCACATTATGCACATCTGTGAGTTACATATACATATTAGCGCATGTCTGCAAATATTTATATAGCTTCCGGTGTTTCATTCATGTTGCTGCCAACTGTTAAAACAATCCTTTTGTGGGGTGGAAATCTAGGGTGCTTAGTAACTTGCATTTGAAATTTCCTGGACAAACAGTTCTGTAAACATGTTTTAAAATGACAACCAGCACACTGGCATAGTTGTTGTATTACATTATAAAATATTCTGTGGATAGTTTGTAATTCATAAGGGGGAGTGATGAGCTACTGAATGCAATGTCCAGGAAATAACTAGCTTCCAAAAATCCTAAAAGATTTATGAGAGGAACAACACTTTATACCAAGCTCTCTTTATCTCCAAACAGAGGATAGCTCAGATTCACAGCACCACACAAGTGTCATGACACTTAGTGATTTATGTTTGGGTATATCTCCCTAAACTTAAAGTAGGTTTCTTTTCATTTCAAGCCATTGATTTCTTTCTCCGCTTTCATTTATTTACTTTTCATTAGTTTAAATCCGGGAAGGGTACTCATCACATGGATTCTGTGTCCAGTGGCCTTCTCAGGAAGGTTGCTTCAGAATTTGGTGCGAACCATGCCACTGTGTCCATGGGCCTGAGTTGCTCCCTCCCCCCCCCCACTCCCTCTGGTTTTGTTTGGTTTGCCTCCAGGAGTCACTGTGCTTTGTTTTGTTTTGGTTTCGTTGTTTTTTGTTTGTTTGTTTGTTTCTGCTTTATATATATATATATAAGCACATCTCTTGCCTAAGTAGAATTCAATTTCATTGCAGGCATAAACACCTTCAATTTTGCGAAGAGCTGTGTGTTCTCTCTGCTTCAGGAGACCTCGCTTGTAGCCAGCAAAAATGGCCTTGCACCACAGCCATTCAGATGCATCTGCATTTTAGAAGTCCTATTCCCAGCAGGCCCCAGAAATCTGCCCCAAGCTCAGAAACAGAGACTTCAAAGGCTCACTCCCCTAAGCCATTGATTTTAAAGGGGAAAAGTAATGCTGTCTTTCACTTAACATTTAAAAGAACTATCGTGTGTGTGTGTGTGTGTGTGTGTGTGTGTGTGTGTGTGTGTGTGTGTGTGTTATATGTTATATATATTTATTTGTTGGAAATGCATGAGGTACTGTATTATGACTGGATATTTTTAGAAGGCCGAGTTTGTTTTCTTTAATTTCAGTTATTATGTCTTAATATTCTATTTCAAGTATATGAATGTCTATGTTGAAACAGAAATATAGCTTCAAAGAACATCTTTGTTTCAACATATTAAAATGGCTTCAAAGTACTTTCATTTAAAAATTAACCCTATAGCTTTTTAAAATATTTATGTTTCTAAAGAAAAATTTCATTTAACCTGAGTTTAATTAGTAGATCCTCATTGAAAGCCAAAGGTGTAGAAACTCACTTCACCGTGATAAGACTTTTATTGTTAAATTTTTTCTTTCTTATTTTGCATTATATTTAATTGGGTTTTGTTGTTTGTGTTTTGGTCATTTGTTAGTTTATTTTTACTGACTAGTTTGGTTTATGTGACTTGCTCTTTAAGAGACTATCTCACTGCGTGGCCTATGAGGGAGTCAAATTCACAGTGCTCCTACCTGAGCCTCCCCAGTGTGGGGTAACAGGGGGAGAGACCAGGTTTGCAAATAGGAGTCAGGTGGGCAGCATGAAAATGCACAGTAAAATTTGTATGAGCTTTAAAAAAATGAATCATGGGGACTTATGCTATTGATCTTTCTATTTAAAGTCTCTAAATTTTCATATATTCTAGGTTTTAAGGGATAGTGTACTTTGACATTCAGAATTTTCTCTTTGTTCAAATAGACTATTTTTTTACTGAAAGAATAATTTTGAAACATGGTTCTCCTTTATTGCCTAATGAAGTGAAATATACTTCATTATACATTTGAATTTGAATCTAGTGGCTGGTGGTTTTATAGAGTGTTGCAGAGTAATACCTGCATTTGCAACTAAGAATGCCAGTGTTCTACAACTACACATCAATATTGCATTGGGCATGCCTCCTCTTTGGGAGAGTCTGGGGTTGGGGAAATTAGACACTCTTAACTTTTACTACTACCTACGTCTTATTTTCAGCCCTACAAGTTTTAAAAGAAAAATTATACATTACTTTATAGGTATATTCACTGGGACTGGCTCCAAAACTGTATTTCAATTGATTGTGTGTTTTTGTTTTGTTTTGTTTTTGTACCACTCTGGCTGTTGCAAAGAGAAGTCTCCTTGATGATGTATGGGGACTACCACTTATATGTAGGTATAAGCACAGATATCTACAATGTGGTCTGGGGTTATGTTGATTTAGTAGAAATTCCATGTTTTCCAAGATCCATGATGTCACTAACCCTGTGTAGGTGACTATGTTTCCAGGCCATGGCTTTTCTCCTGTGGATCATGTATGTCATAAGTCTAATGTAGAAAACAATTCCTACACCTGTGTTTCAGGGAACATTGTGGAAAGATTGTAAGAACCAGGGCATCAGGGATTTTGCTGTGAAGATTATGCCTACTAGTAATTTCAGAAGCTACATCCACTAAGCCTCACTAACATGGCTGCCAAAACATGAGGCGAATAAGCATAACAACAGCATAAACATGACTATGTGTATGGTGGAAAGACCACTAGGGTGGAACCCTACACAAGAGAACTTTGGGGGAACGTAAAGAAAGCTGAGACTGGGAGAAATAACTTTTCACAAGGAAGAGGCTACTAGTTGTTTAACCAATACCAAATAATTATCCCTGAAGAAGTACATACATACAAGTAACATTCTGCAGAATGAGAAGGTCTCATATATATATGTATATATATATATATATATATATGTATATAACAACATTTAATGAAAATAAAGGCCATGAATTTGAAAAAGAGTAAATGCAGTGGTTAGAGAGAGGAAAGGAGCAGGGAGGAGGGAATAATATAATCACAATCTCAAAAAAAAAATATATTCAAAATCATACAAACTTATCCTACCTACAGCTTATTTTAAACCCTTCAAATAGCAATGGGCAAATATTTATTTCTTCAGCAAGTCATTATTTGAAGAAAGGGACTGGAGGGAGGAAAAGTTTTCGTTAAGGATGTTAATGGTTAAAGGGTTAATAATAGTGACAGTAATATGTATTATTTCAGGACAAGGTGTTTTAGGAAAGCAGTATACTACATGGAAATTCAGGATAGAGGAAAAATAGCCAAATAGTTCACCAACATTTTGGATCAAATAGGACTTCAACTTTCACTTGAGTGGTGTATTAGAAGACCTTCATTGATAATGGAAAAGGATGGGCTAATATGGCTCTGAGAGGGAAATAGCTTACATATAGAAGGAAATGAACTGGCCTTACTGAACAACAAAAAAACAAAACCACAAGATTGCTTCAGCAGAATCAGGGAATATTTTGAAAAAAAATATAGGATAAAAAATACATATTGGCCAAATAGAGTTTAGACTTCATTGTAGAGTTGAAGGGCAGTTGGAAAACTCTTCACCTATATTTGACTTTCCACTTAAACAGTGCTGATTCTGTATAGCCAGTAATACAGAAGAATTGCTTTTAATTGGTACAAAAAGTCTGTAATAAAGAAGGGGATGAAGTATGCACACATGTATGCATGGGTGTTCAAGCATGTGTGTGTGCATGTGAGAGGTGGAGTCATCATTAATCACAGTAAAAGGCTGCAGACACCCACCTAATGAGGCAAGAAGCAAGGAGAGACTGAATAAAGTGAGTTTTGTCTTACTTTGCTCCTGAGACATCTTTGTCTTCTGTAATAACCAGCAGTGACGTGTCATATCATTAAGAGTGACAATTACAGACCTCCTACTACAGGAAGAGATTGCATCACTAGGCAGATTGATGGCTGCAATGATGCTCTTTTGTGGGAACTGACTCCTCCTGCCATCTCTTCAGAAAACACTGTGGAATGATATCAAATGTATATTTAAGACAATACAGGTAAAGCTCCTTCACTTGACAAAACATGTTATGACTGCTCAGATATTTTTGTTGAAAACAGAGGAACCTTGGCATAGTGGCATCATTCTGAGGGTACCGTCCTTTGGTGGGGTGCACTTCCACCTTCAGTTTGGTGTAGAGAACCAACTGTTACATTTAGCTGAACACCAGACCATAAATTTAATCCAAATCTTGTATTCCCAAATGAAGGTACCTTTAAACAAAATACTCCATTCCCCTCCCCACTCCCTCTCCAAAAGAGGGTCAGGATCATATGAGGTGAGAGTGGAGGTAAGAGATGAAAGTACTGAGAAAGCGAAGGGAGACAGAGAGGGGAAAGCATCTCTGCTACAAGCTGGAAACCTGTAGCAGGTTAGGCTCTTCAGAGAATATGGAGTGACTCTAGCTTGGACTCCTAGCAGCAGGGGACATGGAGACTGAAGTGGCCATCTCCTAACCAGGCAGGAGTTTCAGTGGAGGGAGGGGGACACCAACCCACCCAAAAAAACCTTCAACTCAAAATTTCCCTGCCTTGCAGGGATGAAGATGGAGCATAGATTGAAGGAATGGCCAACTAATGACTGGTCCAACCTGAGACCCAACCCACAGGAGAGAACCAAACCCTGACATTATTAATGATACTTGCTATGCTTGCAGACAGAAGTATAGCATAACTGTCCTCTGAGAGACTCTACCTAGCAGCATATCAAAACAGATACTGAGGCCCTCAGCCAAATATTAGGCAGAGCTCAAAGAGTCTTGTGGAAGAGTGAGGGAAGGATAGAAGGACCAGGAGGGAACAATAACTCAACAAGAAGACCAACAAATAGAGTCATCTAACCTCGGTCCTTGAGAACTACAGAGGGGTCCACAGAGACTGAAGCACCAAAGAGCATGCAAGGACTGGACCTAGGTCCCTGACACATATGTAACTGATGGACATCTTGGTCTTCATGTGGCTCCCCAGCAAATGGAGCATGGAGCTGCCTCTGACACAGACTCCATTGTCTGTTTTTCCATCACTTTCCCCTAGCTGGGCTGCCTTGTCTGGCCTCAGTGGAAGAGGATGCTCTTAGTCCTGATGCAACTTGATGTGCTGGGTTGGTTGGTGCTGGAAGTGAGGGCTCCTCTTTTCTGAGCAGAAGGGAAGAGGGATAAGGAGGAAGGAAGTGGGAAGGTGGGACCTGGAGGAGAAGATGGAGGGAACTGTAATTAGGATGTAGAGTGAATAAATAAATACATTTAATCCAAAAATAAATATTTAAAAAAATACTCTCCATCATTCTCCACTGCAGATCAGTACGATACATTGGCTCTACTCCTCAGTGACCTTCAAGCTTGGGTCAGCATGAGAATCACCTTCATGGGTTGTTAGAATACAGCATTAGCCCTGCACTCAGGGGTGCGAAACCCTTGGCTCTACAGTAACCCCAATTATTTTTTATTTTCTAAAATGTTTGCAGATGATGTATATGTAGATGCTAGAGCTGCTGGTCTTGAGACCCAAGTCTCCTGGAGCCAAACCAAAGCAATGATTGTTTAATGGTTCTATTTCATTTTCAGGCACTAATCTATAGGGTATTTCCTCAGACTCTTGATTGACTTCAAGCTCTGCAGAATCATATCTTAAGAAAAATTTCATCCTCTCTCCTGCTTTGGGTCCACTACCTATGGCCTTGTGTTTGATTTCCATGAGGCCGGGAGTATATTTATAGAACGAATTCTAAGTGACTTAATAAGGGATCAGCCCAACAACCAGCTTTTTGATGACTGGCCCCAATATCAAAATACAAATGTACACATTATGGGAGTTAAAAATATTTGGAGTATAAACCATTCTGACAATTTTGAGTCATTTAGTCACTCCTTTGATTTCTTGACTTCTTATAATAAAAATTCTAACCTTGTATGGCTTAAAAGAAAACAATAATATAGCCATAAAATAACAATGAAAACTATAGAAATAAAAATATCATTCTCATTTAGACCATGTATACTATTTATATATTTATTAAAAATTACTTGTGTAACATCTATTCTGGGTAGATGCTTTGATGGGTCCTGGAAGTGCAGTTCTTATCTATGGGGTCTGTAGTCTTATGAGAGAGGTGATGGTAGATATAATAAACAGGAAAGCTGAGGAACAAATCAGATTATTTCAGGCTGGCTAGGTACTCTGAGGGAAGTTCAGCAGGCAAGCACCACTCAGAGATGGGGTGTAAGTAAACATATTGGAAGAACTAACTGTGAATGTCTTTGGGGGAAAATGGCATTAGATTCAGACTTGATTGAGGAATATCAGTCACTGATATTATCAGTCATGGAGTCTAATAACAATTTTAAAGCTTAGAATAAAGACAGAAGACATTTCAGTAAGAGGAAATGTGAGAAAAAAAAGAAGTTTTGGGAACTTGTTAGCTATGGAAGGGAGCTTGAGTTTATTCTGAGTATTCAGTAGTCTCATAGAGATGTGAGATATTGTGCTTTGTAATGACTAGATTCTAGACTATTCTGAAAGTGATATTAAAAACTATAAAACACTAATCTACTTTGTGTAGTGATTCTGAAGCACACTCAAGTTGAAGACAGCTCTACTGGGGCAGTTTCCCCAGGAAATTATGTGAAAGAGACCGTCTTGACATGCTTTCCTGTTAGGAGTATGGCACATGATTAGGGAATGCAAGGTGAAAACTGAAGTTGTATCATGGGTGTTCGGCTTGAGGATCTGGCTGACTTACAGTTCTGTGGCTGAGATGGAAGCAAAATTTAGAGGAGCAAGTTTGTAGAAATCAACTAAATGAACTGTTTGTTCTCTTTCAAATTCGGTCAGGATTATGGGACATCTGAGATTTTCAAATAAGAAGATCATATTATTCCGATGATAGACCATGCCTGGGTCATAAACTGTGTAGCCCTCACTGATAGGCATAGTAATGGATCTTAAATAACTGGATTTGGCAAGATACATATATCTATATAATGAGAAGTTTACTGAAAAAGTAGGTCTATGGACTTCCTTCTCTGAGATTTCTGTGAAATAATTGTATGGATTCCTTGGAAACATATAGAACAAACCGAATAATGAAATCACTTATTAACTACATGGCTGCTTGCTCTGTGCATGTGCAAATAATTTAAGACAGACATTTAAGGTAGATATTTCCAGAATGGTTCATCTATAAAGTCATGTAAAGAGTTATTTTTTGTCATTTTATGCACTAAATAAAGTATATTTCCTATGGAAGGTGACATGTCACATACATGACTATTCAGATGCCAGAGGAACAGATCCTAAGAGACCCCAGAAAGACAGATCTGACCTATGCATATATAGTAGCAGACAAATACAAAGAGCAAAGTTTCAGTACATTCTGGAAATATATATCCAAAATCACAAATGAACATAAAGTTATCTGATGTTTTATATAGTACTACACCTAAAAAGAATTGACACTCTGTGGTCAAATAACTGAAACTGTGAACTGAAACTCCAGCTCTGTGAGTTTATTGAAAAACACCATTTCCTTCCTAGCATAATTGTTTTTTTGTCTTAAATCTATTTCCTTTTCTTTCATGAGTTTTGAGAGGGGATGTAAATCTTACACTGTGCGCTCAAGTCTGAAGATTGCATCACTCAATGACTGCTTAAACACCATCTGCGGTGAACATGTGATGGCCTCAGTTTTGTCACTTGCTTACGAAGCCAAATTTAGCCTGGTTGTCAGAAGCAGCTTGCTGAAGCAGATCTTAAGTATTTTTCTTCTATTTAAGGACTGACACAGGTGAAGCATAAATGAAGTTGTTGTTTGTTGTGTAGCAAAAAGTAGAAGCATTGTGCTCATAGTCCTTCAAGGGCAATTTCCATCTAGACAGTTTAAATACTTTCAGAGCAATGTTATAATGAAAGAGTTCAGTATATACAAGCTTGGGGTTTAGTGTTAGACGATGTTACTTAATTCTACTATTTATAAAGAGAATGTGACTCTGGGGGGATTTATCTTTCACAGTTTTCATGCTTATGGAACTACCATTATATAGTGTTTCTGTGAGGAGAAGACAGTAAAGCAAATGTAAAGGTTATAGAAAACTTCTCCAAATTTAACATGAGAAATTATGCTTTTGCCTCTATATCTAGGTTCTGAATCACAGGACTGACAAGCTAGGCAAATGCAGTAGTCATGGTGTTTTATCTGCTAAGAAAACAAACCTCTGATAAGACTTAGTATATTGTTTTATGATCTCAGGCAATGTTATGTGTGTGTATGTGTGTGTGCTTGTGTGTGTACATACAATAGAAATACATGTTTATGATATTTAAGAATGCAAACACCTATCAGTTCTTAGTTGTCACATGGCCCATGTGTTAATTATTGCAAGTACAAATCATCCTGTATTCAAGAGAAAGCCTCTCCAATGTCCCTAATTAAAACATATTCTCTGTATATCTTTCAGATATGCATAGTTTGCCTATGACTCTCACTGTAATGTGGGATCCATTCAAGGCAATTCTGCAACTATTTTATCAATTGAATAACTACTTGTCCCATCATTTCTTTGCTTATCTAATATCTCTAGACTTTACATCATCTGCTAAGAACCATTCTATGGTTTAGGTAAATATATATCAGTTACAGGAACAAAGAGAAATACAAAACAAATAAATATGAAATAAGAGGAGACATAATACATGGAGCTTAAAGCTAAATGAATTATCTGAAAATGGACTATATTGCCTCTTTTATTGATGACTAGTTCTTGTACACTGCGTGAAAGTGTAGACTTCTTTTTGATATTTGTCACAGATTGATGTCAGTGAGGGAAGCTCTGATACTAGCCATCAAAAGTGGACAAGAAGTTCTGAATGAATGGCTTCAGAATTATGCTTTGTAGTTGATATATTCCATGGAGTAGCCTCAGAGAATATTCCTTGGTCAAGGGAAAAAAAGAATTTGCCACTAAAGAAAGGCACTGTTCTATTTTACACAGTACAAAGACCTGTCCAAGAGGTATTCATCTGTGCTAGTGTCTGCCCTCACTGACAAGATGTCAGTGGAAAATGAACTCACGGAGTCACATCTGAGGTCCCTTGGGAGAAAGAAAGACATAGAAAGGACAAAGAATAAGGCTTAAAAGCAGCTCCTAGGAGAGAGCTGACAGCAATTGCTAAGAAAGCTCCCGTTTCTCACTAGAGCAATGCAACAAGTTTTAAGTAACTGAGCTGTTCAATCGACTGGCATTACTTTCTTGACCCCCTTGCTAGTACTTGAAATAAAGCTTTAAATTAACATAATTTAAATGGGAAGGATAATTTGCGAGACTAGAGTGGTCACTAAACACTCTGACTGAGCTCAGCAATTTTCTATTACTGAATAGAAAAATCCATCATAATTACTAGACTGGTAATTCAAAGGCAGTTGTTTCCCACAGGGAGACAATATTGTGATTTGAGATATATTTCCCAACCCCAAATACCCAGGAGGAAGGTACTGACAAATGTTTTAGGAATCTCCTCCAAACACAGAAAAGCCTCCTTTATGACAATTTGCAAGAAAATCCCATTCTGCCTTCATTGGGTGTAGAGCCCTCAGAGTAAACCAGTAAAACGGGAACACACACACACACACACACACACACACACACACACACACACACACACCACATGAGAGAGGCAGACAGACAGACAGACAGACAGGCAGACGACGGACAGACAGATGGACAAACACATATATATGTAAAATTTTGGAACATGGACCACTTTAAGGCAGTGGTCACTGTAAAGTTACAGATCTCATGGCTTGAAGAGACCATGCTATGACCCCTGAAGCTCTCCCAGAGACAAAGTTAAAAAGTTCTGTGCTGTGTTTTTTTTGTTTTTTGTTTTTTGGTTTTTTGTTTGTTTGTTTGTTTGTTTTTACAGCTTCTAAGCTATTGTCCTAACCAGTATCTGGCTCTTCAAGATCTTTGTCACATATACTACAGTGACTTGAATCACATGGTATAAATTCTTGCCATCCCCTAAAAGCTATAAAAGCCTGATATTTTTTTCAGGGGTAAATTGTTCTGGTTGTTTTCCCAGGTGCAAATGTAGGAAATATTGTGTGAACTCTGACTTATGATCCTTGAGAAATCAGTCTGCCAATATTAACACATGTGTTTTGTATTGTTCCATCTTCACCTTATAGGTCAAATGCTTTCATTTCTAAATGTTTCTACAAAAATGGATTTTCAGTTTAAAACACATGGCTGTCCCATCTGTCCCTTAGCTGAAGTCCTTTCTCTTCATGCAGACATAGAAATATGTTACCTATTTCCAATTTAAACATGGTTTAAAACTTTTGCTGCTCAGTCCATCTTCTGCATCAAACTTTGAGGCTCAGTATACCCAGATCAAAATGTTGGGAACAATGCAGAGCTTTATCCAGTCAAAGGTACGGTGTTGCCACAGTTAAGGTCAGAGACTGTGCCCTGGTGGCTCTCTAACAAGCCAGATGTGGCCTCCAGTCCTAAACAGTCCAATTAGAGAAAAAATAGTGAAAGAAAGAAGTAGAAGAAGAAGAAGACGAAGGAGGAGAAGATGAAGAAGGAGAAGAAGAAGAAGAAGAAGAAGAAGAAGAAGAAGAAGAAGAAGAAG
>OU015744.1:16387414-16402031 GCA_907169655.1 Acomys percivali
CACACACACACACACACACACACACACACACACACACACACACACATATGCACACACACACATTCACACACACACACACGATAGATAGGTATAGATAGGTAGAAGAAAAAAACATAGATAGATAGATAGATAGATAGATAGATAGATAGATAGATAGATGATTGATATAGAGATAGGTCATACATACTATATACATATATATAGATAAATACATAGATAGATGGTAGATATATAAATAGATGATGATGATGATAGATAGATATAGATAGATACATATATACATGCATATATACATACACATATATACAAATAGGTAATAGGTGTCAATAGGTAAACAACACGCAAAGAATGACAGCCAATTTTTATGCACATTTTCATAAACACACTTAATTGCACATGCACTCTCCGCCTACACACGTTCTCCCTCCATGCATGCATATACTTGCGTATGTACCCCCATACACATGCAATCCTCCAACTCTCTCCCCCAATTATAATATATAGAGACTTAGAACATGCAATAGAGAACATTTTTCTTACAAAGGTACTTCTAGTCTTTGCTAAAGTCAATTAAAATGTCCACAAAACATACAAATATTTTTCAAATTCATTGTTTCATATTTTACACGAAATTTACGTTTTTTAGTGTCTACAAACATTGTGGTTACATTGCAGCCAGTCTGTCTCCCTCAAAGAGAAAGAGATATGAAATATAAAGAACAAACATGATAGCCTCTGTGCACTCCAAAAGCAGTAAAAAATAGATGTAGAAAACATAATCACAGTGAATCAAAGAGAACTGTGAAGTTAAACATCATCCCTGGCCACTGATACAAATAACACTTGCAGTCAGGGATGCTATGGTGTAAAATATTCATGCTGTCATTGGTGCTGATGGCTACTGTTAACACATTTGCCAGTGATAGTAAAGCATTCAGAGCAATGCTAGTATATTCAGCTCCTTGAAACTGGAAAGGTTTCTAGATTTTTCAGGGTTGCTGTTCTGTTTCTCTTGTCATGGTTTTTATAGTGGAGAATGAGCGGAGCCTGTGAGACAGTACAGAAGGTTTTTCTGAAGGATTTTCTCTCTCCAAATTGAAACTAAAGGCAAGGAAATGGGATTGCTTCATAGGAATCCGGCAAGTCCTTCACCTCCTAGAACATTGTTCATAAAGGGTCTCTCAGTCCCTTCTTCAGGGTTCATCACACCCCTGGTTATAAAGAGGTTCTAACCCATAATAGTTTCTTGAAGCATCTTAGATCTCTGGGTGACTAGGCATACACATTATATGAGAGGGAATGAATGTGCTTTCATCCTTTCCTATGTTGGAGAAAAGAAAACTTGTTGTCACATAGGACAGTTACATTATGGAGTCTATGAACAAGAGCGGTGGGTGAGCCAACAGAGATGACAAGCAAATTGATCATGTGCCTACTACGCCTTGGGGTGAGGGTTCTATGAGAGAAGCAGATGACTGAAATGTTTGCTCATTATAACCATGACTTGGGGCTCTAGAGGAAGGTGGCAGGAAACAAGAGGAGGGCAGGATGGGAAGTAAGATGAACAAGTATTTTTTTCTCATTATGTCAGTTAAGTGTCACGAAGGTAAAGTTATTTTTAGGAGGGCTGATTAGGACATTGACAAAGTCCAAAGCCACTTGCTGTCTCTCCTGTGGTTTCCTAGATTTTTTCTCTCCTTGGTAAGTTCCTGAGGGAAGGGACTCAGGCCAATTGGGGTCCTTTACAGGTGTTATCTCAATAGGTAGATAAGGGAAACTCAGAGAAAGTCTCCTGTGATCTTGGGGACAGGAGCAGGAAGTGGGTAGAGAAGAAAAGCTGAGAGACATCAGAGCAGACAATCTATAATGCGTTAGCAGTCTTTTGGTCAAAGCTCTCAGTGCTTTGGGTACGTTTCCTGATCACCAGTACTTGCTTCCTTCCCAGGTGCTTACTGTGTGCCCTGCTATTTCCAAAGACTTTATTGTTTTACTTTATCTATCATTTAAACAACTTTTTTTTTTTGTTCATGGCAACTCAAAGCTTGTAGGACTCCAACCAACAAGTAAATAACAAAGTATAGTTAAATCAGTCATTACATATCAATTTTACGAATATAAAATGTAGCCCATTTTTACCTCTTACATCAGCACTTGATAGACTCAATCATATACTGATGTAACTTTCTTGGTAGATTTCTCCAGATTTGAGCCTTCCACTCATCTCCATTCTCTTCTCTGTGATAAATGTCATGTATAGTTCCATACTAGTTTATTAGTAGTTAACTTTAATAACCAGTTTTATCAAAACTGACTCATCAAAAGCATAAATCCTTTACTATATAATTCAAATATATTATTAACAAATTCTCATATTAATGAGAAAACATTTTCATATAGAAATTTTAATTGTTTTTCCTTAATTATAGAATTGTACATCATATTGAAACTTCCTAACAATATAGCCCTGCGATTTCAAGGGCTAATCCTGCCTCTCAGTGCCTAGCTGAAGGATCAAAGCATCATAACTTTGGACCTGCTTATGAATCCTCTAGAGATCTGTATATGTTCAGACTCTCTTTTAGTACACTAGTGTGGAGTCAGCATAACTTCCCATCCCTCAGCCAAGTTCCATTAGAAATTGAGGTCTTAGCCAGGTGTGGTAGCACATGCCTTTAATTCCAGCACTTGGAAGGCAGAGGCAGGCGGATCTCTGAGTTCAAATCCAATATGGTCTACAAAGATGGTTCCAGGGTAGCCAGGGCTATACAGAGAATCCTGTCTCAAAACTCCAAAACTAAAACCAAAACCAAAACAAAAACAAAACAAAAGAAATGGAAGTCTTGCATGCATTTGTATCTCATTAAAAGTTACCCCTGACTTTTGATTTGGGGCTTACCTCTTGGACTCTTACCAGTTTACTGTGTTGTGCCACTGAAGGTCAATCTCTTTTGAATTTGAAATTGAAGATTCTCAGTTAAAATTTATTTTGGAAGCTGCTAACCTGAACTCCCTGTCTACCCAGGTAATTAATTTTATTCCTTCTCAAGTCTGATGGGGTTGAAGACCAGCCAGTTTAGTTTTACAATTAAGCTTAGTTGCTTATGGGTTAAGATGTTTTTAGGTCTAGATAGATGTTTTAAGTTGATAATGATGAGATATAATGGAGATTGATTTACGTTCAGAATTTTAGATGCACCAAGATAAGAAAGATGTTTACTTCAAGTTTGCCAAAAATAGCCAACACTATGAATGTAACCTTTATATAATTCCTGATTGTTTAATGGTTCTTCTTGATGTAGATAGTTTATTGAATATATGTGTAACAATATAAATGTATATGTAAAAAATAAAAATAAACAAATATTTTCAGGTAAAAAGTGAGTAATTTCTAGTGGGTGTATATTTTCAGTAATCTTTGGGACCCACTTTTGTTAAGATGTTACTCATTTTATTTGCAGTTTTGGTTAACTGGGCATATTTTATTACGGCAATTTTGTCCTGGTGTGGATTGTTTTGTATCAAGCAGAACTGGTTTTGCTTCGGATGGTTCTCTGTTACTGGAAGCCAGCAACAGCTTGGTAGGTGGTCTACTCTCATCCATGGCTCTTCCTCTTACTAAATGTTTACAGTTTCTCTTATGACACATGTAAACGACTGTTCTAGAGAGAGAGAGAGATTATGTTGAGTAGCCTTAGAATCATGGGGGAGGAGACAGACACATCCTTGGCCTTTGAGTGGAACTGAAAGAAAGCAAAATCACAGGATTTTCTTAGGTCAGTGAACTTGATACATTGCTTTTAAATGCAATAATTTTCTATTTACCTACCAATGAATCTGTTATCACACCATACCAGAACACCAACACAATTTTGCCTGTAGCAGTTATGTTAATCACTATGTTGATTATATTGCCTTTTTAGTATTTTACGTCATTTTTTAAAAAAATATATATTATTTTATTATTTTGGGTGTACGGGTGGTTTTTTTTCCTGTGTGTTATGTATATTGTCCATGTGTAAACTATTTCGTTCTTAAACTCAGTGAGTGTATATCTTTCTTTGTTCTGGTGGGGTTAAAATTATGTTTCTTTCTCAGCTTTTTTTTGTTTTCTACTAGCTTCCTCCTTCTTCCTCAGCCTCTTCCCACTTTGTTTCTTAGTGTTTCCTTCCCATGCATGCATTTCTGCACTAAGAAATGCAAAACAGTTCACAGGGCCCACAGGTTACTCAGTGGCTCAGGCATTTGCCTTGCTAATGTGTCTGGCCTTCTGTCCAGCTGCATTGCACCCTGTAAGAAGTCCTCTAAACTCAGCTCCTCCAAAAAGTTCTGTTATTTCTTGAACCTCAAGAAACAAACTGCTCTCTTTGCTGCCACTATAGTGTTCTTGTCACATACAAACACAACTTCTATTTTCCCCAGATGAGAAACAAGGATATGTAGTGTTCTGTGGCTTTCCCTCTTTCCTGGGGTCATTGGCCATTGGTCCTAAGGGGCAAGGGAGCAGAAGTGACAAACTGGGGGCTTGGTGACCCATGAACAGGAATGGAAATACCCTTCCAGGATCAGCTTTGGGGAGGCTGATCAATTTTATTCAGGGTGAAGAAGGGTTATATAGAACTAGGGGATGGGGGTGGGGTGGGCGAATGCCATTGGCTGCAGGGCTAAGGTACTGAGATACCTCATTAGCATGGAGAGGCATTCCAGGAATCCCAAGTGCTTTCTGAACAGGTTCTATCAGGAGAAAGGAAATTGGACCTGTAATTTCCCTAAGGACTGTGTGACATTCTTCAAGTAGAGGGTATGGGGTCCAGGATCCTCAGGCAGAGAAGAGGAAGCCCGGCTGGCAAAGGGAGTCATTCATTTTTGTGGGGCCCTCAGGTTTTTCCAGTAAAGGCCAACTGCAACCTTAGCTGCAAGGCTTCTAGACAGTTTTCCATCCTTATTAGGAAGATTCTAGAATAGGTTTGGCAACTAACTAGTGTTATTTCCTTCAAAGCACCATTTATCTTCAGTCTAACAATGTTCTCACATTTAGTCGTTTGCATATATATTTATATGTGTTTGCGATGCATTGTCCCATATAACCTCTCCTGACTTCTGTATTTAGAATTCCCACAATTCCCATACTGCATACTGTAGAGATACAAAGGTCTACCTTTCCTCACCTATTATAAGGATCATAGTCATCACTGCTAAACAAAACACAGGTTAAAAAGAATGGAGAATATATAAAAGTGGACTCAATTGCAGTTTTGTAGGACATTTGTGCCTCCTGAAATGAAAAAACAGTGACCCAAAGAGAATCACCTGGTTCTATGCTCAGTTTTATTGAAGAATAGGAAACCATATAGAAATATGCTGGGCAAGAAAAAAACATCACTTAATGGTATCCAACTGTGGTGGTAAATTTTAATTGCCATCTGGAAGCAACATAGACTCACCAAGGAGGTCTCAATAAAGGATTGTCCAGAAGTTTTCCTGTAGACATGCCCCTGGGGGTGATTTTCTTTCTTTCTTTGGCCTTAATTGGTGTGTGAAGAGCTAGTCTGAAAGTTGATGGCAGAGTTCCCTTGCTTGAGGCTATGGGTGGTATAAAAAAGTAGAGAAAGCTAGCAGAGGACTAAGCAAGCACGCATTTGTTTCTGTCTGCTCAGTTTTAGTTTTTTTGTTGTTGTTATATTTGGAGATAGTGTGTCACTGTGTAGACCAGGCTGGTATAGAACTCACAGAGATCCCCTGAATCTGCTTCCCAAGGGCTGGGGAGAGCAAAGGGGTGTGCCACCATACCCACCTCTCTCTGCTGAATTGTGCATGTGATGTGACTAGCTGCTTTATGTCCCTGCCTCAGCTTTCTAGCTACGATGGAATGTGACCTGAAATTGTGGACTAAAATACATGCTTTCTTCTGGGGATGCCTTTTGTCAGGTTTTGTTGGTGTTGTTTTTTAATTAACAATAGAATTGAAACTAAGACACCAGCTGAACAGGGTATATCCAGCAAGGCTGTTTAGATTCTTCCTGGCTTCTCTCTGCAGCATCTGCTCTCCTAGTTATAGACAGCACTATGTAATAAGGTAGATCACAGAATCTCTTTATGGCCTGCTCTTTGCCAAAAGACAAGAGGAAACTGGAGTAGCATTTCTAGATTCTACTGGTTTTGAGATAGATTCTAGTTTCTGTGGTCTGTCTAGGGAAGGAAATGACAGCAGGATAAATATGAGTAGGCCAAATATAGACTCATTCTTAGTCTCTTCCAAAGTTTTTCCTTTTAGTGTGCTCAGGCTACTAATTGCTAAGCCTTAGACTACACTGTTCTATTTCTTTTTAGCGTACATAACCCCCTTTTCTATGTAATTAATCTATATATTCATTATCCCCTTCCATACATTACTTTTGTTTATTTATTTATTGTGTGAGTTCTCTTGTGTGTATGTGTGTGTGTGTGTGTGTGTGTGTGTGTGTGTGTGTGTGTGTGTGTATATATATATTCTTTATTAGGTAGGTCAGTTGTATCACTTTTATTTCATATACTTTTTCTCTGCCACCAGAAGTAATCTCTACTCCACAGTAAGTGCTCAGTAAATGACTTGGGGAGAGGAGGGGGAGAATTAATTTGCCAGAGCATTGGAAGGTGCTCAAAAGAAGTTCATCTCAAATATACTTGAATCGTAGACATATTATTAGAATAATTTTGAAGAGACTAAACTTGCTCAACTGTAGAACTTCTAACACCTAAGCAATTATAAATTCATTCATTTTTAATTCTATCTTTAGTTCATTTCACACAGAGGGCTTAGGGAGCAAAAACTGAAAACTGCTTTGATTGCAATGTAGGGGAAGAGGCACTGAAACGGGTTCCCATACTTGAGCAGTTGTAATACTGGGGACTACAACTTCCACAGTTGCTGATGTGACAAATACTGCATACTGTTTACTAGCTGAGTGGCTGTGGAAATCAAATTGAAGCTAAAGAAAGTAAAAGAAAGCCATTCATTTCATAAGCCTTTGACATTCTTTTTCCTTTTCATGCTTTTATTGTGGTCTTAAAAAGTTGCATTTCAGTGTGGAAAATACCCTCTGGTGCTGTGACTAGATAGCAGGTAAAGGTATTAAGCAATTATGTATTTTGTGCAATTTATCTCAAAGAACAAATATGCAAGATTGGTTGATTACTATCCAGGTATCACTGACCAACCAGCCATGAAATTTACTGGTTAATTTAGAACTCCTGAGTCAACACTCCATGCACAGGGGTTTGAATCCTTTCCTTTATGGAGTTAGGTAGTAGCATTTCTGTATGTCTAGAACCATCTCTTTGTCACTGAAACTTTATTCTAGCAACTCAAAATCAGCCATAGACAGTAGGTAAGTAAATAGGTACAACTGTATGCCAGTTAAACTTTGGGGGCTTTTTGGCCCTGAATTTAAATTTCTCATAATATTCATAAGTTGGGAAATCATCCATGTAAATGTTGTTTCAGTCAGCCATTTTCAGTGTGCGTGCCACAAAACAGACGAAGGGATAACCTTTGCTAATGATCAGTATGTGTCTCTCTCTATAGATGCTTCTACTCAATACTATTGTTTTCCTGGGCTCTCCTAGTGCAATAGGATCAGATAAGATGCCAATGAATTGGCCTCGGTAAATGTATGTTAGATTAAATGCAAGCAGTTTGATGTAGGTATTATAGATCCAAGGCTGTCTTTGATCTCCAGTTAAGGTCTTCTGCAAAGCTTGTGATGTTGTTGCAGACCTGTTCTCCCTTTACAACGTTAGCACTAATTAATGTAGGCTCATCTGTCCTCACACTAAGAGAAATCTAGAAAACATAGTCAATTATTTCCCAATGCTGTCATTGGCATGCATGTTTCCAAATGGGAGAGTTGAGCTTGCTATTTCCTCTTTTCTTATATTACATGACAATTTCATAAATGCACACATGAACTTTTAGTTGTTTTCACTTGGTCCCCATTACTCCCTCTTATCTATTCCTGCTGGAAATCTTCTTCCCTCCCTGTTCCCCTCCTGCAGTCATATTGTTTTTGTGTATATGACCACTGAGTTTCATTAGGGTCGATTCCATGCACATGAGTAAGAGATGCCACTCAGTGGAGTATGAACAATTTATCATTGGTTCCATAGCTGAAGACAAATGACATCCCCCAACCCCCAGCACCCATCATCTATCGGTAGGACTTCCCCTCTCTCATCTGCCATTTCTTATAAAGTGATGCTGGGTGTGTAATTCTTGTTAGGTAACCACAGCTACGGTGAGTGCCTGAGTCAGCAGCTATGTCATACTCAGAAAACAACCCTTCACACCACTCCTGCCTATCCGATGAATCTTTCTTTTGTTCCCCTTTTCCATTATTTTCCCAGAGCTGCCAAGGGAGTGGTGCCATTTATTTTAGGGCAGAGCACTTCATAGTCATTTATTCTCTATAGCAGATTCTCCCTCCGGAGACTATGACCTCTCTCTAGGCAGGGGCTCTTGACCAGTTTATAGTGCCATGCATACATTCCGTCCTATGAGCAAGGTCTCCCATCCTATTAGAAAGTGGTACTTTCATAGACAACAGTCACAGGAATCTTCTAACCTTTGTGGTGGCTAGTGCTTTTTATTGTGTTTTCTCCACCCAGGGCCTATTGTCTGAGAAAAAAATAAATAGTTTCTGAAAAAGGTCACAGTAGTGTTCAGTTTAATGGTGTCAGTTAAGACAAATGGAATAGATGTTTCTAGCCTTAGAAACATCTCTTTATCGGCACAGCGCATAGGGATGGAATTAAGGGTCATACATATTCCTCTTTATAACAAACATTTTAGGAAGTAGTTTATCACATAATATTTAGTGCTTTTATTACAGAGCCATTTTAGACACCAAATAATGTCTTTCTTTTCTACGTCATAATTTTAAGCAACTGTTTATTTCAACTTCATTTCTCCCCCGAGAATGAGAATAGTTCAAATTCCTCAGTGCTATCTTATAGCTTCTCTAGATAGAAACAGTTCCGGTTAATGTGTTATGATTTTAATCCAGTTTGTTTCTGCAGGGTACTAGAATGAGGATGGGCGTCCAGCTGGGCCTGGGTGCTCATTTTCGTGGCCTTCCTGCATAGTCTTCCTCCCTTCCCCTATATGCAGGACTGCTTTGGAATGACCGTCTTCACTAACGGAGAATGAAGGGAATGACGTTTCTTGTGTCCATAGCTTGTTTTAGGGAGGAAATGCCCTGTTTTCTGCGATCTACCTCGGGGAAAGCAGGAATTCTGCCCTTTATGATTCACTTCAGTGCTTGGGGACGGGGAAGGAGGTCAGAAAATAGAAAATCCAAGACCAGCTCTGAAGCTTTTAGCGTCCTATATTTCAGAGAATGTAGGATGCCAAGGGGGCACTATTCTTTTCTGAGTCTCAACAGGCAGTTTACAGACAATGTCTCAGAGAAGGGTTGTTGCCAGGTAAGCCCGCCAGACATCAACACAAGAACGCTCTTAAAGTTGGAAAGAAAATCTTTATTGCCAGCTACTGGCTGCACTGGGAACTTGCCTGAATTATACAGCCCCAAGCACTACAGCTTTCTTTTGTGCATCAAAACCACATCCTCGTTGTCACACTTCAGTAGGCAAGAAGTGTAACTATGGTTAGTAAAAAGCAAGGTTGATTCAGGGACTTTCCTGGTCTATGGAATAGGTCTTTGATGGGTTAAGTCTTTGTTCCTATTTCCATGTGTTGCTGCCTATGTGGTGCTGGGTTTCAGGGTCAGAATGGGGCCTCCAACACGGTGTTAGTTGTGCTAAGGTCTATGGGCCTCTTACACAATCTGGCCTTAGACATGTTTTGCTTAAATGCAGGAAACTTTTTTAAAATTAATTTTGTTGGAGAAACAAGACTACTTTCATCTTAGCAGGGGGCAGTTGGGTTTGTTCTTTTGAAAGGACATCTCCTAAGACATTGCTAATGTACTTTCAATCAATAAAATTAGTCTTTCTCATTTAATAAATGAAATGAGTCTCTTTAACCCACTTTATATCACAAAAGATTATGATCTCCTATTGTAATTGGAGATTTGAAAATATGTTTTCATTGGAATGCATTAGCATGAGCCCCCCTCCCCCTCCCTTACCTCTGTGCTTCGTGTTTCAAATGCCAATTAAATGGTTTCACTACTGATTGGCTAGAAGCCTATGCAACTTCTGGGCTACAGGCCATTAACACCCTGGCCAGAACTGCTGACAGGAAGATGAAGAGATTTACACCCTCTGATTTCTGTATTAACAACAAGAACAAAACAGTATGTGGTCTTGTCAGAGGGTAATACAATTTAAAGATATGATTTCTTTTCCACAGGTGCATTTATCTCTGAAAATTAGCAGTTCAGCTTGGTGTGAGTAATAGGCGTCTTCATCTCTCAGGAGTTTGAATCATTAAACAACCTGTTATGGACATGCTCAAGATTTACAAACCTATTACCATTTCTTTAAATGGGAGAACTGAGGTCAGTTTATTTTTAGATTTAAGTTCTGATTGAACTTGCTTTAAGAAACACTAAACAGGAAAAAACAAATGAAACTTTTGTTAATCCTGTCAGTTACTTAAACTAAAACTACCTTTCAAAAACTACAAATGCATTTTGGTAAGATTATGACTTTCCCAGTGGATTCCCTGGTGTCTCTGATAGCGGAACATATATCTTTGAATGGATATATGTTATGTAAATATATTTTATATACATAAACACAAATAGAATGCCGACAACAGTAGACATTTTAACTCAGAAGTGGAAAAGCTCTCTAAGCCTTGACCATACTCAAAGATCCACCATTACCTAAGGAATGCTGAGAGCAGGAGAAATAGTCTTCCTCAAGGAAGGGCACACCAATTGATTATCCAAATGGTCATCCCTGGAAACATTATTGGAGGAAGAAAATAGATAAAAGATCAAAGTGTTGGTTTGTTGGATTGTTTAATCAGCCATTTACTGTTGTGTCCCTGTTAATGATCCAGCTGCCAGGCTAGGTTCAGGAAAGAACAAAGAAACTCAAGTTTTCTCACCTCCCATGAATCTATGAGTTATTTTTGAAAGATATACAGACACTGTTATTAACACTATCAATTTACAGAGATTGATACATAACACTTACATTAATAATTAAGCCCTATATTTCAGAATCAAGGAAGATCATTGCAAAACATGGAGAATATATTAGATATCTTGTTTAAGCAATTTATGTCCTCACCAAACTCCACATGGTCTAAATCATTATAAGTTATAAAGTTCAATTTCAATAATGAGATTTTTCTGTAAATGAAGGCTACCATAAAATATACTGCAATAAAAAGGACCATCAATAGAACTAAAGGATGGATCAAATAGAACAGACTACTTTTGCATTTCCTTAAATGGGCCAAACAAAAAGAATTACACCTTTGCATGATGAGAATTTTCAAAAGAGTATCTTTCATGGCTTTGCTGTGTAAGACAGCTAATTTTCACAGAAATACAGAGCACAAGGCATTCTTAACTTGAACAGGATGAATTGCAATGGTGAGGACAGAATATTCAAGCAAGTATGGAAGCCATTTCAGTGAGTGTGCTGGCTAATTTTACATCAACATGACACAAGCCTTGGTCATCTGAGAGAAGGAAACCCCAGTTGAGAAAATGCCTCCATAAGATCAGGCAGTAGCCACGCTTGTAGAACAGTTTCTTTCTTTCTTTTTTAAATTTATTTTTAATTTATATATATTAGTTTATATCCCAAGCGTAGACCCACGCCTCCCTCCTCTCCTCGCAGTACCTCCTTCCTACCTTCTTCCCCCATCCCAATTCCCTTTGTCCTCAGAAAAAGTTAGTGATTGAGGTGGGAGGGCTCAGCGCATTGTGGATCGCACAACCCCTGGGCTGGTGGTCCTGAGTTCTACAAGAAAGCAGGCTGAACCAGCCAGTAAGCAGCACACTCCATGGCCTCTGCATCAGCTACTGCCTCCAGGATCTTGCCCTGTTTCAAGGTCCTGTCCCTGGCTTCCTTCACTGGGGGACTACAATGTTGAAGTCTAAGCCCAATAAACCCTCTCCTCCCCAACTTGCTTTTTGCTCATGGTGTTTCAGTGCTGCAATAGAAACACTAATTAAGACAGTGAGTATCTAGCAACTACTGATTGGTACAAATGCTAGTGAATTCTGAGTTAGGAAATATTTGTTGTGTGTTTAGGAGGATGATTTTAATTCCGATCTATTAGCTGTTTCCTCTGAATGAACTTGCGCATTGCCTACTACATGCTAGAACCTAATGACTAATATTATGCAAATTCACAGAAACCCTGTGCTTATGAGATGAGAACTGGGAAGTTGTCTAGCAGAGGAGTGAGAGCGGAGTGAGACAATGTTAGCCTGGAAGACGGGAAAACACGCCGCTTTGCTCAGAAGCTTGTCAGAGTAGGATAGGCTTATTAATAGGAAGTTATGGAAGATAAGGACTGAAACATCTCAAACACCCAGTGTCAAGTAAGCAATTATGGTATAAGTTGCATAAAAAATTAAGGAAATAACTCTGAGATATCTAGAGTATCCTGGGATCCTCAAATATGAACTTAACATCTGGTGCTACAACTTTTGTAAATATGGTGGTAAAAAGTTACCTTCAAGATTTATTTTTCACATCACTCAGCATGTTTTCATATTAATGGACTCTGTTGTCATCTTAATAGATAGTTCTAGATATAAAGCTCAACTCACTTGCCAAATCCCCCAGAGGAAAAACTAAGTTACAATAAATTATCAATACATATCTCAGATGCCATTCTGATGTAGAAGTCTCTATAAATCATTCTAAGGACTCTTAAGTTCTCAACCGCTGAAGCCAAGAAAAGAGTTTGCTGAAAAGGAGCAAGAGTTTATTGAAAGTGAATTTAAATAGCTTGGAAAAATTGGCATAAATAAAACTGTTTGGAAAATAGATGATTGATTTTGTCTTTGTTGAAAAGCTAAGATATTAAAATAACAATAATTTAGCTACTCCTGGAAGGCTAATGTCCTATCTGAAGAGTCAATTAATCATGGACAGCTACTATAAAATGATGTGAAATCACAATAACTGACAATTAATTATTCATGATTTCTTTCAATGGTACAGTTATTCATGCTAACTTGAGTTTGTCAGTTTTTGCATCTCTGGGATATTTATTGACTCCTTTCTTTTCAATAGACTCCATACTAGTCCGAGGTTCTTCCACTGTCATCTTCTGATTTAGTTTCTGCCAAACACAAATGCAGCCCACTTCTGTTCTCTCTTAGAAGCAACAGAGAACTATAACTGACTTTCCAGGTGGATGTGTCCACCCTCCATCTATCTCCACACATCAGTATCACATGGCACAGTTGAGTCCAGGACAATGAACTCACAACTGAGATTTTTCCTATAAGATGATTTACTATTTTCCAACTTCCTGACCTTTTTTTATTTCCACATGATTTCTAGGAAGTAAGGAGGATGGGAAATACCATGTGTGTTAAACAGCCATTATTGGGTAGACACAAGCTGATCCTTAGAGCTCCCTGACCAAACTGTTGGAAGTCAGTAAGGCAGGAAGAGTGACAGAGGACACTGACATCTTGCTTTGGTATCTGTATCTTTATGCAGAGAGACCCATGCATTCCAACTTACACACTAATGTGCATGTACAAGTGTGAGCATGCATGCGTGTGCATGCGTGTACACACACACACACACACACACACACACACACACACACACCACCCCCTATTCATAGGAGTGCAGTAAACATAATTATTTTCCTTTTCTTTGTTATTGTGCAAAGATATGAGATGCAAATGCATTTTACTAATGGCATGTTCCCTCCAGTGGATATTTCCAAATTGAAATTTCAATTATAGATCTATTAAAGTATGGAATTTAAATTATTGTTTGTACTGGGGGTTTGTTTCACTTTCGATGAATTGGATTTTGTGAGCTGGGAAAAAGGTACCAAAATTATGAGAGAGGAAAAGAAAGTAACTTTTATTTTGATGCCTGCAATATGTACCTCAGGTATTACCAAATTAACTATAATACATTAATATATTAAAATAAATGTTTTGAGCTGGTGCTATTCTCTCTGCTACTTGTGCATGTTGAAAATTTGTTCCATTTAGGTTGTTCAGTCTACAAATTCTGAACTAAACTCAGGTATTTGCTTTGACATGAAAAACACATTGAGAAATTGGTGGTCCTACTAAATCAACTTAGAGGGAAAATGTTGCCAAGAAATATCAGTAGAGACACAGTTATTTCTAACATGGTACATAATATTACCTGGTCTTAAACACTGCCTATAATGTTCTCAGTCACCTCTGATTGCAAGCTCAATTAAAATTTGTAATTTCTCTCATATCCTCCCTACATCCTCTCAAATTACTGATCTCTTTTCTTTAATCTCTCTTTCCCTTCCTCCCTCCCTCTCCCCTCTCCCCCTGTCTCTCTCTTTGTTTCTGTCTCTCTGTCTCTCTCTGTCTCTCTGTCTCTGTCTCTGTCTTTCTCTGTCTCTGTCTCTCTCTCTCTATATATATATATGTGTGTGTGTGTGTGTGTGTGTGTGTGTGTGTGTGTGTGTGTGTGTGTG
>OU015744.1:16402041-16418251 GCA_907169655.1 Acomys percivali
GTGTGTGTGTGTGTGTGTGTGTGTGTGTGTGTGTGTGTGTGTGTGTGGTGCTGAGTCCATGTAGTGTTGATCTGTATATGTGCTTAAGATGACCATTTGGGACTGAATAGCCTTTCAAGGTCTCATCCTTGAAGAAGACCAAAGCTCCCTTTCTTAGCAACCCTTACTTTCCTATAGTTCTGCATCTAATCCTGGAACCTCATGAGACTCTCCCCATCCATGATGACCTGTCCACTGGTATTGTGATTATACAGCTCTAATTTTGGGTACCAGATTGATGAGATCTTCTTGTTGCAGCTTCTCTGTCATGTATTGAAGCTCTTACCTCTTCACTGATATTCTGGATTTTTTGGCTCTTACAATCTCTCTACCCAGGCTTCCATAACGTTCCCTAAAGCTTAGGTGTAGAGTTGCATCAGAAATCTATCATGTGGTTCTCTGCATTTTAACTAGTCTTTGATTTCTGTAACAATCTCTATCTGTTCCACAAAATTCTTAGCTAGCAGGTGAGAACCACACTCATCTGGAGGTATCACGATAAATATTTAGAGTGCAATCAGAAATTCTACTTGTTTATGAAAGTGGTAGTAGGAGGTTCTCCTCTAGGGTTCATGACCTTACCAGGCATGGTAGCTTGGTACCTGTACAGTATCAACATGATTTCCTTCTGGTTGAGTGGCTTAAGTCCAATTAGGGAACTGTGATGTTGTTGTTGGGTGGTAGAAGTTCAATTAAAATTTAGAATAATCTTCATGGTATAGATTATTGGGTAGATAAATTGGGACCTAATAACAAAATTTGGTGCTAAGTTCTCCATCTTAAAGACTTCACTATTGTTGGAGCTTTGCAATTTTTTTCACTCTGAAAACATACTACCTGTGATTTCTCCCCTCTCAGCCTAGAAGGCACAATTCCGAATCATGATCATTTCCTGAACAGTGACTTGGTGCCAATGTAACTTATAAGAGGTAACATGTACCACATTATATCACATTAGTGTAGCATGATTGAGTGTAATTCATTGTTTGTTAACTAATATAGAAATCATTCAATATTTATTCTGTGTCTATGTGCTCCTCGAAGATAATATGAAAACACAAAGTTCATAGCTTCTAGCCTTATGGAATACTTCAGTAATGAAAACAGGACAATCTTGGTGAAAAATCAAGATTACTGAGGTCTGTAATGTAGTAGAAAACACAACAAAGGAAAACACAATTGTTTAAAAAAAATCTCTCTCTGCTTCTTCACAATTTATTGAATTGTTTACATATTCAAAAGTTTGTATGCTCCTTAGAGTCATGTTTCTTGCAATACTGTTTCTCTGTCTAGAATATACTTTTGGATCTTGGGTACTTTGTACATTCCTATTCAGTATTCAAGACCCTGTTCATATTTTATAAACTTGAAAGTTTGTTCCTAATTATTGATTGAACAAAAAATATATAAGGACAATTCTGTATTAGAATCCTCATGTATTTCCTTTTGTTATATGGTGAGGACATAAGTGATTAAACAATAAAAGTGCCATTTGCTGAAATGGACAAAGACAAGCATAGGTACAAAGATAAATCCTCTTTTGGATCTGAGAACTCTTGTTCAATGTGCTGAACTTTGATATATAAAAGAAGGAACAGGAGTCATGGGATCATAAACATTTCAGCCTTTTGAATTATTTCAGAATTTGATTATTTACATATTTATGATGAGATGTCTTAGCAATGTGGCCCATATGAACACAAAATCCAGTCATGTTTCATATAACATATACTTCACATTCGTGGTTATGAAGTATAGTCATATAATGTTCTCAATAATTTTATTCATGAAACACTGTGTTTCATGAATATATACTGATATATGTCAGTGTTTAAAAGTTGTGTTTTAGTTTTGATATAAAACTTTTTTATTTTGGAAATGTCAAACCTCTATTTTTTTTCTGTCTGACTGCTGGGTTAGGGAAAGGATTTAACACAAGAAATTATCACATATATCTGTGGAGGTGAAGAACTCCCAACATCTGCAGTTAACATGCTTAAGACCTAGGAAACAATGGTTTTATTTATGTCTGAATCTAAAGGTTAAAGGAGCACATGGATGAATGATGCCATTTCTCACCCAATTCTAAGTTCAAAGTCAAGAAAAACAATGTTCCCTATAGGGTTTAACAGGTATAAAAAAAGATACTTTGCCTTTCCCTGCTACCATACATAGCCTCAAATGGTCTCTAAGTGAAAGATACACTCCCTTCTTCAATTTGCACATTACAATGTCATCTTTATACTGAAACACCCTGATTAACATACCTGAAACACTTATTTGCCTGGATGTCCATGATTCAACCTGACTTAGAAATGTAGTCATCACATTGAATTAATGATGAAATTAACTAATGATTGAATGATAAAAGCTTTGGCTTTATACATTTATGAATGTAAATGACCATTTTCAACAATCAATGTCAGCACAGCCAATCCGAGAGCTAGCTACCCCTCAGCATGACTTGCTACTTGGCATCACCTATAAGAATCATTCTATGCTAACTTTATCATAGAATCATGACATTGATATACTATACAATTCCATTATATTTTATGAAAGATCTATATCCTGGTAGACAATACTGCATATGTTGGAGAAAGGTGGAAAAGCTCTTCCTTATCTAATCTTGTGATAAAAACATATATATAGTATCTCAGATGGATGAAAGAAAACTTACTGAAATCCTACTAGATGAGCCTTCCCAGAGCTCCCTGGCTACAAAGTTAATGAAAGCATTGGAATGGCCATGTAGAACTCAGGCTTGTATGATCATTGATAATATAATCAGAAGGCAGAGGATCACTTAGAACACGGGTGTAGTTTATGTCTGGTAGTAACTCCCTCCACGGCAGAGTTGGTGGGTCCTGAAATCAATCTCTGCAGTTGCTGGCTTCTCTTGCATAGTAGCTTCATAAAAGCTATCCTGTCAGAGGGAGCACTCTGTCCTTATTATTATTGGGGTGCTATGATTTAGAACATCACAGATGACTAAAGAACCTAGAGTTCAAGCCCTGGGTCTGAGGGTCAACTTAAGGGATGTAGCTGTACTGCAAGGTGAGCTTTGAAGTTGCAGTCTTCCCTGGTCATTTGCAGGATGCAATCCCTCCCAATCATCACTTGCTTCAAAGTCATGTCTCTTATCAATTTTTTCTAATGATGACACTGTGTCATCATCCTCTCATGGTGTGTTATACGCAACAAACCCAACAGGTGACTTCCAAGAAAGATTCGGTGTTTGGTTTTTTTTTTTTTTTCATTGACTGTTTCTTTACATTGTCAGTCCACATTCCAGAATTTTCTATTAAACCAAGGAGTCTATAGTTTTTTTCCAATACAAATGGAAGGGAAGGAGGGAGAAGGAGACAGAGAGAGAGGGACAGAGATGAAAAGAAAAATGATCAAAGAGAGCAAGAAAAAGGAGACTGAAACACACCAGGAGAGAGGGAAAGACAGAAGATAGGAAGGCTGCAGGATGGATGAAAGAAGAGCCCACAAGAGTGGGATATGGAGAGTGGAGGCAGAGAACAGTCTAGCCGAGCCCATGAAGATTCTTTTTACTGCTGTCAGAATAAAGACTCCACTTAGAGAACGTCTCTTTTGGCTTGCCTCTTTCCCTGCCCTTCAGTGAAGTTGACAATTAAGCAGGGGCACGTGCAGTCCCTCTTAGAGGGGACATAACCTTCAGTCTTTAATTTAGAGCAAACAGGGTGTTTACAGCCACCCTCCTCGGGCTGTTGCAGAACATTACCACACTGCTGAATATTTAAAAGCAAAGCATATTTCCAACCACAAGGTCTGTCCCCCAGTTGATAAGTCTCTTTATGAAATGAACTTTAATTACTTAATAATTAGACTTCTATAAGAGAAGATGTGGATTCAGATAGTCTGCCAAGGAGGCTAGAGGGCAAATGAGAAGAATTTGCCATTTCCAGATTAGAATGTAAAGGAAGGAGTAGGCTTGTTCCTGGTGTGTGTGGGTGGAAGAGAACCCTCCCTTGAGACAGTGAGCCCTGGACTGTGAGATGCTGTATTTTCACTCTTACTGGAAATCCAAAGTAGTTTAGAAGTGCCTGTCTGAGTTGTTCCAACTTTCTGACTGTCTGTCTCTGATGGAAGATTTCCCAGTGTCTGTGTGGTGCTGCCTGCATTGGTGGAAGGCATGCATGGACTATTGTTCTCTGTCTTTCAATTCTGAGAGCCTAACATTTCCATACAGATTTAGCCGTTTTCCATTCATTGCCATGGTGATTTTTTTTTAACCTTTCCCCTTCTTTTAGCATCACAAAAGAAAACCTCAGAAGAGAAATGTTTGTGGCTTTGTCTATTAACATTTCTACTGCCCTGGAAACAACTTGTTGGTTGGATCCAGGCTGTGAAGAAAGACATCTTGACTTGAAGGGAATTGATGGCTGTATCCCTTCTGTGACTGGCCTAACTGGTATGGGTAAATACCACTTAAAACACACGCTGGTCCTCAAAGCAAGCTTATAAGTCTCAGCTAGGAATTTTGCAGCTGTGTTAGGCATTGCTGCCATTTTTTCACAGGTGCAATCTGTTTCCATGTGAAAGGGTGCATGTACAGGTGGGCTTGGTGCCTGTACTAACCTCTGTCTTAAAAGCTTTGCCTGAGGAAGTTGCTTCTTTCTCCAGCATTGCTTTTGTTCTTTAGAGTTGCAAAACCACAGCTCTCACCTCAAAAGGGATGAGAGAGTTTATGCTTGAGCAAATTAGTGACCATGTTCCAGGAATACAGATTCCGATTGTATCAATTTCCATGTTTCATTGTGGTAGCAGTTTAATGACACTCTTATGTGGCAGAACAGCAGCAGCAACAACAACAACAGTCATAAATCAAGGTACTTTTAAAACACTTTACTGGAAACATTAGCTACAGTAAAGCAGGGAAGTCTCAGTTCAGATGCTATCTGACGACCATCACAGCCTTTTAGTTGAGGGAAACTAGAATTTTGTTAGTTAAAACATTCCAAAAATATTTTACCTATTAGTCAAAAGAGGATTGGGTCAGACACAGAGGTCATCAAGGAACTGCTACTGAGGGGACTAAAGATAAACTAATCAGGCCATGGACCTGCATCTCAGGGTCATGAAGGTCTAATCATTTAATCAGTCTTAGCAGAGAGTTTAATGTACCGACTGATTCTTTTCCAGAACTTTCCTTCACCACCTGCTAATGTTTAGGGCCCTTGATGCTTCTCTAAACAGACTCTTATAATCATACCATATCATTTTCATTGAACAAATATTTATTTGATGAAAAATCATTATGCATGTTATAATATTGAGAAATATGCCATAGAACAGATCTGGTATGAAAGGATTTTTTTTTTTTTTGGTGGGAACGGGGAAGAGGAGCGAAAGTGGAGGGCACCCATGGCAGAAAGAAAGACAGACAGGGCAGAATGAAGAGAGAGAGAATGAGCATCCTGCAACCTGCCAGGCAGGTTCTTATATCCAGTGCACCTGGCTGGCCCAGATAATGACATAGGACGCAGGTGGTAACATAGGGCTTTGCACACCGACATACAATTCCTCCCTTTTCGTTTAATTTTTTAAAATGAGGAACTAGTAAGGGACTGCAAGGCAGGAATGAGGACCTTGTGTTTGAAAATGGCTGCTTCCTGCTCATTTGGGGGTGGGGGGCAGGTGAAATCTTTGGGAATCCTGAGAATGGGGGTGAGTGTGGGGTAGGCAGGTGAAGTCCTGGGAGAACCCGCCACTTTGCTTCCGTCCAGGGTTCTATGAGAACATGTGGGGCTGGGAAGGGGAGTCAGGCCCAGCTTACTGCAAGTCTGTAAGGTTAAACTGCAGCACCTGTGGATTGCCTGGAATAGAGAATAAAACTAGGACTGAGTCCTTCTGTGGTAGAATTTACAGATTAGCCTGGAATAAAAAAAACAACCCCCCAGTAAATTAATGGCAGTCCATGTATATGGTACAAAGGAGAATCGAGAGACAACTGGTTGGGCCTGGGCAGGAGGATGAAGTGATGATTTATTACCTGAATTGACACTGCGACCTCCCATATTACACAAGGGTAATGCTAATGAGAGATAAAAAAAAGAATAAGCCCTTCCTTGTATTGATGGTAAATGCTTAAGTAAGGAATCTGGTTTATGAATGTGTAAAAGACCTTGAGCAACATCTAACAAAGTGCACATGCAAAGAGGCTCTTTATGAATCTTTCTGGTGATAAGGCACTGTAAGTTAATAACGGAAGGATCTTTTATGGAAATCAGAATAAATGGCAGACCCACTCCTCCATGCTAACTTCATAATGGACCTATATTTCTTGTTGTCAGTACTGTTTACTATGCAGATGTAAAGGGGGATTGGTGCTATCAATAACATTTCTGATGCTGAAGTCTAGCCGCTTAGTCTGTATAAGTCACGTATATAATAAGAATTAGAAGCATCTGTATTTATTATTTCAAGGACAAGGGGATAAAATAAAGCTTCTGCATGTCGTATATATCTTGACTTTGCCATATGTAAAACAAACTGTGCTCTCTTATTTTTATAGCTTCTTACTAGTGGTTTTTGTTCTGTGTTACCCGTGGCAGAGCCACACATGTCTAAAGCTGGTTGGCTGGAGTGGGATGCTTCCGCAGCTCCAGGTGTTCCTAGAGGTAAAGCTGTTGTAGCATCCTGGGCTGGGCAGGATGTGAACGTAGGCATCTTGACAACAGTTCCTTTTAAGAAACAACCTTTTCTCAAGGATAAAGATAGAAGCCCTCCTGAGGCTCTCCAAATAGGTTTGTGTGCTATTTTGAATAGGATAGCACTCTAGACTGTAGTTAGTGTATACGGATTTAACTGAGCACAGAATATGAGCTGTCCCTCAGTGTATGTGGAGAGTTAGTTCCAGGACTCCATAGAAGTGAAAATCTGCAGACGCTGGAATTCTTATATAAGATGTCAGTTTTGTAAGAACATATCTCATATACTTTAAATTGTGTATAGCTGACTTATCAAATCCAATAATATATAAATGCTATATTCATACTTATGCTGCTTAGGGAACAGGACACAAAAGCCTGCACATGCTTGGCAGAAATACAATTAAAATCTTTTCAGTCAACAGTTGTTGAAGCCTCATGAATATCGAGGGTCAGCTGTCCTGGCTGAAAGATGGCATTTAGCCAGTTCACTATTGCTACTAAAAGATCAGAGTATTGGCAAATAGAAGAAACTTACATTGAGCAATTTTATTTAGGTTAAGGAAACGTGGTAGTTTCAGAACTATAATTCACTACCAAACCTTATTTTGAGGTTTGCTTGTGTTGCACTGTATTCATTTTTTAAATCTTTTTTCTTGTGCTGTTGCATATAAAGTAGAGATATTAATACTTATGGGCTGGCACTACATTTCAGTGGTAATACACTTAGCTAGATTATACAAAGCCCTAGGTTCACTTCCTAACATAAACGCAAAATGGAAGCTAGAACTGTAGAAATTAAGTAAAGTAAATCAGGATGCTTAGAGTAGTATAATACAACTTGAAATGATACCCAGACCCAAAGCCATCTTACTCCTGAAGAGATGAAGCAAGAAAGAATATAGCTGAGTGCAGAATATGGAGTTGTCCCTCAGTGTATGCAGGAAGTTGGTTCGAGGACTCTGTAAGAAACAGAAGTCTGCAGATGTTAAAATACTTCCATAAGATGTCAGTTTCACAAGAACATATCTCATATGCTTGAAATCATCTGTAGCTGACTTGTCAAATCTACTAATATGTAAAAGACCTGGTACTAAAGCCTGACCCCAGATAATCCGGAACCTTGGTCTGTTATCATGCACCATCCAGCTTCCCAGAGGGAGTTGGAAAGTGATAAATGTATAACTAACACCAGTTTTCAAAATGTTGGTATTTTTTAAAAGAATTTAAACTTACATAGAACCTAATCAAATATTAATGTTTATTTTTTATTTTCAATAAAGATTTCATATACCTTGTAGAAATAAAATACAGATAACATAACAGGAACAGGAGAACACTTTTGAGATTTTGTTTATACACTGATCTTTGTCATAGTGTCTTTAAATTATGAGTGATATGAAAATTTTAAGGCAGAAAGGTGATTCTCAGAAAGATAGAAAAAGTGTAGGTTTTTTAATGTTTGATGCTATTAGATGCCTACAGGTAAGACAGGTAGAGATAGAAGAAGAGCATGTCTCTTTCTAGTGAAAGTGCTAGAGGAACAATATTAGGAGAATACCCCACCAGGAGGAGGTTAGCGCATTCCTTTAATCCCAGCAGTTGAGAGGCAGACAGGTCTCTGAGTTCAAGGCCACCCTGGTCTACAGAGAAAGTTCCAGGACAACCAGGGAACCCTGTTTTGAAACAAAACAAAAAATAGCAAAAACTAATTTTTGGCCTTAGAAAAACTCTACAGAGTTAAAAATTGTTTTGTGCTAGTTGTGGAAAGGGGTGTGGGATTATGCTAGATTCCTGAGTATGTAATTAAAAAACATTATCAAAACTCTTTTACAGCATCTAAACAACATGATAGTACCCATAACCTTAAACACAGCCATGTTAAACACTTGCAGCATAAACTCCCTGGGTTAGGAACATTCTGGTGTCTGGAATGGGCATGAATGGGCAAAGAACAGAGGGAGGAAACAGTGGGTCTCAAGTAATCTCTTAAATTTGAACAGATTCCTGCTGGCCAAGAAACTAATCCTAACAAAGATCTAAGTTCATCTTGTTGCCATGGCGCCATATGAAAAACACTAAAAAAAAAAAAAAATAACCTTTATATTATTGTATTTATTGATTTCTGAAAAATACAGTATCTCATTTTTATGAGTTTCAGCGAATTTAATAACTAAAATATGCTACTGAATTGGTATCATATAACTTCTTCTTTCACAACCAGGCGATGTCATACAGAAGTTTAGTTCCATATCAGACACAGTAATTCAAGCCAATTAACCTACTTGTTTGTTGTGTCATTATCTTTGTTGAGTCACAAATAAAGGACAGAAATTCATTCTATAACTTTCCATCCTCACAATCAATTATTTGAAATCTCCCTATGCTTCACTGTTAACGTTAAAACTGAATGTTGTTCCAGGCCTGAACCCACAGTACTAGGCATTGAACTCGACGTGCTCTCTCCTGCTTCTCTTTCTTAAGATCTGAAATCAGCACGGTGCTATCTACAGAACAAACATGCGCTGTAAACTTTTGCCTGAGACAATGTGATAAAAGACGATTCACCCCCAAATACAGTGCCACCAACAGACCAAGCAAGTAATGCCAGAGGTGGACCAATGAGTTTATTGAGGATGCACGGGTGACTGACCCCATCTCTGAGTTGCCTGAATCATGTCAGTTTCCTGACTCTTAAATTTCTCTTAACTTTCTGACTTTCAGTTCAGGGAATAATGCTGTACAATAGCTTTTAACTAGGAGCTGACTCCATTGTCTCATTATGCTGATATGCCAGCCAGATGACTTTGACATAGAAAAACAATTGTTGACTATCAGTTTGAATTACCTGTCTATGTTCTCGGCTCTAGCACTAATTTGCTAGCTGAGTTTTTAATGTTATTGATAATCAGATGGAAAACAATGGTTTTGAATTTGTAAATGTCTACACCTAAGGCAGAACCATGTCTCTACATGTTTAAAAGTATTCAGATGGTTTTCCAATTTAACTAATTATTTTATTCTACCATATATTAATAAACTGTCATTTTAAAAATTTAACATAGTATTGTATAATTACTCATAACTGTTTTCCTTAAGCAAAAAATAAAAACTAACAACAGAAACAAGAAGGAATGCTGTCAAACAAGTCAGAAACTTGCTTTCTGATATAATCCTTATAATAATATAATGAACCTATTTATTGTAGTTTCTTTATACTATGTCAAGCACTCTTTGAATCCTTCCTTTAAATCCACACTAAACTTAATTGGTATCAGATTAGTATATTGTATTTATTCTTTAAAATTCACTCAAAACTGTACAAAGAGCATAGAAAAGACTTCGAGTCAGGAAACAAGGAGCTAATTAATAATGCCCCCAAACACTTGGGGTAACTCTAACATAGTTATAGATGAGTTATTTTGATTGGAAGAGTAAACTCTTGCAAGTGTCCGATGCCCTGTGCTGAAACCACTCTAGTGTTGATCTAGGTGACTCCATAGGTCCAAATTCCAGAGTTTTAACTTTAGGTAATAGATAGGTAGTTTTACAACCTGTGTATGTGGGATACACTTCAACTGACAAGTTAATATAAAGTATCTACATGATCTTGCACTAATTATTCATTTTAAAGAATATTGCATTTCCTTAGTCTTACATCTCTCTCCATGGTTTCAGATACTTCAGACAGAATATAACAATGATAGTCTTTAGAAACTTATACATATTCCATATGAAGTGCTGAAATAATATTATACGCAATTGAGTCCACTCTCTTGCTATTCTAAACCCTAATATTTGAAGTAGACATGGAATTCTCCCTTGACTTAGGTCTGAAACTCTGGTATAATATATCTTATTTCCTTTCCTATTAAATGATCTTTTACCCAGTCCATTTACCTTTGGACTTCTGTTCCCAACTTACTTTATCTCAGTTGATGAAGAAAATTATGTTTGGAAAAACAGATCCAAGTTCAGAACAGCAGTGATGAAAATGGATCACAATACAATTTGTCACTGATAAAAAGATGAAGGGAGGAAAAAATCAAAACTTACTGACATGATTTAACCCAAGATATGGAAAATTCTGACTTAATTATAACAAATTTATAAACATTGCAATATCGTTAAATATAATTAGTAAAAATCTAATGAAGCCCAGACTCATGAATTAATAAACTTTTATTGTAACATATATCTTAAATGAAAACAGTAGCATCAAGGTTATAGGAAAATGAAAATATAATGTCTGTGATGACTAAATCAAAGATTAAAAAAATTAACATTATTGTGTTCAATTACCCTAGAAAATAAATGTCTGGTGCTTTATGATTAATGAGTAATTCATACAGGCTTGTTTGGAGTCCTTCCATAATACAAGACTGTCATGGGCAATAGTCTAGGGTGACTGATATATCTTGTTCCTAAAAGGGTTCAGGAAGACAAGAGCACCTCTTGCCCTTCACTAAGGAAGCATCAATCTGGAGGCTTGTATTCACCATGCTTTGCTCCATGGTGCTTGGTTTTTTTGTTTTTTGTTTTTAAATTTAATTGTAATTTTATTAATTTATTTAGGTTACAGCTCAATTGTTATCCTATCACTTGGATCCTCCCATTCCTCCCTCCCTCCTGCTTTCACTCTATTCCCCTCCCCCTAGGTTTACGCTGGGTTTCTTTTTCCCTTCATCCCTACTTGTCCGTGCCAGCCAGCCATTTCACATGCCATTTTACAAGAACTTGAAAGTGACCATGTGGATTGACACTTGTCTCCCTACATAGACCAGGGAATGAGAGACAATATAAAATGATCCAAATGTATAAGTGACTTGTAGAAACATAAGCTATTCTAACTCCAACTTTAGTATTTTCTTTTCCACACTGCAAACACACCAGGCAAATACAAGTAAAAGTCACATTAAACTGTCAGCCTACCAATGGTTGTTGTATAATTGGAAGTGAATATATTTTTTCTTTCTTGAAACAGTCTCAAATTATACTATGTCATCAGTTTTTTGTTTGTTTGTTTGTTTTGTTTTTTGGCTTTTTGTTTTTGTTTCTGTTTTTTTGAGACAGGGTTTCTCTGTGTAGCCTTAACTGTCCTGGACTCCCTTTTGTAGACCAGGCTGGCCTTGAACTCACAGCAATTGGCCTCTCACTGCCTCCCAAGTGCTGGGATTAAAGGTGTGTGCCACCACTGCCTAGCTATGACATCAGTTCTTAATGACTCACTGTAACTTCTTGAACAATGTTAGGTAACTCATAGAGTATAGCATTCAGATTTTAAAAAAGTAAGAACCCATTTGGAACACTGACACATAAAAGCACCATTAACCTGCACATAGAATTTTAATTTTCAAAGTACAATTTCCTCATTTATAAAACTAGACTAAACTTATCTCCTCTGTTTATTTTACATGAGGGTTGTTGTTGTTGTTGTTGTTTTTGTTTTTGTTGTTGTTGTTGTTATTGTTGTTAGTCAAGAGTTACAGTAAAAGAGGCTTCTAGAGAACGTGGCAATATCATCATCGTATGTTGTGGTTACATTTATCAGTATGACCTAATAATGTTTATTATCAGGTCTTTAATTATTATTATGGCAGTACTTTTTAATGCACTAGCAATCAATCAAGACAGAGACACCTGTTATATTTTAAAATAGCCTTACTTAACCTGGGGCAGGGCAGATATTAATCCCCTAAACTATTTCCCACAGTGGGGCAGGTATGCGTTACCCAATCCCATGCCATCTGCTTCTAATAACTTCTATCAAGTTACCTCCCATCCATAATCCCAAATACTTGGTAATTTTCATCATCTGGGCCCAGTCTTCATCCATGCTAGCCATGGGCTTCTTCTCCACCTCACCCATGGTGTAGCCTTCCTCTCCTCTCTTCTCAAGTCTCCCCTCCTCCCAAGATTCTCTCTGTCTCCCAAAACCCCTGACCCTTGCCATACCTACCCTATTTGCCCTGTGATGGCCTTTTATTGGTCAAACAGGTTACTCTTAGGCAAGTTACAAGGAGGGGCACAGAGACAACTAGCAGTAATTAGCATCAAAATATATCAGACCAACCTCCAACAATCACATCTTATCCAAATCATCTACTTGTCCTGCCTGATATGTTATAATATGTGATAATATGTGATAAAGTTAGAAGACTGAAAAGAATTTGAGTTTATATCTTCTACAAAAGTGTCTCATAGAGAACACTAGATACTAATAATTATTGTGCTTTATCTGAAAGACTCATCCTTTCTTCATTGTGTTTCTCTTAGGACCACTGAGATTCCTGTCCCAAACTGAATCTATCACAGCCTTCATGGGAGACACAGTGTTACTCAAGTGTGAAGTCATTGGGGAACCCATGCCAACAATCCACTGGCAGAAAAATCAGCAAGACCTTCTCCCAGTCCCAGGAGACTCCCGTGTGGTCGTCTTACCCTCTGGAGCGCTGCAGATCAGCCGACTTCAACCAGGAGACATTGGGGTCTACCGCTGCTCAGCTCGGAACCCAGCCAGCACAAGGACAGGAAATGAAGCAGAAGTCAGAATTTTATCAGGTATTTCAATACTTAATGTATTCACCCGCAACACAATTGTCCAGAAGAGATTGCACGATTTTCTTCTGAGAAATATTTTCTAGGGATTACATGCTTTGCACTGCTTACTGAGTTTTCTTTTCTAACGTACTATATAACGTTATAACAGGTGTTCAAGTTTCTGAATACCACTAAATTTTTGAGAAACATGTAAAATATGCTTTATTCTCATCCATTTTCTCATTTATTCTTTCACTCATTTATGATTATTTCATGGTTAGAAAAAAGCCCAATATAAACACTTCTCATTTATTTCATTTTCTTCTAACAATAGTGTAAAAGATGGGTATTATTCTTATTTAGAGAAATGAAATGATTCCTGAGCTTCAATGTCATCCCTAAATTACTATCTAACAATTATGTAAACAAACTTTGACACAACGATTTCTGGAAAGCACTGTACTACTTACACTGGGTCTAACTTGATTAAAATGGACACAGGACTAGCCTTTAGGGGTCTGGATTAATGTAAACATAAAAGTAATTATAACAAAGTGAGATTCATGTTATGGTATGGACTTTTGTTCCTTTCCATCTTTCATTCTTTTTCTTCTTGGATAAATCTCTATGACTCTGGCCGTCTCATTCCCTTCTCCTAAATATCTAGAAGTTTGACTAGCTGCACCTAAGTCACTGTGTCTTTCAGGGACAGCTACTATCACACATCTTTCTAATGCCTGTTTTAAACTTAGTCTTACTTGTTAGGCAGACCCATACTTATTTTTGTGAATCACAGGAAAGCACTGAGGGGGTTGAATAAACTGCTTTTTGATTCATAGATGCTGGCATTCATTCATACACTCTTTTTTTTCTCTTTCTTTCTTTCTTTTTCTTTGTTTTTTTTTTTTTGTTGTTGTTGTTTTTTTGTTTTGTTTTTTGAGACAGGGTTTCTGTGTTCTGTGTGTAGCCTTGATTATCCTGGACTTGCTTTGTAGACTGGGTTAATCTCGAACTCACAAGGGTCCAGCTGCCTCTGCCTTCCAAGTGCTGGGATTAAAGGCGTGAGCCACCACCTCCCAGCCCATCCATCATTCTTAATGTTTGTAGTTATCCTACATATTTCATATAGAGAGAGTGTAAGTCTTTCTAAAAGGAACACTTGCAACTCAGGTGAAGTTTATTCAGTGTTTTAAATAAGGCAAGTTTAAAACATCCTGCTCATTTCCTTGTGTGTTCTAACCTCCACTAGTCACATAGATGCTGACTTCAAGGTGCTAGTAACTATGACGACCCTGCTACATTCCATCCACCTGGCAATGATAATGTAGCATTTATTAGTAACACATGCTCAGATTTATTTAGGCACCAATTTCATGTCCCTCAATTAAATGTTGATATTCGTGTGCCATAAATAATGCATATATGGAGTCATCAGATAGGGATCAAAACAAGTCGCATTTAAAATAGTGACAAGAATATGCTAGATTACTTCAATGTGACAGACAGGACTATTTCCAGTAGCATTAAGAAATCAAACTAAATTAATGAAACATTAAATTTTAAATAAAAAAATTTAAAAAAGGCATTAAATAGATATTGGCCTTTCTTTTGTTCAGTTTGTAAACTCTTTTGTAATTGAATTGTGTGACTTATTTAAAGTTGCTTTGTTAATCTGGTTCAAAAAAGAAGACATCAGTGTACTTTGGAGAGGTATAGCTATTAAACAGAATGAGCCATGTATTGGAGTGATATGGCAGGAAAGAGAGAGGTGGCTATGGTCATATTGCATTGTATACATGCAAGTTATGGCTGATGGCTTGGTATTTTTGAGGGAGTCTTAACACTGGGAGCAGGTGTGTCTCTGACTGTTTTGCCTGCTCTTGAGACTCTTTTCCTCCTATTAGGTTGCCTTGTCCAGCTTGGATTAGGTGGGTGCTTGCCTTTTCTTATTCTATGTCATTTTATCCTGTTTGGCTGTTGTCTCTTGTGGGCCTTTTCTTTTCTGAAGAGAAAATGGAGGGGGTGCATATGGGTGAGAAGGGAGTAGGGGAGAGTTGGGAAGAGTAGAGAAGAGAGAAACTATGGTCAGTATTTATTGTATGAGAGAAGAATCTATTTTAAGTGAAAATAAAAATAAATACAAAAGAAATTCTCAAAGAAAAACTGAACTAATATAAGATATTTTATTTAAATTCCTATTAATTCATATATTCAAGCATAAATCTCAAAAAAGAAGTTTAATAAGAGCGCACATGGCCATACTTGACTGAGCCTGGCTCATGTTCTATAGCTGCTATAATGGCCTGTGTAAGAGAAGGTCCGTTTGATTCCTATGTCCATATTTTCTTGTTAGTTTAGAATCAAATACAAAGATCCATAAAAGTTATAAGATTATACAAGAAAATGAGTAAATCATTAGATTTAATGCCTTAGTTGCTAATTATACTTTTCTGGGTTTTAACATCTTGTTTTTTTCCCCCTGAATCAGTTTCCCACTTTGTGTAAGCACCAGCTTGAAGTACTAATTGTTACATGCACATATTGTACATTTCTATTCTAACTTTTATTTCACGGAAACCCATAATGTGATTAGCATGAATTAGTACCATTAAAAATGCTGCTGTGCTTGGTCATTATGTAGGTCACCTAACAGCGGTAGCAGGGGCTGTCGCTGATTCTGCTGCTTGCCTTTGGATTCCTTTCCCAAAGCTGGGCTGCCTTATTAGGGCTCAGTGGCTGAGTATGGTTTTAATCCTGCTGTGACTTGAGATGCCAGGGTGAGTTGGTACCCCTTGGAGACTTCCCCTTCTCTGAGAAGAAGACTAGGGGGTGTGTGGGGAGGGGTGCTTGAGGGTGGGACTGGGAGGAGAGGAGAGAGGGGCTAGGGTTAGACTGTACAGTGATGAAAGAAAGAAAGAAAGAAAGAAAGAAAGAAAGAAAGAAAGAAAGAA
>OU015744.1:16418261-16465274 GCA_907169655.1 Acomys percivali
GAAAGAAAGAAAGAAAGAAAGAAAGAAAGAAAGAAAGAAAGAAAGAAAGAAAAGCAAGGAAGGAAGTTGGAAGGAAGGAAGAATAAAAATAGCTTTTAAAAGTGCTGCTGCAAGCTCATATAGCTTATGCATGTGGTGCATATTTTTGGAACTGAGATTTGACTGGGCTATATAATGAATTTCACATCAGCTTAGGATATAGAATGAGATGCCTCAAAACAAAACAAAACAAACAAGTAAATAAATGAAAATAAATATTTTCTCATAATACCTAAAGTACTATGCTGGTTAAGTTATATCTTGTTTTAAGGCTTAAGTGAAAATTTAAATTTAAAACCTTAGAAACACTTATTAATTAGCATAATTTGGTAATGTATTTGGATATTGATTCATTGTCTTTTCGGTTCTGGAGAGTAAACCTAGGGCTTTAGAAAACCAGCATAAGGGTTATATTACTGATCTGGGTCCCTGATCGCTTCTTACTTTTTATATTTTGAAACAGGGTCTCACTAAGTTGCCTAGGACTAACCATGCAGCCCAGACAGTTCTTGAATTTGGGACATTCTTGCCTCAACATCCCAATTATCAGAGATTAGAATCCTCTGTCACAACCCAACCTAGGTCAGTTTCCATGTGTATGATTTCAGGGGTTTATGTAATTCCTACAATCTTTAACTTTATGAATGTATTCAAAATTATAAAACACATTCCAGGTCATAAATGTCAGCCAATAACTAGCCTCCATCAAATTCTCATTTTTAAAACTCAAGTAATAGTGACTAATTTCAGTTTATAATACTACATCCCATACCATTTTGCCTAACTATATAGCAGCTGATCCGCAACAAAAGAAAATATGGAAGATAAAGTCCTGGTGAGGAAATACATAAAGCAAGCAGATTATACTGTAAACAACACAAGTCAGAATATTCTTGCCCCATGTATGAGAGAAGTGTCACTCCTTTGCCTTGAGGATCAAGGAGTGTCTAGCAATGTGAACCATACATCAAGAAAAAAGGGTAGAAAGAACAAGAGGAGCTGGAGACATTTGAGAAAATTCCAGAAATTCTGCTAGAGGACATTAGAAAATAGAGGGAATGGTGGTGAGAGGAGACAAACCAGAAGAGAGGAAGTTAGACTGGAAGAAAGACAACCCTGCAGAGAACTGCTCCTGTGGTGGCATCAGAAGGATCCAGAAATGGAGATGATCTGAAGGTCATTAATGGCAGATGTTGTGACTTAGAGGGGAGGAGGGGTCTTCTGGACCCAGACAAGAGCTGGGAAGTGAGATCTGAATAGATTAGAGAGTGTGGCCATGTCTCACATCTTTACTAAGCCTGGGTATCAGAGGAGATGGTTGCCATAGATAATACAAATTATATATTTAAAGAGAGGTTTTCCATGATATTTCACCTTTTCCAGGTGAAAATAGTTATTTCATTCAAAAGTAGGAAAATTAGTGCCTAATTTAATTTGTTTATTAATGAATAAACTGAGTTTTTACATATGAGTAATTATATGTTTTTAATAGAGTAAATTAGCAGTAAAAGGCTATAATACACTTTTTTTTGGTTGAAATATCAACTGAAACACTGCAGGTTGTGATGTTTCAAAACATCATGTGTAATGGGGTCTATATGATGGATTGAAGCAGCCAGCAATTGTGGTTGTAAAATTAACTTTGTTCATGGTTCATCACATTTGGATGCCACGCCTCAGACTGGATTACAGAATTATAAATCTACTTTGAGCAATAGGTTGACTGAAAGAACTGGCTCCCAGGCACTGGAATTCTTGTATCAGTTTTCTTAATGATCTAACTTAGTCAGTTGCTAAGTCAATCTACTATTTATTTATTTAACTATACACAGGTGATGCAGGGTCCTCTATAGACTAGACTCGGAAGTATTAACTTTCTATGGCTGATTGATACTATATTCTGAAATCTTTTTGTTATAATATTTAATTTTATTTCAAATAAAGTAGAGAAGATTCTATTATTATTTTATCTGTGGCCTTAGAACAGATAATTTCACAATTTTATTTACATTTTTAAGATGACAATTTAAGAGCCAGTCAGAGTGGCACATGCCTGTAATCCCAGCATTTGGAAAGCAGAGGCAGGTGGATCTCTGTGAATTTGAGGCCAGCCTGGTCAACAAAAGAGATTCCAGGACAGCCAAGGCTACACAGGGAAACTCTGTCTCGAAACACCCTTGCCCTTAAAATAAAGATGACAACTTAATATGTTATTCAACATTATATTTGAGTAATGCTTTTTTTGTTGTTTTGTTTTTTGAGACAGGGTTTCTCTGTCTAGCCTTGGCTGTCCTAGACTCACTTTGTAGACCAGGCTGGCCTCGAACTCACAGCGATCCACCTGCCTCTGCCTCCCAAGTGCTGGAATTAAAGGTATGTGTCACCATACCTGGCTCAAGTAATAATAGTTTTATTTAAAAAACAATTACAGGCTTTCATAAAAAAATTCCTTGATTCACTTCTAGGTTACTGGAATAATAGGATTCTCCCCAAAACACAAGATACAAAAATATTTTTGTTTCCAAGTGTATATAAAGTTTATATTAACACTATTGTATAACTTGTGAAAATGTCCAATAGTACTATGTCCTGAAAAACAACAAATATGTGTTATGTTTTTAAAAAAAATACTCTATTTTGTTAGAAATCTGAATACCAGAACTTGGGAAGGTGATGTGGGCAGATTGTAAGCTTGAGCCCACTTCAAATACATAGTGATCAGCTGGCTAGCCAGACCTGACTAGCAAGACCTTTAGCACACCAACTGACAAGCCAAGTTGATGGCTATCTTAATCTTTAGATTCTGACACTGATCAGGGTGGCTGTAGCAAGATCATAAAATTAGACAGACCTGACCTGAGGGTTACGTTATCGTTTCCCGTATGAAATGTTTTTCAATAGCAGGGCCGACTGACTGCTTTATCGCATTTTACCAGCTGTGGACCTTCTTCTAGAACCAGAGCCAACCTCTGCATTATCAACTAAGTTGAAATCATATTCACAAACTTACTTTTCATAGGGCAACAGCCATGGCATCTTTCTGTCTCCAAATCCATCTCCTGTGCTTATCTCTAAAATCCAATCTTCTGTCAGGTTAGCTCTGCCTGATATTGTAGCAATTCATTCACATTGCCAAGATCCTCTGCTGTTTCTAGCTCATTTGTTCTTCCTCCCACAGCTGAGGTAACTTCATCTACATAATTTTGGAGTTCCCCAGTATCAACCATGAGCATCACACTTTCATCATGATCCTATTTATTTAGTATTGTTACCTTCCAACAATCATGAACGTTGTTAATGGAAATAGCCTTATGGAATGGTTTTTTCAAATAATAAGATTTTGGACATACAATTACTCTTTGAACCATGGGGTGTAGAATAGATGTCATATTGTAAAACAGGAAACAATAATCTCATGAAACTGCTCTTCAGTGACCAAGATCATTTCCAATGAGGAGTAATACTTTGTAAGAATTGTTTCTTTTTTCACTGTGTGAATAGCAGATCTCCACACAGGGTATGTCACAAATAGTTGTTCTGTCACATAATTGTTGTTGCAGTTAGCAAAAGCAGAGTAGAAAGACGTGCTATAATTAAGGGTCCTCAAGCCAATTTTCTCCATGGTAGGTGAGCATTAGCTTTAACTTAGTTACTACTTATATTAGCGCCCAGTCCGTGAAGCAGCCCGGCCTTTGAAGCTTTGAAGCCAGGTATTGGCATTTGTCTTCAGCTATGAAAAGTCCCTGGTGTCATATTATTTGAATAGAAAGCTGTTGACAGATGTTGGAAATCAGCTGGTAGTACAGTCAGCTTCCTCAGTTGTCCCTCCTGGATTTTTTCTGGAGAATTTGATACATCTTTTACATTATCATTTGTACCTTAGAGTACCATTTACACCTTTGACTTAGAAATAGCTCCTTTTGTATACCACATGAATCAATGATTTCTAGCTTCAAATTTTCTTCTAAAGCTTCCTCACAATTCTCACCTTCATATAGTTGGATGGAGTTTAGGAACTTGTTCTAGATGATGGCTTGACATAAAGGAATTTAATGCCTGGATTGATCTTCTGTCCAGTCGACTCCACATCAGCTGAACAACTGTTTTGCTTTCTTGTCAGCTATAAGCTCAAGGAGCACTGCTTAAATTTTTTTCTAGATAATTTCCTTTGTACTGAAAATTTGGCTAAGTGATTAGTACAACAGGTCCTCCTTTCAGCCTTCTTAAGATTTCAGTGAAAAGTCCCTCCTTACTGAACTTGTGTCTAGCTTTGAAATTAAGCCAAGCGACACAGAACTCCTTTCAAGTATATGCAATTGGCTCAGCTTCATTATTACTCTGTCTCAAAAGCAGAGGAGGACCAAGGAGAGGGAACTATAGAAACAGTTGGAAATCAGATTTATTTTTCAAGCTTGCCACTTCTGCTATGACTTCTCAAAAGTAGTACAGTTTTAATAGGAGAGGTCACTGATCACAGACTTCCAAACATATATGATAAGATATTTTGAGAATGATCAAACTGTGGTGGAGACATGAAGTGAGTATGTGCTGTTGGACAAATATGGTTATGACAAACAAACAAAATAACCGAACATAAAAGCAATTATTTATAAAATATAGTCAAGAACAGGAAAAGATAGAGATATATTAGGGAACATAAACACATTATCTTTAAATAATATATTCAGAACAATGTTCTACAAGGGATGGTAAACTGTACACCAAATCTAAATTTTGAATTTACCACCAAGCTAAGTTGTTAATTATTGAAAGTACTTGACTAAGACAAAGCAAGGAAGGGGACATAGATGTGAACATACCAAGCTCCAAATTAGTACAGATAACTAAACATTCCTAGGTAGATATTTGGAATTCCTGAGTTACTTCAAGATCATCAGAGAAAATCTGATTCCAGTAGATGTAAATAAGGAATATAGAGTTGAACTCAGCATACTGAGAGTCTTAAATCTTATGCCTAGACATTTAAAGTGAATTAAATTTATCTGTGGTTGGGAATCATTGCAAGTGTTTAGTAATGTATATTCTAACGTAAGTAACCCAGAAAAACAGGGGGAAAAAAAGCAAACTATAAGTACAGCTCATCTATCACCAGATATTTTCCCTTATAATTCATATTACCTGAATTAAAGGATTTCCCTCCACTTAATTTTTTTGTAAAGGAGACTTTTGAATGTATTTTTTCTGACATCAAGCTGTAAATAGGACAAGGCCTTTTTAATATTTAAAATGAAAGGACATTATCATCTCTGTTCCTCTCATATATATTTTTCAAAGAGAATGGACTCTGTTGGTACCTTATATTAAGCTCCATGTAGTGTGGATTTTCTATACACCATAATGTATCTGGACTGCATGAAAGGGTCTGAACATGGTCTGCCACAATCCATTTTCCAAGATTTTGCTCAGATTGAGTTAGTATCCCAATGTGTTATTATGAGAAATGATTAAGGGCATGGATCTTAACATCAAATTAAGTTCAAATCTTGGTTTCACACTTCCTGGCTGCACAATTTAGAACAAATTACTTAATTTAAGGCATTATCTTGTGAAATGAAGACAGATAGGATATATTTTGTAAAATGATTGTAAAGATTAAATTTGACAGGCCAAATGCATTCTCTAGTCCTCAGCAGATACTGTAATTATTTTTGCATTTTAGAAGCTTTCTCAATGCTAAATCATTTGATTCTTATTTGAAGATTATTTCCCTGATTATTACCTTGTTTTGATTATGGGTATACAAGCATCCTGGAAGTTATATATCTTAATTTGTCTAGCCTTCTCTTTTCTTTTATTTATTTATTATGTATGTAGTGCTCTTCCTGCATGACAGAAGAGGGCATTACATCACATTATAGATGGTTGTGAGCCATCATATGGTTGCTGGGAATTGAACTCAGGACCTCTGGAAGAGCAGTCAGTGCTCTTAACCTCTGAGCCATCTCTCCAGCCTTCTTTTTTATATCTAAATCACAGACGCATGGAAGTATTTCCTTTCAGTATCTCATTACTCTCTGATTTCAACCCATGCCATCCCATGTCCTGCTGTATGAAATAAGCCATGCTAGCTTAAATGAGAATGAGGAAAAATAGTTTGCTTGCTAGTATTTGCTCTTCAAAATCCACTAGCAATTCACACAACACTAATGTCCTTTGTTAATGTCTATACAGAGAAGAGGTAGGATGTGATCTGACTTTGCAAATATTCAGCCCCAATCCTGAATTTCAAGGATTTAAGTGTTCCAGTTTGCCTTAGAAACTCCAGTTTTTGAAAAGTGCATGGCAATCGAAATCATACAATAATTATTAGCCAAACAAACAAACAAACAAACAAACCAGAATATGTGCCATTTTTTCCTATTTTTAAATGAATAAAAATCCCTTCCTTGGTTTACACTACAACAAAATTTCCAAGATAAATGGTCAAATGCCTTTCATTGCGTCCAGCTGATGAAGATTCATGACACTCTGTGGCCTTTTACTACATAGAAGCTAGCATCTTTGGGAAATTTGACTGAGATGGCTCAGGAATGAGAGGACCAATCCTGTTATATTAAAATTAGCAACAAGAGATGAAGTCACATCTTAGTGGATGTGAGACACCTGAGAAAGCTGTTACTTCAATGGGACTGATCCAAAGCCCTTTGGGGGCTGGAGAAGTAGCTCAGGGTTCCGAGCACTTGTTGCTCACACAGTGGGTCAGGTTCACTTCCCAGCACCTACATCTTTGCTCACAACCATGCGTAACTCACTTCTAGGGTATACAATGCCCACCGTGCAATGAATATATGCTGTGCACTCAATAACTAACTAAATAAAATAAATTTAAAAAATCATTTCAGATCCATCAGTATTTGATATGTTAGTAATATAAATTTAATTACTGCAGGTAAATATACATTCTTTGACTTTGAATCTATGTCTTACTACAATTGGGGTGTGTCAGACGGTCCATGACTTTTACGTGAAAAGGCAAATACTAATAGCTTTTTATGATTCACTCTGCCTGTCACCCCCATGTCCGCATGATCATCCTATCATCAAATCCACTTGTTTTCTACTTTCCCCTTGACCTTGAGTAATATTAGATATTGATTATTTCATATTCTTTTACTTTCCATTCTTTAAAGATTTACTACATCCAAAAAATAAATAAAACAAAAAGCTAAAATAGGCTTCTTGAGATAAGCTTAAGTGGAGGAATGGGTGTTTCTTGACAAGAAGGGATCCTGGGTTTCCATAGAACTATGTGTTCCTAACTACACGTGAGATGGCAGTGGTGCTTGTGAATGGGCAGAGGACCAGGCAATCCTTTCTAACTCAGACATGAACAAGAGTCCTTCCCAAGGGTGTGTGGAAACAAAACTAATTTATCAGTGCAGTGTCAGAAAAAACACATCTGAAATCACCAGAAAGCTTTCTTTTTTTCACTGCCATAGTTTAACACTAATTACTTCCTAGAGAAAAATAAAAGCATATTCTGCGCAAAGGTGTAACAGTTCTGCCTTCATTAATTCAACATAGGATAAATAGGGAAAGATCTGGATAGTTTTATTTGTTTATAAAAAGCAAGTATTAGATTAACAGTAAGAAAATAAAAGAAACCTCATGGCTTTTCTGGAAAGCTTTAAATGCTTCTCCATACGCATATATAAATTATGAAGATTTTTGATTCTTTAAATTAACATAGACACCTCATAATAGCAACATTTGTTTCCTAGAATTCTAATGTCAGCTTAAAAAATTAAACCATTTTAAAAATGAAAAATCACTTCCTTCAGACCTGCTTCAGTCATCATGGGACCAAAATCTCCCCGAGAGACAGAAGGGAGGGGATTGGCCATAAGGTAGTGATGAGAATAGATGTTCTCCTTCTTCCAGATCGAGCTACAAATAGCAGTGAGTGTGCGTTCTCGGAAAAAGAAAGAGGAAATATGAGCAGATGCAAGAGTATTTACAGAGGGAATGTCATTTTTAGTACCAATTAGTGTAAATAAGGCAGGAAAATGATAGAATCACAGAGTGAAGAACAGTCCCTGAGAAATGGCTCCTTGCTTCCCCAGTGTTCAAAGCCCCTCAGTTTACAGCCAGATGAAGATGGTTTTTTTTAATTTTTCTTTTTATATTTTACTTTTTCGAGACAGGGTTTCTCTGTGGAGCTCTTACTGTCCTGGAGCTTTCTCTGTAGACCAGGCTGTCTCCAAACCCACATGCCTCTATGTCCTGAGTGCTGGGATAAAAGTTGTATGCTACTACCACATAGCAAAATTTTTAAAATTTTTATTTTTTATTAAATACTTTATGTTTTTTTTGATCTGTGAGATTATATTGGATTTCAAAAAATATCTAAAGAAAGACATGGTAGGGATGCCATAGAAAATTTCACTCTGAGTTTATACTACAGTGTATGCTTTATTGAGACATGCAGACTTGTCAAACCTGAGCTAGAAGGACAATGGTTAAGCAGCCAGTATGTGCATGGCAGGCTACCATGAAGGTGGGAATGCAGATACAGAAAACTCTGTCAAGTTGAATGAATTTGTAACTCCTGTGCCTGAGCAGAAATGAAAAGAATCAGCCCACAGTAGCTTGCTGTGTCCTTCAGTTCCAGTCAAAAAGCATATGATAATCCATCCACCATGACTTTAATAATGCACAGCAAAGAGTATACAATAGAGTAAACGATTTTACATTGAGAAACCATGAAATTTAAAACCATTACTAGTTTTTGTGATAGTGACAGTTTTTTAGCTGAGAAAACTGGTAATTTTTTTTTTCTTGCTGACACAGATTCCAACAGTCCATAATTTAATTTCTATATGCCTCAGTTATTCCTCAGAATCAGCACATAACTTTATGGTGAAGTTTCTAAATATGGTAATGGTTTTGGAAAATGATCCCCTTAAGAAGAGGCTTTCAACCAGGGTGAACACGATCTCCCACTTGTCCGGAATCCTCAGCATTGTGTTCTGGGAAGTACAATAACTAAAGCAGACTTTCCTTCTACTCTAAAACTCAGCTCCAATTCGATAATTTAGATGGCCAAACTAGTTATTTGCCACAAGCAAAGGCCTGATGTATTGGGGAAAAGTCTACCAATGTGAAGAGTGACATTATGTTCCTACTGAGCCTCCGACTCCGTTTGACCATTATAATGTTTGACAATACCCTTTGTTTCAGAAAATGCCATTCAAATCTATTTTCTAATTCCACTAGCAATCCTTTCATCTGCCTCATTGTATATCGGGCTCTGGCGGATGTTGTTGGGTTTTATTTCTGAATATAATAATCATAGGCACAGGGTCATAGTGTATGATTCTAGAGGATCGAGAAATAACTCTCTGAATAGAACCTTCCTGAATGATAATGATTAGACATTTTTTTTTAAGGTTGTACTGTTTTATATGATGAGAATAATGATGATAATGATGAAAAAGGAGAAGAAAAAGCAACAGATGGGGAAAGGAAGTAGAGGAAGAAGGCAGGTAAAGCATACCATCAGTTTCTATTTGATAGCTGCAAAGCTGGTCCTATACTAACAGGAACTGTGCTTCTTGTTCTAATAGCACATGGTCTATCGTGATAGCATTCTCTCCCTGGGAGCACTGTCTCCCAAGGGTTACTTGAACCGATCTGTCTGTTAGTCTCTCCAAGCTGCCACCATTTCACCATTTCTCTCTCTCAGTCCTCTGCACACCAACTCACTCTCTCTCTCTCTCTCTCTCTCTCTCTCTCTCTCTCTCTCTCTCTCTTTCTCTCAGCTCTTGCATTATACCCCTCAGAGTCCTCAGAATTAAACTAAGTGCAGGTGGCAAAAAACACTTCCCTCTCCATGCCACAATAGGCAGGCCATTACCAACTGGCAAAGACTATGCCCCACAAGAGGTATTTATCAGCTGTGCACAAACTAAAACCCAAATTAAATTTCCACACTTGGGGTTAAAACAAAAACATGTTTACAGAACATAACTGATCAAACAACGCAAAATTTCCATTGCAATGGTTCATGGATTTTTAGGTTCTTGTGACTGAACTTGTGAGGTTGAAACAGCAGTGTTACACTCTCTGTCGTAGTTTTCACCCTGCTGCCTAGGATTGCCCTTGATGAGGCTGTAATAATTATTAAGCTTATTGAGTCACTATCCTTGATATCATATATTGTAGTTTGATTTTCTGCTGGTCAAAAGTAGACAATGAACAGGAAGGATTCCACTATGCAGTGCACTTTGTACAGTAAAGACTTCTGTGATAATTTGAATTCCAAAGAGAACTAGGTACTTTCTGTTTGTTCCCCATATGGGACACATGCTTGACTTGAAAAGACAATCAACAGGAGGGTGATGTCTTTTCAAACACAGATACTTGTTAGATATTTTATCAAAAGTGAAAAATTTGAATGAGTGACTTAATGAAAATATTTTATACCAAGAGTGTTATTCAAGATTCTAAGATAAAATTAGAACTTTGAAAAACTTGTACATTTGACTGCTTTTGACAGCTTTCCAGCATTAAAAGTAATTTTTGATGAGGTTGCTGGTAATAGTAGCAAATGCTATTTTTTTCTATAATGACACATGTCAACAGTTGGAAGTCCTGTCTAATATAGTGTACTATTCCCAATTACCATTGACTGATGTGACAAAATCATACATCAGAAAATGATCCATTCAAAGTACAAGATGGGCTGGTGGATATTTTTTTTAAGATAGTACGGAATGTTGATTGATACCATGTGAGATCCTACATCACAACAAACTGTTAATCTACTGGCTGTTGAGATTTGGTATAGTGCTATAGATCTATAATTATCTGAAGTCTCTCACAATGTACCTTTGACAATTGTAGGTATTACAACTCTGAGAGGAAAGGCTTCCCTAATGGACGTGTTACAGTTCTGAGGGAAATGTAAGTTCTGTTGGGGGGGTTCTCAAGGCAAGTGCTACAGCTTTACTTTGGTGGGGACGGATGTTCAACACTACAAGTGTTACAACTAAGAAGAGAAAAGTATTTGCCAGTCTAGATTCAAGAAAGACTATAAAGTCACATCATGTACAAACCTCACACAAGAGATTTATTGGTAAAGGAAGAACAGAGGAGGGCGGTTGCCTCTGCTCAGGAGAGAAGCAGCAGAGAACTGAGCAGAGGATCAGGTTTACATAGTGTTACTTTGGGACAGAGCTTTCCAGGGAGGAGATTTCTAGGGTGGTGATTGATTTTTTTTTTTTAAGTCCTGAGTTTAGGCCTTTTATTCTGTAGAGCAGAGCTTGTTCACTCGTTTCTGGAAGGACTGGGTTTAACATTGAAGGCCATTAGAGAATTCTGTGGGTAGAGCCATGTGCTAAGAGGTCCTCAGTGGTGGGGCCTGGCCTCTCTCATGCCTCTGGACTATTTATATACAATGCAATACAAAAATATTTATGATAAATATATGAAATGAAGAAACCATCTTAAAACCAACTTACGTTTTAATCAAGCCACTCATTAAGGAAATTTATACAAATGTAAAAATTATCACTACTGTCACTATTATTTTTCTTTGAACATCATGTTATTCTTGAAATACCCAGTTTGTAAGGTTCAGCTACCTTAAGAGAATTCTTGGGAGCTGTCAGTAGTAGCCAGCAGTTTCAGATCCTTGGTTGACATTGTAATTCTCTTCTTAATGATTTTAGAATAGCCCTTTCCTTTTCAGATAACTGATGAAGCTAAAGAAGTCCAAATTCTCAATTTAAAAAGAAGTGAAAAGGGTAGATTATATGAGACATATAGTCAAAGGCAGTTGCTATATGCTAGTCATGTGCTCCGAGGCATCTCTGCAGTCCAGGGGAGAACTAGGCATCACCCCGTAATAAGTACTTTGTGTTCTCTTACCTTCCCATGGTGCTTTACTCTTCCACCACGTTGGTGGCTGGCAGACCAGTCAAAAGCAAAACAAGAAAGCATGCCAACATTTTTCATTTCAATAGTGAAAACTGAACTGCTTTGTAGTTGAAGTAGATTAGGACTGTTACAATCAATTTAGAATCACAAGTCATATAATTTTGTACATATTTGTGACTTTTGTATTACAGAAGGTTTCTTTGTAACTACTAATATGAACATTGGCACCTGTGACTTTTTATTAGTTTTACTGCAGAACAATTGTCAAATCTGCTATGTACTAGCATACCTACAGATCTCTTCAATTTTATTTTAAATTGTTTTAGACATGTAAAACTATATGAGGTATATGTACAGTTTAACTTACAACAGCAATATAATCTGTCACCCAATTTATAAAATATAATGTTGAAAGCTTATATTCACATGACCTCCCTTTACTGTAATAAAACTGTGCTCATTAAATCACAGGAAAAGATTTCACATCTATTACCTGTATAACTCTATTGGGACTTGAATAGTCACTGACCATTTATCTAGGACACAAATGACATTTATCATTAATTACTAATTTAATCCTATTTTTATGAATGTCAGTTTAGATATCAAGAGTTATAACCCATAATTTTAAGTTTATATCAGCACAATTTTTTTCAATGAAACTTCTATGGAGTTTAGAAGGACAACTTTCATTTGCTTTTAAATATTTGCCTGAAATTTTAGTCATCAACCTTTTTTTATTTTATTACTTTATTCATATTACATCTCAATGGTTATCCCCTCCTTTGTATCCTCCCATTCCTCTCTCCCTCCCTTCCATTTTCCCCTTACTCCCTCCCCTATGACTGTGACTGAGGGGGACCTCCTCCCCATGTATATGCTCATATGATATCAAGTCTCTTCTTGGTAGCCTGCTATCCTTCCTCTGAGTGCCACCAAGCCTCCCCATCTAGGGGACGTGATAAAATATGGGGCACCAGAGTTCATGTGAAAGTCAGTCCCCGCTCTCCACTCAACTGTGGAGACTGTCCTGTCCATGGGCTTGATAGGAGTACGGTTTGAAGTTTACTGCACATATTGTTCTTGGCTGGTGCCATAGTTTCCACCTTACCAAAAGCAATTTACAGATTCAATGCAATCCCTATCAAAATACCTACGCAATTTTAAAAAAAGAAATTGAAAGTTCAATTCTCAACTTCATATGGAAAAACAAAAAACCCAGAATAGCTAAAACAATATTTTATAATAAAAGATCCTCTGGAGGAATCTCCATACCTGATTGCAAGCTGTACTGTAAAGCAACAGTAATTAAAACAGCATGGTACTGGCACAGCAATAGGCTGGTTGATCAATGGAATAGAATAGAAGGCCCAGAAATAAATCCGTACACATATGGTCATTTGATTTTTGACAAAGAAGCCAAATCCATTCAATGGAAAAACAATAGCATCTTCAACAAATGGTGTTGGTCTAACTGGATGTCTATGTGTAAAAAAAATGCAATTAGACCCATATTAGTCACCATGTACAAAACTCAAGTTCAAGTGGATCAAAGACTTCCACATAAGACCAGAGACACTATATTGGTTAGAAGAAAAAGTGGGGAAGAGCATGGAACATATTGGCACAGGAGACAACTTCCTGAATAGTCATCGACTTTTATGATTTTTTTCCTCTTTGTAAAAGTTCTATACACCTTGCAGCAGTGGAGTTTAAAATAACTCTTCACTCTAAAAATACTACGTGCCATTTTGAAAACCTTTAGAAAATACAGAGAAATGTAAAGGTGAAAATAAAAACCACCTGTAGTTCTCTCACAGAAAGGTAACCTTGGCAATCATCTTTATCCTACTAATTTTAAAATGTTTTTTTTTCCTGTACTTCTCTAAAATTTTCACTTTATGGGTGAGGAAAAAAAAAGGAATAATACATTTGAGAATGTGGATGGTTGGACCATCTTAGCTGTGTAGAATAATAGCCAAAGTGAAACAAAAACAATAACAGCAACGGCCAGTGGGCATGTTGAATTGTTCAGACAATGTGTTGTCTTGCTTTCATTTTTATTCGTGCAGTTCAGTTGCTGTTCTATTGCAGAACAGCTAACAAATGGTGGTCCCTTAAGACAGGGAATGGTTTATTACCTCCTCAGGTTCTGTGTGGCCCTACTGTCTTGGGGGCTCATTGAAGATTACCTTCTCAGCTGTCTGGCAGTTGGGTTGGGACTGTCATCCGGGGCCGCCTTTGCTCTCCACGGTTTCTGTCACTCTCCAGTTAGAGTCAGAAAGCAATGACAGAGCTGGTCCTTGAACTCATGCAGAGCAATGCAGCACAGTCTGCTGATCGAAGCCAAACACAAGGCCATATCAGGGCAGAGCACAGAGAAAGAGGCACTTAGTCCAGGGAGCAGGAGCTTCAGTTACTTTGCGCTGGTATTTAAGCTGACAAGCATTCGTTAAGCATAGTAAGTACTCACTATTTGAGAGAATGTCTATCAGAATTTGGGGGAATGTCCATAATATTTGAATTCATTAGATAAAGTAGAGATAAATACATTTTGAGACTTTAAGCTTTGTTTCTGTAGTAAATGTTAATATTTTTTTAAAAAATAAATATGCCCAATGTTACAAACACCAATGCTTGAGAATGCTCAAATCAATCAGGACAGGATCAGGGTAAACAGAGATATATTGCTTGTTCTAAGAGGTTTAGAAGTTCTTTTCTTTGCTGGCTGTATGAATGCTATGATGTCAAACTACAGGAATACGAAAACAAAGGCCCAAGTCCCAGAAAGGTTTTCTGGATAACAGCAAACACATTCTGAAGAGGCTCCATGGTAAGCACAATGAAGGAGAAACAAGAAGGCAGATGAGGGAAAATATCTGACTCAGGCCTTACAGTACCTTTCCGGTAGGTAGACAGTAAGAACTGAAAGAAAACAGGGCGCTGGGCTGAGGAGCAGAAATGAGCTCTCACAGATACACCCCACAAACAGAGCAGGAACAGAAAAGTCTTCCTATGGAGGCAAGTTGGGACAATTGGAATGCCTTCCTTAAGATTAACTCAAAGTGGATAATCAGCCTAAACGCGAAATACAGAACACTAACATTTCTAGAAGATACCATAGAAAGTACCGGAAGGTTTGGATGTGACCATGGATATTTCAGATATCACACATTGAAAAAATGAAAGGAAAAATATGATGGATATTTTTCAAAAGTCCTAACTCCTATTCTATAAAAAGGTAATGTTTGTCTCTGAGGCTCTGTCTCAGGAACATGTGTTCATAACTCACATGTAAAAGGATCTATCTCTAAAATACATGATGAACTTTTTCAAAGCAGTGGTTAAGGACAAACGCCAAGCCAATTAAAAGAAGCCAAATACTTTAACAAACAGTTCACCAAAGAAAATGTACAGTGACAGCAAAGCATGAGAACCACTGTATTTGAGACAACTGAGACAAACTACTACACGCCCATTACAATAAAAGTCTAAGAAACATGCTGGCACCTAACAGGAACACCTTCATCACTGGTGAGAGCAAAAACTGTGCAGTCACTTTGGAAGAAGGGAAAGTTCCAGATTAATCAATTCTGCTCTGAAGAATTGTGGTCATCTGTAAACATGTATGAGCTAATAACTGCAATCACATGCATTGATCCTATACTAGACAGGTCCTGCCAATGCTCAGTCATATAAGGGGGAGGCTCACAGGGCTATGGCCCATACTACTGAACTACTGGCTGTTGATTGTTTCTGGGACTGGAGATTTATTGTCTCCAGTTGTGTACATAAATGCTGAGCTGACCAGGCCCCAATAGACAGCTCCAAAGAAGTAGGCCTAGTTAAACTCAGTGGCTCACCAAACAACAACAACAACAACAACCAAACAAACAAACAAAACAACAACAAAAAACATGATAAATAGAATTTTAGGGATGTGGAAGGAATAAATAAGATACTAAGGGAAAGGAAGAGACTGGGAAATGAGAGTTATCAGTCTGCATTTTGTACGTGTGTAAAATTGTCAAATAAACCTATTTAATAACACTTAAAATCTATATATATTAGTATAAGGTTTGCCCATAAACATCAAGCATAACAGTAACTAAAATGTCATTCAATAGGCAAACTAATAAATTAATAAACAGGGCATATTAATATAATTATATACTATCCAACAATAAGAACCGGTTACCAAACCACAAAGTAGAGAAATGTTAAGGATATAATGATAAGTTTAAGAAGTCCAGTTTTAAAAGATATTTTATAATATGATTAGTAATTATTAATATAAATAATAATATTTAAGTAACCTATAATCCATCATGTTACTCAGGTAAAACTTTAAAACAGAGAAAATCCAAATCATTTTAAACCTTTAAAAGGTGCAGCAGTAGTAGAATGACTAGTTAGTCCTTAAGATCTGAAGTAGGGATAAAGAGGAAAAATGAATAAGTAAAGAAACTGCATATTCTAATGATAGTTACATGACTTGATTTTTGTATAATAATAATTAGCACTAATTTAAACTATGAAGATAATTTGATAACTGTGCTAACATTAGTCTATAAGTTACTAATGTAAGAAACTTATAATTGGGAAAAAGGTAGCAGGAGATGGGCACTTGATGATACTGAGAAACTACTCATGTTTTATTTGTTTAAGATTTTGATATAGCAAGTATTTTTAAGTATTAAAAATGAACTATTTTATGTGGTGGTTGTGTTTTTTTTTTATAAAATAAAGCATAATAATTTTAGTTGCAGTATTTATTTGTTGGTTGGTAAGTAATTTACCTGCATAGTATCCCAAGCAGAATTTCCTTTAGGTAGAAAATAAAATTAAACAGATCTCACCTGGAAGAAATAGAGCCACCTTGTACAACATGTTTATGAATGGTATTTCTGGAAGCAGGTGTCTGAATAAATTGTCTTCCTTTATAAGGATAGATATGTACAAATGCACATTGTGTGGATTGGTCTATTTCTGAAAGCACTTTCTTTAGGCAATATTATCTTATAAACCACATTTGTTTATTTGAAAAGTCACTCTTGAGAGGGGAAAATGAAATATGCCATTGTGTGATTTCCATACGTTTTGAGGCATTTTTCAACAACATTGGTCTAAGAACAATTAACACATTTAGAAAAAGCGCTTTAAATATTTTCATTGTGAAGATTATTTATTTATGTTGTTGGAACTACCAGAGGCAGATGTGGGAAGGCAGAGAAAGTGTGAATTTCTATACACAGTACTTATGATGAACATTACCAGCCAGCAATGTGTTTTTTCTTCTGTTATTACTCCACACTCAAACAGTGTGAGATTGACTCCAGTGGGGACAATAGCCACGTTTAAATGGATTCCACGTTCTTCCCACATTGTTTCTTATGAGGTCAGAAGCAGCCTGCACTATGGCGAGGGTGCATCTAATCTCACTTTGGGACTCTCCTTTTACATTTGTTCTGGATTTGAATTTCATCACCACACTTTCTGTGCATTCAGATTTAGTTTGGAGTTTACTGCATTGCTAATTTAATTCCATTTAATTCATTAAGTTAAAAAATATCCTTGATTAAAATTTCCACAAACAGTGTAGATTTTAGTAGAAATGAAGAAACTTTAGTAACGTATCTTAAACAAGTCAACTCCTATGGACATTGATCAACAGGTCAGGCCAAAGGATAAGGCTATTGCACTGACTGGGACCTCTCCAACCTCAAGCTTATTCTTGAACGCAGATAATGAAAAGAAGGGTGTTCTTTACTCTGGAGGGAATTTCCAGAGCGTCGAAGCCAAGCTTAGGGTCTGACTTTCTGCTTCTTACGTGTGATGAAAAGTCAGTGAGTTTCTATCAACCAAGTCTGAGAATGAAGCTATGACTCACTGGGGTTCACATCCATGGCAGTAAACAAGGATAACACACATTCAGACTCAGTAGGGTTGAGGTAAAGTGGAAAGGGGCTGAATTCCTCATTCACCCAAGGTCTTAGCTTTAAGGACAAGGTCACTCCTTGGAAAAATTTTAAAACTTAACGATGAGCAGAAAACTAAACCCTAGCCGGATTCATTTTTTAGAAAGCAAAGAAGGAAACTGAGGTGACTATAACTTCACTTTGGAAAGCAGCAAAAATTTCCTCAAATTGTATACTGTTCATACTCTACCTAAATCATTCTAATATGCTTATTCATTTTACATTTTCAATGCATAAAACTGATTTTTAAAAGCAGAAGAGAGTAGAATGGAGATAGTTGCAGGCCAAGCCAACTAGCACCATTTTTGGATGATGATGTTTAGACAAGTTACTGTGAGTTTTGTCAGCTTCTTCAATGATGATCAATGAATCCTGGAGCTCAAATCAGGATCCTGTAGCATCTACTTTGTGCCTTTTGTTGTATACTTGATTTCTTAGCAGCCAAGTACATTATAATGTCAGGATTCTACATTCTGGACATAGAGAAACTCACAATTTTATATTCAGGTTCCCTTTTGTATGTTTATTTTTTAAACTTAATCCTCCACTATCTTTTTTTGTTTGTTTGTTTTGAGACACATTCTCTCTGTGAAGGTGTGGATGTCCTGGAAGTCACTATGTAGACCAGGCTGGCCTCCAAGTCACAGAGACCGACCACCTTTGCCTCCCAAGTGCTGGGATCAAAGGCGTGCAGCTATTAAGGCTGTCTGTCTCCATTATAGTGCATCAAATTAATGAAATATATGATTCAAGATAAAATTTTAAATGAGACATATGATCCGATGTTTTCTTTCCACAGATCCAGGCTTGCATAGGCAGCTGTATTTTCTGCAGAGACCATCCAATGTAGTAGCCATTGAAGGAAAGGATGCTGTCCTGGAGTGCTGTGTTTCTGGCTATCCTCCACCAAGTTTCACCTGGCTTCGGGGCGAGGAGGTCATCCAACTCAGGTATTACCCACCTAGGCTCTTGAAAAGTCTTTATTATTGTGTTTTACTTTCTGATAGGTGTAGTTTTCTGAAAATAATTATATTGTTCTCAAAATGCTTGCCATGATTAATATATGAAAAATATTTAACCATTGGGTAGAGAGGATGAGGAAAGAAGTAAAAACCCATGGAATGAAATCTGAAGGGAACCTGAAAAAGTAGATTAATATCAAGATGCAAGAATATTTAATGATGTCATCACAGGAATATGACAATGAGAAGGTAGATATTATATGTTCATAACACTGTGTACACACACAATACTTAGCTTGATATGACAATCATTTCCTATTACATGTATATGTGCAGATTGTCATAATTCATACATAAAAGCATATCATGGTATACCATACACATAAAAAATTTTCATTGTCAATTTTATTTTATTAACAGTGAATGTCAAGAAGAGAGCACTCCTTCAGTGTCATGCCATTGCAATGGTAAATATTGCATAGATATTTTAGTTCCAAATGTGCCTCTAGCTATCCCAATTATTGTAAATAGAAGATAATTCTAGACAACATGGCTCACGTTGGAGTATCCAAGGATTTATAATAAAGGAGAGTTAGAAAGCATGACCATAGTAGAATAGAATACAAACTCTGAACCACATGGACTAAATGGGTCTCACTTAAGAAATTAGCTTCATTGATTAGTATGACTAGCCTACCCTTTAAACACATTTAATCCCTATGACTAGATACGTACATAGATCATAAATTACTGTTTACGTTTTGTCTAATTTAAGTAAGTGTTTAGGCAACAATAAGCTACAACATGCTGTCATGTTTCTGAGGTCATGAGACATACAGGAAGTCCAGTTTCAGCCCCACTTTGATACAGTCACATGCTCTTGGTTCAGTTAAAATGTACTTTTTAAATGGTCAATGAGCTATACATCAGAGTAGAAGATATTGACTTCCACTCTGGGGAACCATTTATTTGGCCTTGAAACCCTAAAATTAAAGTGATAGAATCAGAATCAGACTAGATTATTTGGAAATGTTTTTAATGCCATTACTTTTATATTTAATCTAGTTAATCTCGGAATTAATACACAGAGCCTCCCCATGCGAATCTACCTTGAATTAACACTAGTTCAATAAGTGAGATATATAAAGCTCTTAATGACATCATGAATTTTATTTTCTTCAGTTCTACAATGTGCACTTTTGTGGAATTCATTGGCACTACTGAATTCTAGCCTGATGCTCAGATATGTTAGCGGGCCATCTCATTGCACGTGACCTATGTCTTACAGGTCTAAGAAGTATTCACTGTTGGGTGGAAGCAATTTGCTCATCTCTAATGTGACAGATGATGACAGCGGAACCTATACTTGTGTTGTCACATATAAGAATGAGAACATTAGTGCCTCAGCGGAGCTCACGGTCTTGGGTAAGTCAGTGATAAGAGATAAGTTTGCATTGTACCCTTCAAAATAAATCACAGTAACATTTTAAATGCTTCTCACTGATTGCTTCCCACATTGATTAGTGTGAAGTTGAAAGTTCCCTGTACTCTACACATGCCCTTACTCTACTTTGAGTAACTGCACAAGGGTTAAATGCAGGCTTTGAATATTTGCTCATTGTTTGAAAGCCACATTTATTACACCTTACTCTCATTATTTTAGTGATGTTCTGAAAAGTTCCCAATGTGTTAATGAACAGATGTTTCGAATAACAATGAAGACTTCTAAAACTACTATACATGCAGAAAATAAATGACAAAAATGATAGAAATTATATAAAAGTGTACATGAGTGGAAAGGCCGATGATATTTGAAATACTGTCTGACATTACATTGATTAAGATTAGAAGATTAATTTATTAATATGGGTTAAGTTTAGGCATCATGTTGAAAGCAGACAACTAAAATCCAATATATTTAAGGAAAACTCTCATAGCGAGAATGTACTTTAAAGAGTTAAAAGTACATGGCTGATTTATGTCCCTTAGCATGAATGCCTACACCTTAATGAAAATTAAGAATGAAGATCTGTGATACCAGCTCAGGCGATTAATATCTTATCAGCGTCTCTGAATTTGTTTTGCCCATTTTGACATGAATTGTGTACTTTGAGAAAATACTCTAATGTTTTATTTATTTATTTCTTCCTATATACTTCAAAAATTGTTTATTGCCTTTGAATTTGTTCCTATTCAATAAAGTCTCTTCCTAGTTTTAGAAATCTCAGGAAGAACACAGACTGTTTGTAGTTTGTTCTGTAGAAATTAAAAGATATTAGTGAGTTCTAAGCTGTGTCTATATATCTTCCAACTCTGGCATCCATTTTGCTTTGGACTTTAAACAATGTGGAACAGATACTAGGATAGATGACAGGTTAGACAATAGAGTTGTTTATTTTCTTATCAAAACTTTCATTCAAAACAACAAATGTGTAAATTATGTTAATTCTCTGGTTTTAGAGATAGCATTACTTTTGCTAAAATATTAGCAGCCTTCAATCTCAGGACAATCTAATTTAATCATTTTTTTTTTCTATTTCACGACAGCAAGGAAAATAAAGCATTTGTAGTGTCAAATTACAGTGAGACAGTGCTGATGAAAAATGGTCTTTTAATGTGATAGTTACTGATCATTTGATGAATGTGTTTATATAATAAGCTGGAATTTAGAGTGAGGTCAAGATGAGGTCAAGTTTTACATGAACTTAATGTACTATAATGCTTTGTTGACATCTCAGTCACCTTTACATGAGTTCTGATACCTGATGACCAGTTAATGTTATCCACAGTACCCCTGTGTGCCCATGCATATCTGAACAAAGACTGACACATCATATACTTTGTGAATTGTGACCTATTATAAAACAGTTATATATGTTTTGATGTATTTAAAAGTATCCAGGATGGAGAGGCAACAAAAATAATTTTCCCACTCTACATGATATATTTTCTGTTTTTCTTTGGTATGCTTCCTTCCAGAAAAATCTAATGAAGTGTGTATTCAAATAGACTGCAAAATTAACATGATTCTGAGATGAATCTGGATTTCTACCTATTCTTGTTATAAGTTTCTGCAAAACAATGCTAGTGTATCACAACTATTTTTTTTTATGGTAAAGAATTTTCATTATGCTAATATGGAAATAAAGTTATACAAGTTCTGTAACATAATCTAATTACATACATTCACACTGTAAAACATGTAAGCCTTTAAATATGTATGTAACATGTATGTATACATGCTACTATAAATACATATTTATGCATATAGGTATGTTTGTATATATTCACAAATAAGTGAAAATCATCACGTACTGAAGGAAAAAAATCGTGAAACAATTATTCTTCAAAGGATCTCCTATGTGAAGTATGTAAAGGTTGCACATTAAATAGCAGTGATCTTCTTTGCTCCAATTCTGTATAAGTTTGGAAAATAAAACAGACCAACACATCTTAAATGACATCTTCATTCTTTTAAGAGGCTGACACGGAGAAGGTTGATTATATCTGGATGAAAAAGACAAGTCCATCTTGTCACTCAAGAGGTGTCTTTTCTGTTCCCTGAAGGAACGTGACAGTGGAAAGGAATTTGGTTTCCTGTGTATCTAGGAAAGAAGTGTAGTGAGTGGTACAGAGTTGCTTTGGACTTCCAGTTTGACCAAGTTACTTGAGTCATTTTCTCACCATAGGACACTCTCATCTAAGGAAGGGGGACTTTTGGTGAAATGGAGAGGCAGTTAGTGTCTTCCCAGATAAGTCTCTTTGAGTAAAAGCCATCTTCACACTGAGGACGAATCATGACCCACGGCTACCATAGCTTGAGGTTTCATATCAGCTCTATCTTATAAATAAATTATTCTCAGGTAGATGAGTAACTGCCCCAAGGAAGGGTCCAGTATGAAATCAACCTAGTTTGTTCCCACAGTCCCAGAGCTAAAGGTAATTATTGTTTGATACACACACTTCTCATCTGTTATTTCTGCTGAGACAGGTATACAATAAGGCAGATTATGTGATATGCAAAAGAATATTCTGAAATTTCAAAATTCATGATGTAATCACACCTAGTAATATGTGATCTGTGACACTTTTAGAATAATCTTAAGAGAACAGGGAAATAAAGGATAGTAAAGTACAAAAATAAATAATGGCATTCTTCTGTGAAAATAAGGTTAAATTAATTTTCATATTCATAGCCTACAAAGAGACAGCAATTGTATAATTAGTATCTTGTATCACTTACTCTTATTTTTCAGAACGACATATTAATTCTATAATCATAATAATAAATATGAGCATCAAAATTTAAACATGCTTTATTTAAAAAGAGAACAAACTAAAGCTAAACAACTGAGAAAAAGACTATTTCAAAAATAAAAGTGAAACATAATCCAATATCCTCAACTTTGTATGTAACAGACAAGTTACATAACATCCAGCTGAGGTAGGTCATGCTCTTTCACTCAGATATAATTAACTTTCTCAGCATTTGGTATTACAAAACTAAATATGTCATTTGAGATATCTTAGTGCTTTTGTGTGTGTGTGTTCCTAAGCTAATACAGAATCAGAGCAAAGTCCACATTTAGCTCCATGTAAGTAGAAAATCTGTTTATTGCAAATTTGTGATTCACTTGAGGGTGAATCACAGTGTTGCTGTGTGTTTTTGAATATTCTGTTTCTTATTTAAGTATCTTAAACTTATTGTTTTATTAAATTATGTTTGAAAATAAATACAAAAAAGCCTCAAATCCAATCATTTAATATTCATTCATTCATTTCCAAAGGAAAAGGAATATAGAGCTGTTTGAACTCTCACCAGAATCTCAAGAACTCCCCACCAATATAGTGAATCTCATCTTTATCACAGTTACCTACTCTGGATCTCCTTCGCAAAATGCACATCTCTGTGGCATTAAAATGTATTTTTCTTGTTTTTAAGGACATTTTAAGTTTGTAAATTTTCTATCTGTTTTTTTTGGAATTGAAGTATTTATTTAAGCATATTTATCTATTTATTTATGGGAACTCCTTGCAAATAAGATGGCTCTAACTATATTGTTTGTATAGATACAAATCAATGGACTAGTTTGCTTTTTTAAACAGTCAATGGCTCCTTATCTCTAAATTTATGTTTTTTTTATAACTAATCCTCTTTCCAGATTTCTGCTTATAGATTACATATTCTGTTTCAACTACAAGCATCCTTAGTTTTCTTAACAAATAGCCAGATCTATGCTCATATATTAAATTTTATATTTTATCTTCATTCATTATTATTTTTTGTTTCCAAGCAATCACCAATGGTAACTGGGTAAATATTTTAAACATCCACAATAGATATCATATGACTGATAACTACTACCAAAACCTTGATTTAATAAAGAAGTGTGTTGGAATCTGTTGTGAAGATATAATCTCTGCTGTAAGAACAAGTGTTCATATTATAAAGTGTTTTATATAGTGTCAGATTATCCTAATTAAAGTTGGTGTCTCACTAGCAGGCTATTTATTTGAACATAGTATTTATTGCCTTTAAAAATGCATGCAAGAAAAAAAGAATCCTTTTTCTCATTTTTATTCAAATATATTTCCTTAACTTTTAAAATTTAAGCATAGTTGTATTTTTTGTAAGATTAAAGTTCCACAAAAATATAGACTTCTACTATAAATCTTTAATCATGCATTGTTATTAGAGTCCTGTTTTGCTTCACAACTTGTGATCTTTCTTGGACCTTCACTAGCTTTGCATATGAACCTTCCTGAACTTATGACTTTTCAAGTTTTGTAAATAACTAGATTAAAGGGGATATTGCTGCCCTTTGAAGTAATTTGCGTGAATAAACATCAAGTATAATTTAAATTGTAGCATTTACATTGAATTCAGATGAAATGAAAATAGAATTTTTTTTGTGTGTGTGTGGTTAAGGCACCTGTAAACCAGAATATTACATAAAATAGGGGAAAACTTTTACTCAAATAAATAGTATAAATTTGCAGACATATTTTAATCATAACCACTTGTAGTTGCATTTCTGAACTTACAGATAGCTGTCAGTATCACTGGACATTTTGGATATCAGCATGGTACTTGAACTGTAAGAAGGCCATAAAAGGTTTGAAATCCAGGTTTCATGGCCTTACAATATAATAAAAAAAAAATCCTACTTTGATGTTTCCAATGTCTGTAAGGCATTATAACAATATATATATAAGCCTGGAATCTATAAATATTTGGATAGTTGATAATGCCTGTCTGTATTTGAGTGTTTTCTCATTGTCATTGACCTGAAAGAATATATTTGGGAATCACCTTTTTGTGCCCTTTAGTTCATGGAAACTTGGCCTTATCACTGTGTGCCTGTAGAGAGAGGGCACCACAGTAGAGAGTATAGTGGAATAGAGCTTTGAATGCATAGTGGTTAAGAAGCAGAGAAAGAGCAAGAAGTGCTCAGCGACAAGGCATGACCTTCAAAGGCGTATGAGCTACTACTTTCTGGTATGCCCTGACTTCGAAGGGATGTTCAACTCTGAAATCAATAGTGGATGAATCCATTGATGATGGCAGTACTCTCACAGTTCATTTCTATCAATAGAGCCATCAGCTGGGGAGCAATCTTTTAACACATAGGCATACCCCAAACATTCACAGTCACTGTTTTCATAGAAGCAAGGCCTGTCCTTGGGGGAAAAGTTCTGGAAGGGATCTATAGAACAAAATGCTGCCAGCTGTTCTCTGAAACTTGTGCCCAGTGTATATTTTCGCTAAATCCCTAGTACCGTGGTTCTCACTTTTATAAACCTTATAAACATTATTTTAAGAATTAAATAATTTTGTTTTGTCCAACCATATATTCAGTATTCTTTTCCTATAGTTTGAGTTATAACCTAATAATAATTTTGAACATAAATCTATCCACCCAGGCAGCCCATCATGACCCTCATTCATAACCTTATGTTTATTGTAAGACAAGTCTCAACAAACATACAGCAGATTTGCTACTGTTTCAATTCAACATTGATCTGGACTCTAAATTTAGTGTCTGAATCAATGAAGGCATGCATACTGTATGAGGTATTTAAGCTCTTATCAATAAAGTATGAATTTTAAAATGACCTGTATATAGTTCATGACCATATAGAAGGGCATGGGTACAGAGGTCATTTAAGAAGGCCTCCTCACCACAGATAAGTAAACATTTCTCAACTTTTCCAGAAAGGATTTGGGAAATCCCTTCAAAATAAATTATAAAATTATAAAATTTTATATAGAAAGTATAAAAACTATGAAATATTAAAAAGCTTACCCACATGCACCAAATTTTCTCATGTTTATTTGCTTTAACAAATCTCTTGGGAAATTCTAACTAGAGATCATACATGGTGTATTCTTCAGTATTTATAAGTCTGTTAAGTCAAACTTTTTTTTTAACCAATTTGAAAGCATGAAAGTAAATTTAAGAATGTCTCATGTCTTCTACTGTATGAGCAGCACATTTCTTCTGTGCCTGAAACTGGGCATTTGCCCTTGTAGAGTCTGCTCTCTGTAATCAGAGAGAACCCATTGCTCACCTCACTTGGGTGTGGTAAGTAGATTTTTTCAATAGGATGTCTTCACATCTATCCCAATCTTCTGGTAAATGAAGACTCTCATGGGTCATACCTTTAGGACTAGTGTCCAATTATAAGGGAGTATATACCATGTGAGGCTTTGTGCTTCATGCTTAATTCACTCAATATGATCATTTCTAGTTCCATCCATTTGTCCAGAAATTTCAGGATTTTTTTGTTTTTAAAAGCTGAGTAGTATTCCATAGTGTAAATATGCCACAGTTTCTTTATCCATTTTTTTTTGACTGAGGGACATTTAGGCTGTTTCATGTTCTGGCTATTATGAATAAAGCTGCTATGAACATGGTTGAGCATATGTCCGTGCTGTGTGGTGAAGCATCTTTGGGGTATATTCCAAGGAGTGGAATAGCTGGGTCTTTTATTTTATTTTATTAATTTATTCATATTATGTCTCAATGGTTATTCCATCCCTTGTATCCTCTCATTTCTCCCTCCCTCCCATTTTCCTCTTACTCCCCACCCCTATGACTGTGACTGAGGGGGACTTCCTCCCCCTGTATATGCTCATTGGGTATAAAGTCTCTTCTTGGTAGCCTGCTATGCTTCCTCTGAGTGCCACCTGGTTTCCCCATCCAGGGAACATGGTCAAATATGAGGCACCAGAGTACATGTGAAAGTCATATGCCCTTCTCCACTCAACAGCTGGGTCTTGAAGTAGCCCTATTCCCAGTTTTCTGAGATAGCACCAGATAGATTTCCAAAGTGGTTGTACAAGTTTGCATTCCCACCAGCAATGAAGGAGTGTTCCTCTTTCTCCACATCCTCACCAGCATGTGCTAGCATTTGAGTTTTTGATCTTAGCCATTCTGATGGGTGTAAGATGGAATCTCAGAGTTGTTTTGATTTGCATTTCCCTGATGACTAAGGAGGTTGAGCATTTCTTTAAGTGTTTCTCAGCCATTCGCTATTCTTCTGTTGAGAATTCTCTGTTTAGTTCTGAGCCCCATTTCTTAATTGGGTTATTGGCTTTGGTGGTGTTTAATTTCTTGAGTTCTTTATATATTTTGGATATTAGACCTTTATCAGATGTAGGATTGGTGAAGATCTTTTCCCAGTCTGTGGGATGTCACTTTCTTCTGTTGACAGTGTCTTCTGCCTTACAGAATCTTCTCAGCCTCTTGAGGTCTCATTTATTAATTGTTGACCTTAAGGCCTGGGCTGTTGGTGTTCGGTTCAGGAAATTGTCTCCTGTGCCAATGTGTTCCAGGCTCTTCCCCACTTTTTATTCTAACCGATTTAGTGTCTCTGGTTTTATGTTGAGGTCTTTAATCCACTTGGACTTGAGTTTATGCATGGTAATAAATATGGGTCTAATTGTATTTTTCTACATGTAGACATCCAGTTAGCCTAGCACCATTTATTGAAGGTGTTATCATTTCCCCATTGAATAGATTTGGCTTCTTTATCAAAAATCAAGTGACCATATGTGTGTGTATTCATTCTGGGTCTTCAGTTCAATTCAACCATGGTGCTTATGGTAAACTACTAACCAAAAGAAGAGAACCTCTCTCTACTGACATTTTACCAAATAGTGTGAGGACTCAGAATGGAAGGCACCACTCAGGCCTAGGCTTCTAAGACTTGATAAATCCTCCCCTCTGTCCCAGTTTCCTGGTAAGGGAAGGCTTTTGTGGGATAAGCCCATTGGGCTAGTATGCAGATATAAGTGAGTATATACCATTTGAGTCTTTCTGCTTCTGGGTTAACTCACTCATTATGATCATTTCTAGCTCAATCCATTTATCCACAAATTTCGGGAATTCCTTGTTTTTAATAGCTGAGTAGTATTCCATAGTGTATATGTACCACAGTTTCTTTATCCATTCTTCTACTGAGGGACATTTAAGCTGTTTCCATGATCTGGCTATTATGAATAAGGCTGCTATGAACATGGTTGAGCAAATTTTCTTGTTGTGTGCTGGTGCATCTTCTGGGTATATTCCAAGGAGTGGAATAGCTGGGTCTTGAGGAAGCCCTGTTCCCAGTTTTCTGAGATAGCACCAGATAGATTTCCAAAGTGGTTGTACTAGTTTGCATTCCCACCAGCAATGAAGGAGTGTTCTTCCCTCCCCACATCCTCTCCAGCATGTGGTGTCGCTTGAGTTTTTGATCTTAGCCATTCTGATGGGTGTAAGATGGAATCTCAGAGTTGTTTTGATTTACATTTCCCTGATGACTAAGCAGGTTGAGCATTTCTTTAAGTGTTTCTCAGCCATTTCCAATTCTTCTTTTGAGAATTCTGTTTAGTTCCAAGCCCCATTTCTCAATTGGGTTATTTGGTTTGGTGGTGTTTAATTTCTTGAGTTCTTTATATATTGGGACTCTAGATGAGAGAACCATGTGAGAATAGCAAGGTAGAAGGATCGAGTGGGTCCTAGAAACCTACAAGTAGAACATTATGATAGGCAGATTTGGACCAAGGGGTCCCGCTCAAACTAAGGCACTAGCCAAGGACAATACAAGTGGTAAAATTTAAACCCCTACCCAGATCTAGCCAATGGACAGGACAGTCTCCACACTTGAGTGGAGAGTGGGATATGACTTTCTCATGTACTCTGGTGCCTCACATTTGACTATGTCCCCTGGAGGGGGGGACCTGGTGGCACTCAGAGGAAGGACAGCAGGTCACCGAGAAGAGACTTGATACCCTATGAGCATATACAGGGGGAGGTAATCCCTCTCAGGAACAGTCATAGGAGAGGAGAATAAGGGGAAAATGGGGGGGAGGGGAGAATGAGAGGATACAAGGGATGGAATAACCATAGAGATGTAACAAGAATAAATTAATAAAAAAAAATAGAAAAGAAAAAAAAAAGACTTGATAAATCAAAAGCTAAGACACTTTCAATTACTGAAAAAGCCAAAATAATTTATGGAAAGGAAGAGAGGCAAAGGGCCTGACAACTCTATAACGATAATACAATGGGACTTCTGTATCCTGAAGTTGAAAGGAGAAGATTCCCAATTGAAGAAAAAAAATGGCGGTGGGTATGGTCATCCAGAGAAGGGCAGGAAATGTGTGATGAAATAAGGGCATGTGAACTGGTGCTGTTACAGAGGAACACCAACCTGCATTGGAGAACTAGTCTAGTTTCTGAATGCTTTTCCAACAGCATGGATGCATTTTATCTTTCATGCAATGACATTTCAGCCTAAGCACTTTGATGTGTGGCTTATTAGCTGTGTCATCTGAGCCAGGTAGGGAATCCTCTATTCCTTCACCTTCAAAAGGGTGATAATTACTTCCTTGTAGGGTTCAATGACTGGTTGCAAGAATTAGCAGAGAAAAATATTCAAAGTAGGGAGGCATAGATTTAAATGTGCTGGGGAAAAAAAAAAAGGAAAAGAAAAAATAAAAAACCAAACAAACAAAACAAAAGCAACAAAACCCAAAACCAAACATCCAAGTATCTTGCAGCCCTCAAGAGAAGCCAGAAACTGAGTTGCAAAAAGTAAACTGAAGCAAACAACAATAAAGTAGAAGACACAGTATTAGAACGTTCCTTTGCAGTTGCTCTTTACCCATTTTTTTTTCATCCACACACAAAAAAATGTTTACAGCTGTTAAATGTTCTTTTGTAATTCTCTTGAATTACGAATCATCATAGTGATGCCCTGATGATACACAGGGATGCCATTGGCAGTAATCACTAGAAACACAGACACGAATTAGGATGGAGGCAGAAGGAAGATAGCCATTAGTGAGACATTTTACATTTCACGTTCCTCTGTGCTGCTCATGCTTGCTGCTTCTGCTTCACATCCCAGAGAGATAAGATGCTTAAGCAGAGACCTCTCCTTCCTTCAGTGGGGGCATATGCTTAGATTTCTCTTCCCTTGGCTCTGCTGAGTTGAAAACATAGGAAATGCTACAGAGTGTGCAAGAAAACCACTATCTAACTCTCTATCAAAATATTTTTAAGCTTTCAGTGAAGACTCATGATTTTTTTCCTACTTCATTTATCACTATAACGATCTAAGCTGTGGTCACTCAAGATTTCTGTGTTGGAGCCTTAACTTTGGATATGCCTGTATTTGGACACAAGCCTTTTAAGAGTCAAGGAAGGTAAACAAGATTATAAGGCATAGCACATTAGTGGGATGTTGCTTCTGAGGGAGCTTTCTCCTTGTGCAACAAATAATAATAACTGGTCCTTAACTATAGTGACTGGTCCTTTTAATGTGTGTGCAATTACTCCAGAAGTGCTTGCAAGTGTATCACACTTGAATGGTCCCCACACATTCTAGTATCAGGTCATTTACAGGTCTACCAGTAGTGAGACTGATAAAGTGCTAGTTACTTAAAAATTTCGAGGATCTAAAAATACAAATAAATAAAATAAATAAAAAAGACAATTATTTGGTGTGGCCATTGTTAATGCTTTTGTCTCTCACAGAAGGCCTAAATACTAGTATCTGTACATGTATGTATACTATAGCACACAGATGCCATTTTGTTGCCGCAGAACAACAGTAAGCCACAAAATAAAACTTAAATGCATATGATGGAAATAAATCAGATATGAAGTACAAAAGGTGTGTCCAATAGTAATAATGTCCTACATGTTGAAGAGACATTTAACTGCTCTTCTTCTTCACGTGGGCATACCAAGAAGAAATCACATAAACACACGTAGAAGAAATATGTCAAAGAGAGGACGGAGGGAATGCTGAGTGGAACCAGCTCTGCTGCCGCCTATACTGTGGGCTGCTCAGACCCTAGACTATGAGGGAAATATTTTTGGTTGCCTAATGCATTCAGAATCATGATAGGATAGCCATTAGCTTTGCGTTATAGTGTGAAAATGATTCTTTCATCATTTTGTAAATCATAACTGACATGGGAGAAACATATTATTAGTGTGGTTTGACACTGGTAGAATTGCCAAGCCAAGGTTTCAGGAAAATGAATATATCATGTATGCAGGTATGTATGTATGTATGTATGTATGTATGTATGTATGTATGTATGTATTCATTTTACATTCCAATCACAGACTTTCCTCCTTCCTCTTCCCCCTGGTCCTGCCCTCTCACACTCTTCCCCTTCCCCTCTCTCCCCTTCTCTATGCCCCAGTTGCCAAACGCTCCCCTACCATCACACAATTTAATGCCTATGCTCTTAGAAATAATGTCTTAGCTAAGCTTATGCTGACAGTTCTTCACTCCTATCAAGTGGATGGGGAGGATTGTGAGCACAAGCACATAGAGCACAGAGGTACTCAACCTAAGTTTGAATTAAGTCAGGAACTTGACTTAAAATCGTCTGTGAGCTGTTTCTTCCATTATTCTGTATTTTCTCTTTTGACCACTCTCTGTAGCTGAAATCATGGTTATCACAGGTAAACTTCTAACGTCTATAAGATTCTTTTACGTGTCAATACGGGCTATGAGAGGCAAAGTTATACATCAGGATATTATTTATTGTTAGTTCCAGCTAGCCATGGAAATCTTATTTGTACTGGAGGTAGGATTTGTTTAACTACAAAAATATTTCCTTTGACATCTACTCTGTGCTGATGTTCAACTCCTTCATCCTTTTTTGAAAAACCACAATTTCTGTCAAAGATTTTCATGTATTCTTGATTTTTTGTGTCTATTTTTTTTTTTCTTATATGGGTGGTGGAGGAGTAAATCACAGGAGAAAAACACAGAGGCTGGGGATTAACTGAGAACCTAAAATAGGCAATCTAAGGGCATTGATCACCTATGGCTGACAAGAACTGCTGATAGCAGGAGAAATCTGCCCACAGATCATTTCATACTGAAGTTGTCCAAAGGCCTACAGACCACATGTTATCTAAGAAGGAGCTTAACTGGTACAAGACTTAAAAACAACTAAATGGTGCTGTGGTAATCATAGCTCTTAGGGTTAACATCACTATGGTCTGCTATTTTTCTAATTTCAGACTGCAAATTCTTTCTAGATAAATCTTTATATTCTTTTTATATTTTGAATTAAATGCTCAAGATACTTAGGTATAATTATTTCAGTATTGTACATAGTATGGTTGTGGAGTTACTTTTATTGTAACTCTCATGTTTAGCAGATAATTACTAGAGTACATTTTTTTCTTTTGAAATGTACCATCCAATGATAGTCTATATAATCACAGTTGCATACACACACACACACACACACACACACACACACACACACACACACACATACACACACACATTTACCCCATGGCCTTCAGCCCTGCTCTGTTGATCTCTTCAGCTGCTGATAACCCCACTAGCTCTAAGGTACCACTTATCTGTTTCCTATCTCTGCACATTTTCCTGCTTAAGATATTTCATTTGCATAAAATCATGGAATTCTGCTTGCCTGTTAGTGCTTATTTCATCAGCATAATATTTCAAGGTTCACCACTGTTGTAGCATAGAGTAGAACTTTATTCTTTCCATGGCCAATTAGTATATCATTGTATGAATATCACATATTTTATTTATGTGTTTACCAGTGCATGCATACTTAGATTAGCCTCACTTTTTGTCCATACGAATAATTCTGCTCTTTATATTTGTGTACAAGTTTTTGTGCAGACCTATCTTTTCAATTTTCTTATGTATATATACCCATAAGTGAAATTTCTGGATATTATATTAACTCTGTGTTTAGTGATTTGATAACCATTTTCCAAAATTGCTACATAAGTTTTCATACTACCAGAAGGGTAATGATATTGCTATTTCTCTATCTTAATGCCCACACACTGACATTAGTTAATGATGATCCTGCCAGCCTTGAATACAGGATATGATACCTCTTTATACTTTTTATTTGCATTTCTTTGCTGACTGAAGATGTCAGGCCTATTTTCATAGGGGTAATCATTTGCCATTTGTATAGTACATCTTTATTACAGAAGTATCCATCTAAATCCTTCACTCAGTTTTTAATGTCTTTCATTACTGACTTTAAATTCTTTATGGATATGTGTGTGTTGGGTAAGTGTTGCCTTTTTCACAGAAGAAACAGAGGAAAGGCTGTATGGCAGATAGTTGGTCAAGTGTGATATGAACACAGGTAGCTGGTGGGAATGAGCGCATGTGGCATGGGTTGCTACTTTTTGAAACTGACCATAGGTCAAGAACACTCCGCCTTGGATGTGATGCCACAGGTGGCCCTTGCCTTCTCTGTGCTTCTTATTAATTCCACTCTTAACACCACATGGGATGAGCAGCTATTATCACTCTTACAGTGGACTGCAATCCTGCACAGCTTAAATTAATTTGTAAAAGGGATGAGATGTATCTTAGTCATTCCACATCTTGTCTATTTTATGTGCTATTGGTAAACATTTTGAATTTGAGGCCTATGTCAGCTCTGTCGCTTTGTATGTTGGATTTTCATATTTTTTATTCTAATTGCCAGTTCATGAGAAATACAGTGCTAGGTATGCAATGATCTGGATGATTCTGTTTCTAACTGTGATATGTAAAGATATGGTATTTAGCAAAGGATCTGGTTTTTAAGGTAAATCTTCATAATTCAGATTAGTAGCTTTGTAAAATATATCTAATTGTGCTAGATGATCTCCTTTACCAAATGAATAGTGAGTGGGCAGTTGGTTATCTGCAGGCTGGAAGAGGGTCTTCATTAGATGCCAATTTGCTTGCACCCTGATCCTGGACTTATGGTCTTTGTGAGAAATATTTTTATGTTTATTCATTTTCTGACAACAGAACAGATAAATATCCTTGTTTTTATCAGAGAGCCATTTGTAAACAGTTCACAGACTCCAAGACTTCTAGCTTGTTTAATCTATATTCTCCTGTACTCTGGCTATCATGTATATAAACTTTTAAATGAATTATATTTAACATGGGACAGAATGTTCTTAATTATTAAGATTATGATATTTACCTCTTATGAAATACAACCTAGATAATAGTGTGGATGTGAATAAAATGGGCAAAACTGGAACAATACCCAATGAAGATTAACCAGTATCTAATGAAAGTTAAGGCTATGTATTTTTCTTCACTCTGTTTGTTATTAGATATTATTAAAAAATCAACAGCAACAAACAAGCCAAAACAAATTAAAAGTCTCACCGGTTTTTGCAGTTTGACATTTTCCTGATTAATCAATGTTAAAGGCACTACAGACCTTCCTAGGCTGCCTAATGGTCTGCAGCGTAGGAAATTCTGAGTGCAATTGCAAAGGTGCTGCAATTAAGCCTTGTATTTACTTAAATTTAGATACTAATGACAGGTGAAGAAACTGAAGTATCAGCAGTAAAGATACACCAATTTAGTTCATATTTAATTGCATCTTACTGTATGATTTCAATGGAAATTGCCTGCCTACCTAAAAAGGGTTTGGTTTTTTTTTTTTAAAATCACAGTTAGTAGGTATAGCCAATTATTTGTTCTTGCTGGTCAAATGCATGAACATACTGTATAAGAAACAACATGATACCATCTTAATCACATCACAGAACTTTCTTCCTGCCTAGAAAAATAAACATGGCATTTGTGAGCTTGCATCCGGTCCTTTGCAGAGGAGCAGCAGTGAGAATAATTAGTCACAGGGATGAAATTATATAATTCCATTTCCCCTCAGTATGTTCCTACTGACATTTGAAGAGTTAGTGAATCTACTGCTGGGTGTTCAGTAATAACACTTTATCACAGATTAACAGTGCATGAAAACAAAGGGATTTTTAAATGAGCTGGGGATGCTGTGTGAGTGTGCTTCTTCAATGATTGTTAGCAGATAGAGTTGGGGATTGTGCAAATATTAGGACACTTCTCCTTTAGCATGGTAATTGAGCTTCCCAGACACTTTGGGGATCAAGACGACACTGAGTCATTATTAGATATATGTAGGAAGATTGAAAGGAGGGACATTTTCATAGTTTTATTTTTAACATAATAATGATGAAACTTTGGGCTTCATTTTTACCATTCACCTCACTGTTGTGGGGGACCACATTGCTTTCCGTTGCATGCCTTTTGGTTTTCTTCTATTTGACTGAAAGCCATGTGAACACATTGAGATGATCAGAATCTTGCCTAAGTAAGAAACAGCTGCAGACTTTGACTCCTGAATTGCACAGTCTATATCTCCTCCTGATACCACTTTATGTCCCTTGACACATCGCCATAATATCTCATAGTTCACTTGAGATGTTGCAGGGTAAAGAGTCTGTGAAGGCATCACCACATCTTTAAACTTTATCTGTCCTATAGGAAATGAAATGCATTGAAGATTAGACTCAGTTAAGTAGTGTTCAAAGAAGCTCCAATTTCACACCTGAGAGAGAAGACTTTGCTTAAGTAACCTTTTTTTTTAAATCTTTTGATTTATGATGGGCATACACATGTTGAAATATGTTCTTCATTACTCTGATAGGTTTGTGTAGCAAACACCTTGCCATATTGATCCATCTTTCCATTCCTTACCATTTGGTTACGGTTGTTATTCAAAATCAGAGTGACGACTTATCAGGTCTCATGTAGGCATTATGTACATAAACATTATTGTGTGACTGAACTTAAGGGATCTTAATGCTACTTGGTATTTTAGGATAGCTCAAGGAAGAGAAAAAAATGTAATGGTATGAGAGATGACCTTAGAAAGACAGCTGAGTGGAAGTTTGTAGGACTTGTCATAGCACATATGGTTACTGAGCCAAAGTTATGAAAATACATTTCAAAGTGATATCAATGATAGACTGAGGGTTTTGTGCTTGAGTGGGCTATATGACTTGTGGTTTGACATGAACCATGGTCTACTACCTTTGAAATACTATATAAAGCTTGGCTATTAAACTTTTAAAAAATAACATGCTAAAATATTATGGGATTTCTTGAGGGAAATTAAAATTCTGATTAACATTATTTACACTTATAAAATACTATGAAAAATATTAACATTGTAAGTCATTAAGAAAATCACCAGGAAAATAAATATACGCAATTAAGTCATTTTCTGAAGAGAAAAAAAACCCTATAATTCACATATATAATACATATGAAAGCTGTCAAAATAAGTAAATAGAGTTTGGCTTTATGAATAAGGCTTCTCAGGTAAATATATTGACTGTAGAGATCAGATTTAAGAGCTCTATTTAATATTCCCTACCGTAAATTCATGAAAGCCCAGCCCCAAGATCTATTTCAAAACTGCCAACACCTCTTCATTCCAATTCTCTTTCCTCTAGATCGGGCTGCTCCCATTTGTTGTTTTGACCTGTCCTAAATCCTGTTTAATTTGTATCTCTTCCCCTCGTGCTTGACTGTGACCCAACTTCACTCATGTGAATCAGAACACAGCCTGATCTTCTTGTAACTTAAAATTGTCTAGACCTTTCCAATTTCCTTAAACTAAAGTCTGCTTTACTCATCAAACAAAGGCCTGTGGGATGTATCTTTCTAACCTTGTTGCTTTTCAACTTTAACCCTTAGACATCAATGACATGGATCCTGCTTTTTCTTAATCATGTCAAGTTATTACGGTTCCTACAACATTTGTCCCAATATCTGAAATTTCCCTTCCTCAGCTTATCTCAAGGCTGAGTTCTCTTCCTGTCACAGCTCAAATCATACCTTCTTAGGGCTTGTGGTTTTCTTTATCTAATAATAACCTAATCACTTGGAATTACTAATTCCAATGATGCTGTTCTTTTTCTTTCATAGTTCTTAAGGTGATCTATTGTTATCTAACCTATGCATTTCTTGTTGTTTCCTGATCCCATGGAAGTGTGAACTCCACTGAGGTAGAATGCTCAACTTTTTTTTTTTTTTTACAAACTATTATATCCACAGATTTCTGCTGGATTAATAAAATGCAGCATTCATTGTCCTCACTGATGTCCTAATAATCCCCATTTCTCAAACACCATATGTGGCAATACATTACACAGCCATTCTGTTACAGTTTCACTAATCTATGACAATGATGCTGGCCTTTTCATCTTCATTTATTTCTCTAAAGGGAGTAAAATCAAAATTTATTATCCTGGGAACACAGTGTTTGAGGTCTGAGTAATGCTAGAAATTAAACTTGACACACTTGTTTCTAAAATTACTGTGGGTAAAAAACATTATCTTCAGAGCAAAAGGTAGGCCTAAACCCAAATGGGAATGATTTCAAGTCATGATGAGTAGTGACAGTGATTGAAAGCATGCATTCTCAGAGAAGGTAATAGGCCATTTTAATTGCAATGAGATATTTCTAAGTTTTATAGAAGATGCTAACGGCATTCAAATCATACAAGGGATTTTTTGTTACTGTATGGATGGGCAAATTAATAGGGAATTCATAGTTATGTAAGACATATAGCATGCAACATGTGTTAATAAAGTGAAGTACTATACACTATAGTACAATTTGCTTATATGGAAAAGGAGCTGTCCAAATCTAAGTCCACTATATGTTGAAGACATTCTAGTAAGTCAGTATTAGATTGCAATTCCACAAGTCAACAAGTTGCCAAAAATAATCATTCTAAAAGAATATGAACAAAAGTTATATGACTTGTTAATTTTTTGAGTAGAACCTAATCATATTTTTGCATTTGGAGTAGAAGTAAAAATTCTGTGTAATACACTCCAATGAGATTTGAAGCATTTGTCAAAATTGCTAAAGGAATAAAATAACAAGATGAAGTGAGACATTTTCAGTGTAAAGGAAACAATGAATGAAAAAGAATAAATGAAGCTTATGTCCTTGAAGGATATTAGTAAGGGAAACCTGAGTTTCTTTAAAACAGTAAGGAATATTCTACCATAAGAAATCTCCTGAAGCTTCAAAAGAACCTGACGAAAAATAAAAGAGAGAAGGGATTTTATGGTTTACCTGACAATAGATGTACTCCTGTTATTTTCCAGATGCTCTCAAGCTCGGAATATAATTGGGAACAAAAGAACTTAGCATTTATGAAAGGGAAAGTATTGACTACTCTATTTCTTTTGTTATTTCTGTTGAAAAGAAAAGCCTATCTAACACAGCTATGCTTTACACAGGGTTATAAGCCATGAGCACAATGTGGAGATGTGTTTGAGACACATAGCTTAGACCCTACTCAAGACTTACAGAAAGTGAAACTAGAAGTCTTAGAACTAGATTTCTTTCTTCTGGTTGTCTCTGATAAAGAAGCACTGGATTATACAATATTCCAGGAATTATTGAGTTCATTGGACACAACTCTATCTATGGCAACAGTCACTTGGACATTGATGCTATACAGAATAACATAATATCCAAGATTATAAACATGAATAACCAAAAATTTATTTGCTCTTCCTTCTTATATTAATACAGTAGTTTTTAGAATATATATAAATTATGAAATATAACTTAGATTATCCCTTGTGAGTATCTGCAGTGGTCACTCTTAGTTATCAAAACTGCTTTACTTGCTGAAGTATTAAATGCACTTGCATATTTAAATGACTATGGTTTTCTATTATTTATAATTAATTACTCACATGGCAATTACTCACATGGCTCCAGCACAAGCTCTCCAACATTTGTGAAAATTAGTAAACCAAGGCCCAAATATAGCAGTAGTGATGATGATGATGACAACAATGATAATGATTATGATTATTAATCTTTGGGATGCCAAGTAAAAATAGGTAGATTAAATTTTTGGTCAAAAATTTCAAGTCAGTAGTTTTGGAAGGTTATCCTAAATATCTTTTGGAAAGGAGAAGACATTCCCCTTGAAGTCTTTGTTCCATACTAATTTAATTGACCAGAGATAAGAAGCATCTTTTTCTGTAGAGAAATGTATGATGTATATAGGCATTGAGCCCAAGTCAACCTTATCTATATTTACCTGACATTTCTGAACATCTGAGTTTATGATCTCATAAAACTCAATATAGAAGTAGCCTCTTCTAGGACACCTTTCCTCTCTAGATGTGTTTAATAACCCTAACTTCACTACTACATCAATTACAGATTTACAAGTCAACATCTATAACAATTAATTGTTCATATTTTATTATTCTTTGTCCTATTGGACCACTGGCTTCAGATGAACTTGCATCTTTCCCCCTTATCCATCTAAGGAATACCAGTGATCAGCACCTTAGGTTACAGTAAAGTAATTATTGAATAGTGAAATTGATTGTCATTTATATAAACTATGACTGAGGGAGAGGACCTCAGCACCCTACTCTCTCTATTGAGCTATTGACACAGTAATGCTGTGTAAACACCTAATTTAAAACTTATCGACTTAGAGAAACAATTATTTATCCTCAAGGTCATGATTCTTTAAGTTGATGGAACTGTTATGGGTACAACAACTGAGATAGCAGTTTAGACTCATTCCTGCTCTGTGCTCTTGTGTACGGCAAACCAATTCAGAGCGCAGCTAGCAAAACCCTGTTTTTCCATGCTGTTTGCAGAAAATACAAGAGAATACTGTTGTATAAACCCATGTCAAGCTTCAGTCCTGGTCCGTCTTATAGCATCTGCATTGGGCACACCAGAAATTCCAGGGGCAGCTATTACCTTCTAAGCAGAAATTGCCTTGAAAATGCTAATGTGAAGAACCGCAATTCATAAATCAATCAAGAGACATCTTGGTTTTGAAAGTGAGAGACTTGCCCCTGGGTGACATAACAGGAAACACTAAAGCAAGGGACCTGATAATGAACTTCACCTCACTTGTCCCCCATAGTCCCAGCTGCCTTGTGTTGTTTTCCCCAGCATTGGTTCCAGCTAACACCTTTCCCTAACTGGCTGTTACCAAGCTGTTTTTTCCACTCTCTTATCACTGCATTGGTATCATTATTTATATAGAGACATTCTGGGAAACAAAATGCTTAGGATTTTTACTAAGACATAATTTAAGAATTGACCCTCAAAGACTTTACGGCTTATACTTTTTAATATGAAATAATTTCAAAAAGTGAATTATATAAAATAAAATGTTTTACCAGAAGCCTCTTAGAAAACTGCATATTGCCTTTAAATAGGGCTGTGTGTTCCTAGTAAGCAATTTTCATGCTCTCTGAGTTTGAGTCTTAGCTATAAGCAGGCCACCCTGGCATTAGGTTCCAGCATGAAAGACACAAAAAGAAAGTTGTGGAGTTTGAAGTCATAGAAAAGAGGAGGCCTGGCCCAGTGATATTATTTTTATCTGCTTAGGAATTTTATGTGAAAACTTTCATGCAGAGACATCTCACTACATGGCCTTACAACCATAGGCAGCCAACAGTTTCTTATGTCAGAGAGGAAAATGAGAATTATCTCTGTATTACACTAGTCATTAAATATTTTGCTTTTCAACATGGGGTCTCCCAAACCCTGAATCCCGTAGTGCAGTGTGTGTCTGTATGTATCCTATGATTCTTCCCAATGTTGTGCTGGTTCTCTTCAGTTATCTTCTTAATAAAATTACCTTAATCAAGGGCTGGCTTCTAGGTGATCCCATGCTTAACAACAAGGTGTCCTCTTCTCTGATACATTTGCCTGACCATCCCCCATTTTATAGAGGACAAAACCAAGGCCCCTAGAGATCAGGTAGATCACTTTCTCACACAGCCTGGCAACAGAGGCCAAAGTGAGCGCCACCCACAGCCATGCCCTCATCTCTTATTCAAAGTGGTCTCAAGTCATGACATTTTTCATCTTTGATTCAGGGACTATCACCAATTAAAGCTCTCAGGCACCCGGTTTTAATCCCTGATGTGGCGATTGCCAAGTCCTATCTCTTCAGTTGTAAAACTATGATTAATAGTCCCTGTCCTGTGCAAATTGTTTCACTGCTGTGAAATTTCATGCAGAAAGGAGAGAGGGAGCTCACAGCACAAGCTCCTGTGAACATGCTGTCAGTACCACGTGTTACAAGCTGGGGCTGCAGTAATGACTTGTTTGTGGCTCACACTAACCTCAAACAGTCCCTGCTTTGACTTGACATTTTTCAGTGCTAGATAAAAAACAAACACATAAACCACCTGGGATAAAGTGAAGGGAAGGATATTTCTCAGAACAGATAGCTTTCCCCTTCTACTTAAGGGAAACATCAACCCAAATGAACTAGAGGATGCTTTAAAGTGAGCTGCATGTGACCACTGTACATGTCTCAGTTCCCTATTTCATTTCAACAAGATGCTTCTCAGAATGAACACAGAAGGAGGGTTGACGAGGCCTGAAGATCTCTATAGTATTCCTTAAGAGGACACTTTTCGTGTCAGGTGACATATTGACCATTCCTGGTGGCCAATTTGACTCTGTCTTCAGTTAACCAAGAACTCAAGCTGCTATGCACACATCCTAGGCCATACATTCTTGGGGCAGCTTATATAACGAACAGAAAGAAGGATGCTATTGCTCTTTGCCTGCTTGGCCTTGTTCTCACTTTCAAGTTCAATTCTTCATTGGTATTAGAGCCTACTTCTTCAGGACTCCAATGTATGCTGAAGACAAGCTGAACCTTCTATCCTTGTGGACTGAAAAGCTACTGGAATCTTGGACTTTCTGTTTGTGGACAAACATTGTTATACTAGCTGGACCATAGCCTGTAAGTCACTCTAATAAATATACATATATTTATATGTACATGTATATATGTATATTAGAGTGACTGTGTGTGTATGTGTGTGTGTTCTACCCTATCTATCAGTTCTGTCTTCTTTGTCCTAAGGAGTTAACTGTTGTCAAATGGAATATGGGTGTCTTTCAGAGCATTCTTTACTGTGCATCTAAGACTGACAGTGCACCATTCAAGGACACAATATTTTTATTCTCTGAAAAATTTGGCATCAATAGATTTTGCTTTCACATCCAAAGCACTTCATTTACAAATCTGGCAACAAAAATATAAGGTATTTATGACATTCATTTTCAAAGGCTCATCTCCTAACTCAGTTTCCATTGGTATTAATAGCATAGCAGCAAGAACTATAGGACAAGTGTCCCAGCTCTAATAATAAGAACCATGTCACCAACTTGACAAGCATGTCTGTAGACCTACTTACACAGGCGTTCTGGTAGCTGTGGGCACAGCTGGGTGATTTCTATCCTCAGGTAGATTAAAATTTCCATATCACTCAGATTTATTCATAAAAATATTATTATCTTTGTATTAATGCCATGCTTTTTATATATTTCTTCATTGGTAGTCCTATATTACTCACCTCACTCATTTATTTCCACATTATCCCTAAAATATGGTCTTTACAGGAAGTTTCCCAGGATCATGTTTTTATTGAAAATATGTTCATTTTCCTGTCGATTTTTCCACTACATCTATGTTAAGTCACCAGTGATCAAATTCCAATCTGCCCATGACTCCTCAGTGAACCTCACTGATCCTTTTGTCTGTCTGTCTGTCTGTCTGTCTGTCTGTCTGTCTGTCTGTCTGTCTGTCTTTCTGTCCGTCTGTTCTACGAACTCAGTTGAAATCATCATCAAGTATCCAAATCAATGTTAGCTTTTCAATATGCTCATTTAGACAAGAACTTTACAGTGTATGTAACTCGACAATGTTTAAAAAATTTTTAGCAGGCTTATTTTTTAGCACGTTCTTGGAAACTATATATTTCACTTTATGAATATCAACATATCATGAACAAATTTGTATCTTTGTCATAACTAATTTAAAGGAACTAATTAACTTTTACTCTGAAAATTCAAAAAAATATTGGAAGCATTTCCTTCTCCTTGCTAGTCTTGAACTGCCAATGAGCTAGAAGCCAGTGTCTGCTGATATTCTGGCTGCAGAGACATGCATCTTGAGGAGTCAGTTCTTGGCCCGTGAACAGGGATATTATTAGAAAGAGTCTTCTTGTGAGAAATCTAATCCAGGTAGTTTTATCCCTGAGCTGCCACTGTTGAGCTAATTTGTTTGTGTGTCTTTTTAAAGCAAGTTGCTATTGGTGAAGCAGTGTGTGGATTCCTAAGGGGAAATGTTTCAGCAGAAGATAATTGAGTAGTGTGGGTATTTTAATTAATGTTTTACTATTCTTCAGATACGCAGTGATATCTGTGATAGTATTATGATTAGTGTTACATGATTGTTGATTGTGATGTAAAATATCATTACAAATCATATAATTAATAGTAATAATGAGTTAGATAAACATATATGATCACCTCATGACACATAAAAGATACTCAATTGCAGAATTTTTCAGCCGAACGAATAAGAACGTCAGCTTCGAAAGGGTGGTATTTGCCTGAGGAAGGGTAGATTTGTCTGTAATTATGAAGATAAAGTCACTTAGTGGCCAAGAACTTACCTACATTATGTCAAGAATGGCTTTGTTATAAAATTGATCAAATATAATCATTTCAGCCAAGCTGTTTTGCCTAATTTTACCTAACCCTGGCCCCTTTTTTGGAAACTGTTATATTTTGGGTCTGAGATGGGCTCTATAATTTCCCTTTTGTCTGTATGTTAAATTATCCATGTTTCCATTCCCTTATTCTGGGGGATATTTTTACTTCACAAAAATAATAGTTTACAACCACTAAGGAGTCTGCAGAAAGGCCAACAGTATTTAAAACAGAGTATAAATGCTTGCTCCACTATACTGCTTCACTAGTTAGGAATAGATATTACTATGTTTCTCATATTTTTTTTCTTTCTTCATTAGACTCTATGTGACAGAAAAAAAATCTAGCTGCATGTTCATGGAAGAGCTGTGAGTTCAAAGTTTGATTTCCACGTGTGTCCCTAAGATGGTTGGCTAATGATTCCTTTTCCTTTTATCCCCTGTACTTGTTGTGGTATTACGTAGAAGAGGCATATAAAACCGATGAGTGAGGGAGTTAAGCCATTTTAATTAAAGTTATTGTATTTTTAAAAAATATAATGACCACCCCAGTCAGCTTCAACATGCCCTTTAGTTAGTTTTAGCCTTTGTAGAGTGGAGTTAATTCTCACAAATAGGAGCGATTTGTTTGTTTATACATTAACAATCACATTTAATTAGTAATTAATCACTTGTCCTGAATCCCGTAAGACTAACATGTCAACCTCTCAGGTTTCTCCAACTGTTTTGTGATATTTTTATCTGAGAATGAAAAAAAATCCATCTTTGGCCTGATCTGCCCAAGCAGTACCTGGTGGCATTCTTCCTCAGATAAGGTATGAGCGTGAGAATGTGCGACCTTTTAAATGAGTTCATAGGCAGATGGCTAGGTTACAGGAATATGTCACAGTCTTTGTTCACATAGGTTCTCAGCAGTTTGAAGGCAGGCCTTCCTGACAGCACCTGGAGAGTCTCTCTAGTCCCACCTCCTAGCCCTGCTGCCACCTCCATACCCTGAGAACTATGTTTCCCCGTAGACTTCAATGGACAATACCCTGACTGGAGCCCCCAGGCTCTCTGTCTCCATGACCCGGCCCAGATTCTTACATATAATGCAGTCAGCAATTCCTGTGGAGTTCATCCTGTAACTGCCACTTCCATTTGCCAGTGGAGTCCTAGAGACCTCACAGAGCAGTACCCTGCCCCTTCCTGCTGAGCCATTCAACTCCAGCATGAAGGTGTAACCCTGAGCTTATCATCCATTTGTATCACTGACTTTCAAAGCTTCCTGGACAAACGATTCCAGCTGTATTTATTTCAAAGCATGGGCTACAGCAGACAGAACACTTCCAGCCATGCAGTTATATTTATCACACAAGTTTGTCAACTTAGCCAAATGTCAGTGTCTTAGGAACGGATATTTGAACTCATTGATTTAATGGGCTGACTGAAACACTGGGAGAGATGAAAGTACACTTTTCAATGTGACTGTCTGGATGACATCTGAGTGACTACTAGATAAAGGTTTCTTTCAGAAGCACTGAGATGCTGTGTCCACATCAGACCCTAGTCTCGGTTTGTAAAAGCACCTCTGAGCTGCTTTGACATGTGCCAGTGGACATGCAATGGTGGGATAAGCAATCTAGGGGTTCTCTGTTAAAAGAGGAATGGAACAACCCAAACATCATTACGTACTCTGAGAAAAGTCATGGGATGCAGGGATCCTGAGATCTGCGTTAGTGTCTGAATTTTCTCCATCTGATCAGTATCGGCTGTTAACTATCTCTCTGCTAGTGGAATAGGATTAGACTCGGCCACACCTTTCACAATCCTAAAGTAAACTTGAAATCATCCAAATATGCCCAAGTGTTGTGGGCATAGATACTGTGATATAAATCCAGAGAAATGGCTGATTGGTCAGTAATACGAAACAATGTGAGAGGACCATGATTGTTAGTTCTGAGTTTCTTTAAATAATAAAAAAAATTCAACTCTTTGTGGCTCACACATCTTACCTGTTTTATATAATTCATTTTTTTATATTCTACGTGTTGAATTTAAATGTCAATAGACTTTAGGGTTAGAATTTTAAAAGTTAAAAAACCCTAGACATTTACCACTATATCTAGACAATAAATGAATCTGTTTTGTGCATTAACTTCGTGGTATAGGGGTAAGGCAGTGATGAGTGTGAAGAGACCTCATGTAAATCTAACGACCTCACAGGCTGTAATTCCTAACCATTTATAATATCCTTATCCTGTCAAAGAGATAACCATATTACAGGCAGCCGGTCATTCAAGAACCAAACTTTAAAAACCACATACTTTAAATTATTTTATTAATTAAATTGTGCTAATAGGATCAGATCTTCTTTTGTTTTCATACATTCATAGTGAAACTGTGCTCTGTTTTAATCCATTCAGGACATGGAGAAAAGAACTTTGTAAGAATTGTAATGTCAGTTTCTCTAGGAATTGACTAAATGGAAGCTGTTACACGTTTTAAGTATTTTATATTAATAATATACATCCATCATTTTCTCATCTTTCCTGTAAGTTTTACAATAAGGCATTTATTTAGTTATCCCTTCCTTACTCCAAATGCTAGCACTTACGGGCAAACTATAGCTGCTGTGAGTTGAAGCATAGGGCGGTCCATATCATATCCAGGAGCCAACCTTTCATAGCTCCTTCTTCATCCCAAATTCTCTGAGTTGTTTTGCACATCAATGCTCAGTTTCACAAATATCATTTGCCGAGAAGACCACCTTACCTTTTTTTTTTGTGTTTGATCTTTTGTCAAGTACCAATTTGCTACATTCATGTGCCTTTTTATTTCTGAGTTCTTTCTCTTCTATTCCACTGGTCCGGTTATTATTCTTATTTTTTTATCAATACCACACAGCCTTGATGTCTTGTATGCCTTGAGCTTGCATGGTTCCAGCTCTCTGATTTTATCTTCTTCTTTAATATGAGTGGGAAATTTGGGAGGGCATAACCTTTAAAATCAGTTCATTAATATTAATAAAATAATTTGCTGAGTTTTAAATTGAATTACTGAAACCTTCACAGTATTCAATTATTCCATGTTTTACCTATGGTCACAGAAAATAGTTCCCTTATTTAATTCTTTGATAACTTCTGTTTGAATTGAATGATATTTTAAGGTATAAATCTGTTTGGTAAAGCTGTCATTTAATTATGAGGAAATGTTTTTATTTAAAATATGATAATCGTAACAAAATAATAATCTTAACATATCACAAC
>OU015744.1:16470274-16503026 GCA_907169655.1 Acomys percivali
TAATAAATTACATAAATGATTGCTTTTACACTGCCAGTAGAAACATGATATGAAGCCTCCTGTGTCTGAATCTTTCACTAATTTAAAATTTACATTTTTTAGTGTTGCTGTAGGCTTGCTGTCTCCTCCTTACTAACTGTCTACTAACTATATTTTGTCCCTCTTTTTATTTCACCACTTACTAATACTCATAATTTCTTTTGTAAACATTGTTGCCAAATTTGCACTGGCTCATCATTGTTCATTACCCAATGACTCCAACATCAAGTGCTATATTCAGTTTGACAACAGCAGGTTACAGTCATATTATTCAAACAAACATCCAAACTCAAAGCACAGCTAGTACAGCCAACTTCATGACGATGCATTATACTCTACCGGGTGTCATTAACAAACAAACTAAATTTAGAAGTTTTTCATTCTTTATTTTCTCTATTTATTCATATCTCTCCCCAAACAAGTCAAAACCACTTGCCTTAAATCATTTTAAACCAAAATATTTTGATGGAATGATATTAGAGCTATATGAAAGAGGGGTAAATTAACATTTTTTTGTTTTAGGGATATTAGCTTGTGATTTTAATATTTTAGTAAGACCATTTATGTCACATATTGATTTTCTTTGCTCTGCAGATAGACATAATAATACCATTTGATTCCAACTATCAAGACCAATAGTACTCAAAAGTGAATAGTTATTTCAATTGGACACAGAAATATTTGCCTCCCCCCCACTTCAAAATGGTATCACTGAATACGTTTAAATTTGTATGTCATGTGTTAGGTAGTATTTTCTTAACATACAACATGAAATGTTTCTGGGTAAATGGCAAGGACTTGAAAATTTTACACATACCAACAAACACACACACACACTGAAGGGTAGAGATTCTTTTTAAACAATAAATTAACTTGCCAAAGCAAAAACAAAACAACAACGGTCTACAAATCAAATACACATTAATGAGGCAGGAGAGAGATTACCTATAGCGTTCTGACAAAGGAACCCCCGGCCACAGGTGTTTCAGAAGACCATCACAAGGTTGTTTTTATACTGAAAGCAAAGTATAACACTAGTACAAAGAGAAAAAAATGCTCAACCTCTTACCATTTTTTCCTAGTGTAAACACTTGTTACAAAGGGAGTTCTGGCATTTTAAGAATTATTTGAAAGTGATATTTTTCTTTTGAATAATTATTTAGATTATCCGGTATATATTGTCAAATGCAGTAGTTTCTCATTCTTTTTATGTTGTACAGATTTTCTAAGCATATGTAGTCAAGCCCATGGCTGCTTCCTCTGGCCTCAATGCCAAAAGCAACACCTCATCTTTCTTCTTAGTCAATGCCCACATGCCTACAGCTTTATTCTTTCCTGATCCTCTGCTTCCTATTTTGAGCATCTTCCTTATGCTGTTCTGGGTGCGCAGTTAGTCTGGGTTACTCACCTTCCACTAAGAACCTTGGCTGAGCTAAGCCTGGTGGAGCACCACCTACAGACTTGGCACTAAGAGCAGGAGGCTGAAGGAGGAGGATCACAATTTTGAGACCACCTCAAGATAAACAATTAAGATGCTACCTAAAAATAAGTGAGCAACAACAATGGAAAAAGTAGGAAAAGGGAACATGTACAAGGACCAATGAAACTTGGTCTTTCCAAGAAGATAAAGTATAATATGTACGGGGTACAAAAGTTATATCCCGGATGATACTGCAAGGTCCCTTCAAAGGCGTTGGTGTTTTTGATCCTTCATCAAGCACTGTCTCATAGAAGATGTTTTGTAAAATATGTTCTTGGAATTCATAACTGGAACACTTAGCAGAGTCGGGAACCTGTAACTACACAGGTCATAGGCCCTAGAGGAGAAACAACTATTATTGAGCTGCTAAATTAAACCTATTCCTAATGACTTATTGTTATATCCAGAGATTAATTCATCTCTCCACCCTCACTATCAAAGCTTCTTTTGGTAGATGGCAATTAACCCAGAGACCCCACAACTGGTGAAGGTACAGAGAATAGCGATTGCAGAATGTTCGGCCCTGCATGTAATATCTATGTTATACTCTTCCTCTCAATGCTTAGGAAACATTAAAGAAGAAAGATCAGAAAAAGAGACAGATTTGGGAAAAACTACAAGTAAACAGTGAGAGCTCACAAGAGGTATGACAGCAGCATGCACCTGACCCTCACAAACTCAAGCTAGACAAGATCCCAGGTTAGCATAAAGTCATACTCCTGCTGGAGAAGCTGTTGGTAATGGATAGCTGCTAAGAGAGGGACAGTTGACTCTTTCTTAAAGATGTGGCCTCTAGCTGGTCTAACGTGCTTCAGTGGATGGCCGCACACCTAAGAGTAAATAATAGACATCACTGATATGATTCATGTGTTGAAGAAGGTGAGAACAGAGTTAGGTGAGTATGGAATAAGGGGCGGATCTGGAAGGTGATGGGGGAGTGGGATGAAAATGTCCTAAGTATAGTGGTCTTCTTGACACAAACAAACAATGACAACAAAGCACAAAACAGAGAAAAAGAGGAAGTGTTTTCCTTAAGAAACTTCTATTGCAGCCTTTTCAAGGGAGGCCAAGTTCTAAACTTCATCCTCATTCCTGTAACTGCTGTGTCCCTACACCTTGTATAGTTGATATTCATGGCCTTGAAACATGGTTTTCAATGATATGTTTTATGAACAACTACAGCCAGAAAGGAATCATAATTGCACCTGTCTGCTTCTTTTCATTTCTCATTCTTTATGAGAGATCCAGATGTTTCAATGAGTACATGTAGAATTGAGACTCTAGGGTTTTGCTTGTTTGTTTGTTTGTTTTTAATACTGTAGTCCTGTAAACATTATCAGAAATAAGCTTTCAAGTTTAAATTGAAAGGCAGTATGCCGTAAGTAATTTACATTTCTGTTGTGAGATCATCTGGACACTGAACAGTAGACCCAAATGGGACAGGAAGGATTCCTGTCTCTCTGGTGAGTGTTCTTTCTGTGATATCCATTAGCTCACTAATATGAACTTAAGTTCAGATTAACACTACAATGTACAAACTTCCATTGAGCATCTCCATTGCTTAAACTAGTTAAGCTGAGCCTGGAGCATTTTGACATGCATTCAGTAAACTGCTCTGGTGCACTTGGACCTGGGGAGTCATAGAGGATGACCATGCTTGTCATCCTAAGATGCTTCTTTCCATTGGGAATGATTTGAAAACACCTGAGATATGTTGCAAGGAATTCTTTCTAAGAAATGGAAGGATATTCTCCATAGTAGAGTGGAGAATGGGATATGACTTTCATACGTATTCTGGGGCCTCATATTTGACCATGTTCCCTGGATGAGGAGGCCTGGCGGCACTCAGAGGAAGAACAGCAGGCTACCAAGAAGAGACTTGATACCCTATGAGCATATACAGGGGGAGGAAGTCCCCCTCAGGCACAGTCATAGGGGAGGGCAGTAAGGGGAAAATGAGAGGGAGGGAGGAATGGGAGGATATAAGGGATGGGATAGTCATTGAGATGCAACAAGAATAAATTAATAAAAAAAAGAAATAATCCATAGATCGTCTCTCATTGTGAATAAACAATTATATTGAAATCATTTCCCTTGCTATTTTCAAACCAAGATTTGCCCTGAAGCAAAAAAAAAAAAAAAAAAAGAAACTTGGTTGAGTAAAGAAGGGCATTATACATCCATGAATAAAGAGATGTAACTAATATGCTCTGACAACTTGAATGATTTGCTCTCCAAAAAAAAGTAGCAGAAAGAGAGCATTTACTTATTTATCCTTTACAACACTCAAGAGAACATGCTTTGTGCTTATTTTGAATTGTTAAAATGTTCCATATATTTGAAAGCTGAGCAATGGCCTGTATAATCTCCATTCTGCCTATTTATTGCCAACACCAAATTACACATGTTTTCTATGCTGTGTAATGTGACCTAGGAGCCTGAACCCTGTATCACATAGGCTTTCTGGGCAACTGGTACCTATAGGATTCACTTAATGAAAGTACCGGAAATAAAAGATATATAGAAAACAGGGAATTGTTGAAGACATTCTCCAATCTTTTCATGGTGACACCCTGTATGGGTACATCCAAGTCAGGAAGTCCATCCTCTTTGGCGTCAGCCTTAGCTATGTAAAAAATGGAAATGAAGTTTTCATCATTCTTAATCCCTTCAATGCCTTGCAGCAATCAAGACTTCCCTTTATGAACAGTCTCTGGAAGTGTGTTAGTTAATTCAGCCCACAAATGTTTAGCTAGTCTCTTCATGAAGCCTTACATTGGAAACACCTGGATTGAGTTTATTTTCTAATAAGTCTAGGTCACTGACAGGAGAAATATTCCTACTGTATAAAAGAACAGTCAACAGCCTGTTGAGAATCTTTATAGCTTCCTTGTGCTCTGACATGCCGTGGTTATGGTCTTCCATTGAGTGTGCCCTCCCTGCAGTCATTATGGGTAGATGAGAGGGGTTCTCAGATGCAGAATTCCCAAATCCTTGAAATTGGTTAAGTCATTAATTTTCCTCAAGTCCAGTATTCCATATTTCAAGCTTGTTTGAATCACTGCTGAATCTAATAATCTGGGTAATGTGGATTTAAAAAACTGCATCATTTAAACTTTAGCTGTCTAAAGAAGAGTGATGAATAAAAAGCATGCTCCAGTTCTAGGATGAGTAGCCTGCTGTTTTTACACGCAAATATGTTTGTGTCCGTTCATAGCCTTGTTTCTATATATAGCCTGTCCAGGCCAAAGCTCTATGTAGCCTGTTTGTTGAGGTAGCATTACTGAGTGTGGTTGACCCTGGTTGTCGGTGTTATTTGTTTGACTGTTGGGTAGTTTTCTTAGTGACAATGTTTTGAGCCAAATACAGAGAGCTCCTACTTTACCAAGACATTCCAAATGAATAATATGTGCATAATTTTGGCCTGAATTTGTATTTAAGTTTAAAATACAATGAAGAAATGATATTTTAAAATTCAAAATTTAAAAATTTTGTCTTTGTCTCATGTCCCTATTTTTCAAACTATGCCCCCCTACTTTTTTTAAGCTTCTGAGGAATCAATAAAGTGTACTGAATTTACTCCCTTAACTTTCTGCTTTCATTTCCTAAGCATTTTCCTTCATTTTACTCATTTCCCTGTAACTATAAAAATTACACCGTGTGTGTGTGTGTGTGTGTGTGTGTGTGTGTGTGTTTTAAAGACGACAGAAGTGCCTGTCTTTAGTAAAAATGGATGATGAAATAGATTGGGTTTCCACTAACAGTTTAGGGCAAGTAGATACTTAGTCATGCTGTGCAGATCACTATGGCACCATATGCATCTACATGTTATCAGAGCTGGTTAATGCACTCAAACCTAGAACTTGGTCAGGTCTCAATTTTTACCTTGTTTGATAGTAATTAGATTCATGAAATGCCCTCCTTTGCAGCTATTGTCAACAATGTAAAAAGAATAAAGGATTCTTAGAGAGGCATTCATTATATTCTTTTAGCATTTATTGGCCATATACTCTATTTTAATAATTGGGAAAGACTTTTGTATTGTACATATTAATTAAAGAAATGTTGCCCCCTAAGTTGTGATTTTTAAGGTAGTCTTAATATAAGGGTTGTACAGTAGAAGTTATTAGAGTGATAAAGCAGGGGAGTCAAAAAGGTCAAGTCTCTGTGTAAATGGCCAGTCTTTTTTTTTTTTTTTAAAGCAGGGTAAGTGTTGAAGGATGCATTGGGCGAGTCCGCCAGGGACTAAAGAGGAGGATTACACAGAAAGGGAATGCATGCTTGAAAAGACACTGAAGCAGCCAAGGGACTTGTCAAAGGGCTTGGCTCTGGATGGGTGGGTCGGGGGTGAAGCAGCTGCCTGTGTGCTCAGCCATCTCTCTCTACCTTCACTATGGGTCCATGTCTTTCATTGTCTATGTCTCAGAGGACTGTTGGGTTTGTGCTAGGCATTTCTGTGTACTTCTCCTTCACCCTCACAGCACAGACTTCAGAAAACTCTCCTGCATATATTCCCCACCTGTCATCTCAGTCATGGGAGCTAAAGTTGTGATGTAATAGAATTATTTTATAACTAAATACATAAAATTTCATTCATTTGTTTCATAAAAGCTGTTGTTAACACATTCAATAGAATGAGACCAGTCAGTCATGTTGAACCAGTGCTGCCAAGCAAATTGTAGCATAACTTTTGTTGCAAATATTAATTTTATCTTAATTATAAGAAAACTTAAATACAAGGCAAAATGGATCATATTTTAACATTAAACCTGTTTTCAATCATTACATAAAATATGTGCAAATTTTGTACAAACTCCAAATGACCTTGAATTCTGAGTCTTTACTCAACAACCCGGGCCCAGCCAAGAGCTGCCTCTTATCCGACCTCTCAAGACTATAATTTCATTCTTCCCTTCTTGATTTTCATGTTTTACTGGTTTTCTTAATCAACCTTTCCTCTCTCATATGATATTATTCTTCAGTAATTTATTTTATGACATTAAGTCAATTGTAAATTAATTTGTAAAAAACATTGTTTGAACTACAGAAATATGTGCCTTTTAAAAAAATTTAATGTTCAAGGGCAACAAAAAAGAACATCACCATATACTGCAATTGCGTGAGAAATTTAATTTCACCTTTCAGATGCAGTATAAAAATGAAAAGCAATTGCATACGGAGCATTGGCAGGATGGGTTGGTTGCTTGCCATTGCGTTAATAAAGAATCTCTTTGGATTTGCTGTGGCCAGTGCTTTTGGATAATACTTAGTGGATAAAAAAAAAAATCCTCTTTGAAGCCTCAGTAGAGTTATTTCTATTTAGTTAGTAATGAGTGGAGCTTGGGGTAACATTAGGAAAAGTTACAGCAGCCATGCGTGGCTATGCCGAGAAGAGCTGGACATTTTGTCTACACTGTCTTTACAAGTTTAGCTTCCAGACCTAGTTATTTTTTAATCAAAACTCCAGGGAGTAGTAGAAAGGACCATAATTATTTGGGAGGAATTGATGTTAAATTTGTTTATTCAGTGATTTCCCACCACTTTCTATAGTATGCAAATGAGACTTTTACTTAGGCAAACCATTCCATTGGCACTCTGAGACAGATGACAGCTGTTGGAGCCTGAGGGAAAAGAAACCAGAGAGGTTTTCCATGGCCTTTTTCTTTTGCTTTAACACAGCTTCCAAAGACTCATTGAGTTTTCCCACAATGCCCTGTGCCTGAGCTTTCAAATTCTGATTGATTAGCCATCATATCATAGCTTACTGCTTTGTGGCTCCCTTACTACCAATTGAACATTATGAACTGGGCCCAGAAAATTAGCTTGCTCAGCACCATGGGGACTAGGGCTGCTTAGAAATAGATGTCTAATTCCCTGTGATTCTAGTGGGCTGGGCCTCAGAGTGCAGTAATAGAATGTCTTCAGAGAAGAAGATAAGCATCTTCCTGAGGATGCATACTGTTGTGATCTATATGGAGAGGTACCCACCCACCCACACTCCCTCCTTCCCAAAGTTGCTTCTAAGTGAGTTACAGGGAGTTGTCTCCATGGGGTGAGAACCCATTGCCCTCTCACTCCGATAAAGGGTGATCTCAGAAAAAAGTATCATGAATGTGCTGATTGAAGGGTCCACATGGCCCTTTCTGTGCCATGTGTTTGGTGCAGATTTGTGAAGGGAGTTTGAATTTAAAGGAAACAAATCATACTCATGGGCCAGATACAGAGAGAGGTGGCTTCCTGGAAACAAACTATAAGACATTTTTTTACTTCAATTTCTGAAGTAGGGGGATATCATGAGTGACATTTTTCAAGCCAAAGTCTATTAGCTACATGAAGTAATTGTTATTTAAAAATGACTTTCTCTTAAAATTTGTCTTGAAGTGGATTTGTGTAACATGGAACTAGTTATAATGTCATGAGCATGAGATAAATAAGTGAAAACTCTTAATAGCTGTCAATCACGGCTACACTGCAAAAGAAAACAAACTTTAGAAAAGTGAGCTCAGTGTCATTAAGAGGAGGACGGGGCATGTGATGAGCTATCCCTGAGCCTCATGCTCTCTCTGTAAGGATATAAGTATATGTATACCCGAGTATTATTATCATTTTTAAAAATTAGTCACAGTAGAATTTTTAATCTACTTATACACTCATATCAAGATGGATAGGTCTATAATTCATATGTATCTATTAGCATATGCACATGCATGAGTGCCAAGCCTAAAATGTGAAACATTGTGGAATTAAAGCCAACGTCATCCAGTTTCCTTCCAGCTTCAAGCTAGGAGGCTGCTTCTCACTTGAGGACACCTGGTGGATGACTGCACTCTGTTCTCTGTCCTAATTGATGCTGTTAGACAGAAGTTATGTTTTGTATTTGGTTCTCAGTGTTGTGCTTGTTTGTTTCCATAGCTGCCAGGCATTATGCTCAAACACCTCAGTGAATGTTGTTTTGGATACTTCCCTATGATATATGCATTTGTGTGTGTGCACTGAGCTGTGTAGGATGTAGCCATTGCAATCTGAATGAAAGGAAAGAATAGGGCACAGAAAAATGGGTTCATTGCCAATGCAGAAGAGAGCAGTTCAGCATTCATGGTCTGCATGTCCATCTAGAGTGTTTATTGCTAACTCAGCCCTGGGTCTTAGTAGATCCTTAGTAGATGGTGGGAGACAGGAGGGATGAATAGTAAGTAAATGCATTGTGTGTCTTGGTTTGCTCTTTCTTTGTGTATACATTCGATCTGACACAGTTCATAGAAGAGACATTAGAATCACACATTTTTAAATTCCAAAACTATTAATGTTTAGCATTTTTAATGTAATGAATCATTAAATATTAAGTTGAGTACAGGGATGGCTGAAGTATACTTGTAACCCTAGCAATTAAGAGGCTTAGGCAAGGAGATCACAAATTTAAAACTAGCTTGGAGTCAGCAAAGTTTCTTTCAGATGATAATTAACATAAGTACTCACAAGGGGGGAAACATGTAGAGAATAAGAGACTTTAAAATGTGTACCTTTGAATGGGATATCTATACCATATCCCTACTCTCAGACTAATGCATTTATGCAAAAATGGGGTGCAGAAAGATTGTAAGCACCAGAAGCAGCAGATGACTTCAAGGAACCAATGTTTTTCGGATGCTATGGAGATGATGTGTGTCTGAGCAGAGAGACACTGTAGCAGCATGCACAATATCTGCTCAAGGTCAAACAAAACAAAAGTCACAACGTGGAATTACCCTAATAACTAACCAAATACCCTAACCAAAAAGAGTTTTTGATTAGTTGCTCCAGGGAAATCAGTTGTCTTTGATAAAGTAACACTGAGTATATCAAATAAAATCCAGGCTGGCCCCATAATAGGTAGTTAACTAATATGAGCTGGACTATTTCTTTGCTTCTGTTTTTGTTGAAAGATAGATGTGATTGACAGAGAGAGAGAGAGAGAGAGAGAGAGAGAGAGAGAGAAAGAGAGAGAGAGACAGAGAGACAGAGAGAGAGACAGAGAGAGACAGAGAGAGACAGAGAGAGAGAGCCAATAGTGGTGAGTAAGGTAGGGAAGATTGACTTAGGGCCTAAGAGGGGCTGGAGGAAAGGAACAGAATATAATAAGAATATATTGTGAAATTCTCAAAGAATAAATAAACATTATTGAGAAAAATAAAAACAAAACAAAATTAGCTTTGGCTCAAGAGCAAATATCAGATGCATTTGGGAAACACATCGAGACTATATCTCAAAAAATAAAAGAACAACAATAACAAAACCAACTGGGCCCTAATATTCAAATTAATGTAAGTGGTGAACATTTATATTTATAACATGTGAACTTTTAAATCACTGTTTATTGTTATTAAGTCACAAAGAACACTTTTACGTGTGTCCTGGTGTGGAGTGTTTTGGTTTCTGTCTGGTCTTCTGCTCCCTAATAAAACATTAATCTTTGCATCTGTCATTCCAAGTATTCCAACTGACTCTTAACATTTGTCTAGCCTGCAGTGTGGGATTTCTCTTCTTCCCACATAATTAATATACATTGGTTCATGCAGAGGCATATCATAACATCTATCAAGTCTTTTTGATTGTATATGGGCCAATTTATTTCTGTTAGAAAGCCAGCATCTTGATCATTTTACAGGAGAAATCATGTACAGAGACATTTTGATTGTGTACAGGCCAGGATATTTCAGTTAGAAACTGGCCACTTTATCATTAAACAGAAAAAGTCCCTAGGAGACATAGAAAGTAAATGTGTGAGACTTAAAAGCTAGCATCACCACAGAGAGAATACAGATTAGACTTCTAGGATTTATTTCTTGAAACAACAAATTTTAGTTTGAGGCTGTTTATCTTTAGTTTCTACTAATTAATAAAAGTATATGCTCTTGTAAAATTCATTTTGTGAGTAGACAAAGACATACTGACAAAATGTCTGGTATTTAGTTTTATACAAGTTACTAATGTTTAAAGATGAGAGTGTTTAAAGAGTAATGAGTAAAATAGGTACAGAAGGTAGAAAACTGCTAAGTTTATAATATTTTAAGACAGTGCATTTATGTGTCTATTATGCATTATGTATACTTTACATATTATTGTCATGAATAAGTAAATATGCACTATATTCACATATATGGAGAACAGAAGGTGGCATCAAATAACTTCTTCTGTCACTCTGTAACTGCCTTGTCAAATGGATCTCTTAGTGAATTTGAAGCTTACCATTTATGGCTTATTGGCCACAGACTGATCAGAATTTGTCTGTGGTCACTCCCAGTGCTAGGTTCACCGACATGAGAAATCATGCCCAGCTTTTTATGTGGGTTCTAGGTGTCCAAATTCAAGTCCTCAGGTGTCCACAGTGTACACGCTTACTCCTAGACTGTCTGTCAGCTTCAGCAATGTTTTTAAAATAAGAATATTTTGCATTCTGAAAGATGCATTATATATATATATATCCAACTCAGAAGAGGCATGCTACAATTTTTCAGCAGGTTGAGACTTTGTTCTGCCCATTCTTATTACGATCAGAAATGATCTTAATAAGACAATGATGGAAACAAAGAAGGCTCCATCTAGTTGTTCAAGCAGATTGTATAAAGTCCTGCAGGTGAAAGCACCTGTGCCTTTATGTGTTGCAATCCTGCTGGGCGGGAGATGGAAGGTGAACCAGGTCCTTATTAAGGTCCATTCCAGCTTTAGCACACTATTAATGAAATGTGGATTGTCAGACAGAAAATGTGTGATATTTTGGCGGAAGGAGGTGCATTAGCATGAGGCTGCCCTGAACCTCTCTGAATGTTAATAAGTGTCAGAGGACTTGAAGCAAATCAAAACACAAGTGCTGCTAAAATGAATTTATAAGAAAAAGAATGATTATTTTTCTTGAAAAGCCACAGGGTGGCCTGGAAAATCTACTGTGGTGATGCTTTGAGAATACATGAGAGTAAACACTAAGAGTGTTAGCCAAACCCACAATACCAGAAGAATCCTGATGAGCCACTAAATCCCCTTGTCATTTTCTACTTACAATGTAAACTGCTAATTTTTATTACTCAGTTTTCATTTTAAAACAAACTGTAGTGGCAAGCCGAAGGCCACTGGGAAGAAATGATATTGTGTCTTTGACTCTCAACCTTTTCCTTTTGAAAGTATAACTGACTCATAGTTATTTGTGCTAAACTATAATTTTGTCATGGGATAGCATACAAAATTCTCAACCTATTTATCCCATGATTTGAAAAGTGAGTAAGGGTTTTATTCTGTTTGTTTTGTTTTTGCTTCCAGTGATTTGTTTTTTTGGGGGAGGCGGTTCAAGATAAGGTTTCTCTGTCATGGACTTTCTTTGTAGACCATGCTGGCCTCTAACTCACAGGGATCTGCCTGGCCCTGCCTCCTGAGTGCTGGGACTAAAAGTGTGTACCACCATGTTCAGCACAAATTTTGCTTGCTATATTTCTGTCCAATATGATATTTTATCCAAGAATGATTTCATGGTTTGTAGAGGAAGAACCTTACAATTTTAATGTTACCTTCCTGCTTCCACTTAGCCATTATTGCTGATCCTAAGGAAGGTCCGTCTTGAATCTGATCTATTTTATCAGCCTATAAAGACTAGATACTAGCATTTACCTTCTTACCATTCAGCATAGTGAGAGTGCCAAGTTCAAGATCATGGCAGATCTACTTTTCTGGCAAAAAATGCCCTTCCAGGCCATGGCTAGCCATCCTTCTGCACAATCTTGACAAAGCATAGAATGTTAATCTCTGATGTCTTCTTCTCTTCCTGTGAAGACATCAATCCTATTGGACAAGGACCCAACTCATATAACCTTGATTCATTACTTCAAAGGACTGGCTTAGGTATAGTCACACAGTTGGGTAAGGATCCAATGTATGGTTAATATATGGAATACAATTTAGCCAATAATGACTGTTTAAAAATATTTCCCAATAACTTTTCATTGCCTATAGATATCTTAACTCACCATTAAAAAATAATTTATTATTTTATTTCCCAATCTGAATACCATTGAAAAATGGACCACAGGACCCAAGTGGAATATTTTCCTCTCTGAAGGAAATCTATTTTGGGATCCAACTTTTAAATATTAGTCCACTCATGAAAGGAGAGGAATAACAGTCCCCATCTGTTTCTACTCACTCAGAAATAGAAGCATAGAGTTTAGTCTTGAATCTATAAGAGGAATTCACAGTTCTTTAGGTGAGAAGTGAACTGTGAAAAGAATTAGATTATTTTAAAGCATCCTGGAATGTTCTTTTAAGGTCTAGTAAACTTTCAGTCATTCATTCATTCTGATAATTTTATTTTCACATATTTTAGTGGTGTGTGTACAGTATGTGTGTGTGTGTGTGTGTGTGTGTGTGTGTGTACATATGAAAGTTAAATGACCCCCTGCAAGAGTTGTATCTCTTTTTCTACCATGTGGGTCCCAAGGATCAAACTCAGTTTAACAGGATAGACAGTGAGCACACATATCAACCCTCTTTCTGATATGTTTTGAATAAATATCTGCTATGTGTAAGTTACTATTCAGGGTATGGTTAAGGCAATAAAGAGTTATGTTTCTAACTTCAAGGAGTCTAAAAGATTCTAGTCAGGATACTAAAATACACTGGGCATCCTTTCAAGGAAGATTAACCCCTTGTCTTTTATGCTATTTGTATATTGTTTAATGTCATTTCTTACAGATGGCACACTTTTCTCAGCTCTGTATTCTTTTCCCAAGAGAACAAAAAACCAAATAAGGAAATAAAATAGGATTTCATCCAATTGCTCACCTGTAAAACTGTAGATTAGACATATGATTTCAACCCTGTAACTCTGAGAAGTATAAGAAAAACTAACAAGTCTTCTATCAGAACCCAGTATGTTTTACAGTGATGGGAACTGAAACCAGGGCCTCACACAGTTACATCAGAGATCAGTCACTCTACTATATCCCCAATTCTCCTACCTGGATCCCTGAGCTTTTGGTTGCTTTCATCTATAAGAAGCTCTGTCCACAGAACCACTTAAAAATTTCCCTAGTGACTCCAATGCAAGCTAAACTAGATGTTCTGACAGACTCACCAACGGTGTCTCTTCCTGTGCCCTGGCGGATTCTTAGGTTTTATCCAAATCTGGAATAAGTTGGATAAGCTGTAAGTTATCCATGCTCCTCCTCAACATGTCTGCTTCTAAGCAGACTTCTGCCTGTCAATGTAGATAATCTCATTTTTCTGTTTATTTGCATAAAATCTGGGGAATTGGATTGAGCTAGAGATGATCATAATGAGTGAGTTAACCCAGAAGCAGAAAGACTCAAATGGTATATACTCACTTATATCTGCATACTAGCCCAATGGGCATGTCTCATGAAAACCTTCCCTTACCAGGAAACTGGGACAGAGGGGAGGACATCCTATTGGAACTCTAGATGAGAGAACAATGGGAGAATAGCCATGTAGAAGGATCCAGTGGGTCCTAGAAACCTACAAGTAGAACATTATGATAGGCAGATTTGGGTCATGGGGTCCCGCTCAAACTAAGGCACTAGCCAAGGACAATACAGGCGGTAAAATTTAAACCCCTACCTTGATCTAGCCCATGGACAGAACAGTCTCCACACTTGAGTGGAGAGAGGGATTTGACTTTCTCAAGTACTCTGGTGCCTCACATTTGACTATGTCCCCTGGCGGGGGAGACCTGGTGGCACTCAGAGGAATGACAGCAGGTCACTGAGAAGAGACTTGATACCCTATGAGCATATACAGGGGGAGGTAATCCCCCTCAGGAACAGTCATAGGGGAGGGGAATAAGGGGAAAATGGGAGGGAGGGGAGAATGGGAGGATACAAGGGATGGGATAACCATAGAGATGTAACAAGAATAAATTAATTAAAAATAAAAATAAATAAATAAATAAATTTAAAAAAATCTGGGGAATTAAAGAACATTTGCACAAATGTAGAGTAGTCGAAATGTAGTGTCAGTAGACAAAAATAGAAAGCTGGCCATTGAGAGTAGGCTTTTGTATTACTCTGAGGTCATCCTGAAGATGGTGTTTGATGGTTTGTGAAACATAATTATGTAGGAAACCCTGCAAAGGGCTAGGTCTCAGAAATGTCAGATGGGAAAGAAAAATTTATGGATTATAAGCAGTTTCTTCTTTCAGTTTGGGAAAATGGATTATTAGGTGAAATGATTCATTGAGAAAAAAAAAAAAAAAAAAAAGAAGACAGGAGAGGTGCAGTTCTTGATGCTTCCTGAAGAGTCAGAGCTTGTATTCATCGGGAGAGATGCAACACAGTCAAATTTAGGAAGAGACATCTGGCCACAGCACTTGCACTAAAATATATAGCAATATAATTCCTAGAAAATATATAGTTTTATAAGGAGATATGCATAAAACCATAGACTAATGGAAATAGAGGGAAGGCAGAATGATCAGCTAGCAGGGGAGTGAGCAGTGCTTAGGCAGGACAATAGTGTAGCAACTGAACACAATGATAACCTCAACTTATAGGAAGTGGTCAGCGACAGGATATAAAGGAGTGAGCTGAGACGTTATAGTATATAAATGCAGATTTATTGGGAGCAATGGGAAAGGGAAGATAGAGAGGTGTGTGTGCCGAGAGAGAGAGAGAGACAGACAGACAGACAGACAGACAGACAGAGACAGAGACAGAGACAGAGACAGAGACAGAGGTGGTGGTAAGAACACAGAGAGAGGAATAGAGGGAGAGAGGAACTAAAGGATCTGGATTATATAGTGAAGAGGGGAAGCCTAGCCCCTGGGCTGGAGAGTTCAAGGTAGAAGGCAGGGTATACCCGCCATGCCCCTCAGCAGTAGGGACCTAAGAGCCAGCGGTGTCAAACTCTTCTGATGACATATAATAAAGGCTGTGCCAACTCTGTAGCAGGCATTTTGTAATTAGCTATGTGTGTATGATCTCACTTAACTCACAGAATAACTCAAAGAATTAGCTTCTATGATAACTTGTTTTGTAAGTAAAACCAACCAACCAACCAACCAACCCCGAAATCTAAAACTAAGCTAGAGCTGAAGTGAAGATAATTTCATGCTGAAGTCCACACAGCCATCAGAAAGCAAGGAGGGATGAGAAAGGAATGAGTCCCAAGAAGCAGATCCCAAAAGCACAGCTCCTGAATGGCACCAAGGAGCCAGGAAGGTAAATAGGGAACAAAGAGTGTCTGCCACCTAGGAGGAGCCATGCGCCATCAATGGGTACACATCACAGTAAGTAGTAAGTATTTCTAACTGTGGGAGGTACAAGAAAGAGTAAGGAAACGTCAAAGAAAGATACATTGTACAGCAGCAACTTGAGGATACCTTAAAGTACATGTGTGACTGCAGTTTACATCTGCAATCTGGTGACGCCTTAGGCAAAAGGAAAGGTGATAGGCAGGACGCAACTCCTTACTGCAATTCCTCTAAAGGTGCTAGAGAGGAAAGGATTAGAGTATAAAGGGAAACCGAGCCATTGTCTATATTCTCCTGAGAGAGAAGAAAATAAATGAAAATTAAGAATACTGAAGGGCTAAAAAGAGACAATGCTACACTTTGAGACTGCCTCCACACACACCCTGAAGTGGAGACACAGAGCTTTCCCAGGTTTGTGGCTGATCCTTGTCAGCTTGCCACCTCCCCACTTCCTCAGCAGCAGCATGCTATTGTTAATATGTCACTCAGTGCAAGTCCTTTGCTTTTCTCTTTTCCTACAGAACATTCTTCAAATTTTAATGTGTTGAATTCAGTTAATTTTTTCCCTCTTCTCAGGAAAGAAGAAGGCCATGGCCAAGCAAAGGACGCTTCCCAGTCGAAGCAAGGCCACCATCATGCTTTGGGTCATTTGTACCATGGGTTCCCACACAGTCTGGTAGGCATTTGCAGTGTGTGGTTATATATCTCAGTGTCCTAATTAGTAAGGTGCCCATGAGGGTAACTCATCCAGATAATTAGATAGCAATTGGCCTGCCTTTTGGTCAATAATAGAATTAGTAGCAACGTTCAGTGACACTGTAGTTTCCTACAGTGGGCAATAGCATCCTTAAATCTGCGAGGCAGCCCTCCCTGTTTCTAACTTGGTTACAAAGGAGAACTTCAGCAATTTCCCACAAGTGGCCCCATCACTGTCACCCTACCTTGAAAAGCTTCTACAAGTTCTATAGTAAGCAATATACAGGTGAGGCAGGGTGTGGTCCCCCTGTATTTAATTCACTTATCTGCTCTTGCCACCTTCAGCTATTGCTTAGGAGGCATGCCTGAAAGATAGTGATACTTGATGCTTCTGCAGGTCCGCAAAGACGTGTATGTGTTATCAGAGAATTTAGTAAATGGTATGTCCTGCCTCATATAGCTGTTTCATCAGTGAAGTCATCGGAAGGCTTGAAGTTTTGGGATCTCCATAATATAGTGACTTTTTCTGCTTTGTGTTGTTTTACACTGGATTCAGCTACTTGTCTATTATTTATTTGTTTTTGGTTTTTAGTGACAGGGTTTCTCTGTGTAGCTTTGTCTGTTCTGGACTTGCTCTGTAGATCAGGGTGGTCTCAAACTCACAGATACCTGCCTGCTTCTGTCTCCCAGGCATGTGCCACCACATTCTGCTATACTTGCCTTTTTAAAGAGTACCTCTCTTTGAGAAAGTGTAGGTAAATTATGAATCAAACAATGACAATAAGTATATACAAGTGTAAAAGCTTATAAAAAGAAATACTTGCTGTTTTAATGCCTTATAATGATAAATCTGTTCTTATGTTATTTTACACAATAAATTTAACACAAAAAATGAAAAAGAATGCTTCATTTCATAACTCAAATCATTAATAATTTTTATCATAAAAGCATTCACAGAAACCTCTTTGACTCTAGAATAGCCGGGCTCTACTTTCCTAAAGTGATATTGAAGTTCTGCAGTGTCAGGATATTCTTGTTGCTTCATTTCAAGCAGCCATGATACTAACAATCTCTACAAGAAGTTAAGACAGAAAGAGAAAATAGCATCACCGTCAATAATATTAATTATATTTTTTGTACAGTTCTAATAAAACAGTACAATGAAGTGATTTGTTTGCTAAATCAAAATTATAAAAATCATTATGAAGTTAAAGAAGGAGTTTAAAAAATTCAAAATTCTTTGGCTCAGTTGAGAAGATGTTGCCGCATAGACTTAAGGACCTGAGGCCAATATGTGCCACCCATGGACAAAACTTGCATCTACCAGCCTGGTGTTGAGGAGATGGAGGCAGGAGGATTCTAGTCTTGTTGAATTGGTTAACTCCAGGTTCACTGTGGGACTGCACCAACACATACAATACAGAGTAATAGAAGAGATCCAGTTTTTATCTCTGGCCACCACATCTACAAGTTCACACATAGTCACACACCTACAAACCTGTACACATGAATATATCACACATGGACAGAATTAGAAAGTGTAGTATTTTTTTATTATACATCTACATACTTTCTAATAAAGAAATCAAGTAGTTAAACTTTTCTTTTTAAAAAATTATTTTAAGTGTGTGGATGTTCTGCGTGTGTGTGTGTGTGTGTGTGTGTGTGTGTGTGTGTGTATACACATATATAATCAGTGTACCCAAAGTGTGATGAGTGTGGGGCCAGAAGAGGGTATAGGATGCCTAGAGCGGCTGTTTTTGATGGTTCTAAGCCATGACATGGGTGTTGGGAACAAAATGAATATCTTCTGAAACTTCTTTCCCAGGAGACTATACAGTTGACTTTGATTTAAAATTCAGAATACAATGTATCTTTTAAAAACAAATATTATTAGAAACTTATTTAGTCACTGATAGGTCTCCAGAAGTGTCATGAGCAACTGTTTTTTTTGTATTTCCTTACAAATAGTTCAACATACAAAAGAGCCCTGAAATATAATACACCTTTCTCTGAGAGACAGAGACAGAAAGAGAGGGAGAAACGAAATATAGAGGGGGGATAGATATAGATAATAGAATGATAGATGATAGACAGATATAGATGATATATAGAGAGATAGATAGATAGATAGATAGATAGATAGATAGATGATAGATGATAGATGATAGAGATAGATAGATGATCTAATATCTATCCCAAGCCCAAATTGCCCTGATACTATCAAATCATGGACTTTCTTCAATCTCATCCATCCAAGTGTTGACCTCATAATAGGCATGTGTAACCATTCCCAGACTACAATGAAAGTTACATTTTTCATTTAGTATCTATAATTTTAATAGAAAAACTAAGATAATTCACATTAAGAACAATTATCAATAACATGAATGGGTAATGAATTAAATAAATATAGAAATGATGGAGAGAAGACTTACAGAAATTGAATTTAAATAAAGTTTTGGAAGAAATCTAGATTTGGATGAAATAAAATTGAAGTATGAAGGCATCCCAGGAAGAAAACATTGAGGATTTGGAAAAGCTTATCTAGAAGTCAAAATTCAAATACTGGCTTACCTAAGATTGTTGGTGTAGAGATGTTTCAAGCACGGCCTCTGATAGATTGATGGCTGAAGGTCTTGGAGTCCATGTTGCATGTGTCAAAGAAAGCAGGGATTCTGCATCATTGCTTAGCTGTACTGCGAGAAATATTTACAACAGTTATATGCTTTAATCCAGAGCGAAATACCCACTTTAAGGTGTAGACATGCCTTCATTCCTTTGTTGCCAATTCCCCCGTAACAAGAAAAACAGGATAAAAAATTTTAAAATTGTGACTGGTTGACAAATAGTCGCCTTCATTTTTTCATATAGGCCACAGGACAATTATAGCAAATGAAAGACTTCAGACCTTCTCTGCCCTTTTTTCATTACCTTTTACTGTATGATTATTCCACTCGGTGTCTCTTTTCTATATCTAAGCATTGCCCCTAACACTAAGTAGGCCTGGATAATGTTTAAAATAACTCATGGCCCTCTGTGTCAGTGCTGTTATTTGCACAACAATGGCCTACATCAGCTTATATATTTAAATACCTTGTTCCCGATTTGTGGAACTCTTTGAGAATGATTAGGAGGTGTGGCCCTGTTGAAGGAGGTGTGCTACTAAGCATGACTTTGAGCCCTTCAAAAACCCACTCAATGCCAAGTAAGCTCTATATCTCTCTTCCTCATGTATGTGTCTCAAGATATGAACTTTCACATATTGCTCCAGTGCGGCGCCTGTCTGCCTGCTACCATGCTCCCCCAATCATGATGCTTATAGACTCATGCTCTGAAACTGTAAGCTCCAAACATATACGTTCTTTTAAGTTGCCATGGTTATGATGTCTTACTACAGCAATAGAAAAGTAACAAAGACAGCCAGACCCTGGTACTACCTTCTTTATCCTCCAATAAAGTCCCCAGATATTGTCCATTCGGCAAGATAACCTTCCAACAAGAAAATTACTGCTTTGGGAGAAATTTTGATTACACTGTTAGATATTTATACAAAGATATAAAATTACATATATATATATGTGTTCATGAGATGAGAAAGAAATTGTTTCTTTTCTATATGGGAATTAGAACATTTATTATGTTGTGAGATTTCAGGATTGGCAGAATATAAGAATTTTAGATTTAAAATTTGATTTGACAAAAGTTTGATTTGACACTTCCACTGTAATACTCTAACTTCTAGTCTTTTTCCAATATTGTTTAATCTAGCAGTGAGATAGAATGGATTAGCCTATAGCACTTCCTTTAGGTGACAAGCTTTTGTAAGTTTTTTAATTGTAATAGGTGAAGTACTGTCATGTAAAAATTAAGAAGGTGGACTAAAATGGCAACCCAGGAATAATTTTTGTAATGTTGACTTCAAGTTTGAATCTACCTATCAAATTGTTATCCAGTCCGAAAAAAATAAGCAGTGGCCTTTTGAGGCTATAAATTCTAAATGTGATCAACGTTTATCTTTTACAAAAGAAAGAGAATTGATTCCTAGAGACTGTGCAAGAGAAGAGACAGGTCAGTGCCCAGTGCCGGGTTTGCATAGTGATAATATTAAAAGCACCAATGAACTTTTTTTCCTTTTTTTTTTTTTTAGAACATTTATAGATGAAACATAATGAGAGAAGACCCAGCATTCCATTGCACATATAGATTTCAAAGACTTGGGAAGAAATCTTATTTCAGCATCTGTAGTTGGTTTTATTAAAAGCAGTTTAAATTCTCCTGCCTAGAGCAGTTTGGAATTATAGAGATGGGCTGCAGAAATTTACATTTTAATTGAGGCAGAAGACAAAATAGGGCACAGTGCAGCATTCACACATTACAAGGGAGAATAAATAAGATATGTATCAGCTGGGAGAAAAGAAATGACTGGTCGTTTTTCACTGCCTCCTGCACTTTATTTTTTTCATGTGGCAGTGAGCTGAGTTAGCCTTCTAAGTAAAGACAATTTTTCCCAGTCATAATGTTTACAATTCCAGAACATCCTGGCACTGAAATAATTTTATACCATGGAGCCAATGTGCAAAAACTCAAATAGGTGTGTATTAGTATATGTGGTATAGATAGTATCACCAATCTCTATAAGTATAGGGAGAATTTATCAATTAGGTAGGTAGGAAATTATTTTATAGCATAGGGAATGGTAATTATGATCAATGCAATTTCTCTCTTAAAGCTATAATTTGAGTGCTGTTTCATACCTTTATAGAAATAGAATATAAATTTAAAATAGATAATATTTTTCTCTCTAGAGATTTTTTTATAATCTGTAAAGAAGTCACCACAAGATGAGAAAAATCAGGCTTTCAATTTTCGAGATTTCCCTGGGCATGATAATTTCTTTAGATAAATGTAAATATGTTTTACATTTTTCTGTACTTTTTTTTTTGCATCTGTTTCATTCACAAAAAAGCATGTAGAGGATTCACTTATGAAAACAAAGAAATATGATTAGAAAATACAATGGTAATTTAATTATGATAGTGTCAAGAATTTTTTTGGAAACTGGTTTAAGTGAGCATCTCCCCCTCTTTGCATTAACTTTCATCCGCCTGTTGTAATTGGTCAGTTGCACAGGCCTTTTATATTTAGGGATGCTCATTGCCAGTCATAATTATAGATTAACTGTAACATTTAATACCAATAAGACAATAAATGGCATATTATCATAGAACGATCATCCAATTATTCCTTTTCAGTGGCAATTACTGTAATTAGACACAAAAAGGAAGTGCTTTAGCCCTGGGCATGTATCTCTGAAGTCAACCAGGTAGAAAATCTTCATTTTTACTCAACAAAACTTATACTTTGGCTGACTTCACATTTGACCTAATTTTATGCTGAAAAATATTATTGATTGGTTGGTTAGTTTTACATATAATATATATTTACATGTAAAATTTTTACTAGTATATATGTATATATATCGTTGTGTATATGTTTGTGTGTGTGTGTCCACACACACGTGTGCATCCATACACACACACACATTGAGAGGCCAGATGGGAGCATCAGATATTCTGCTTTTTCACTTAACTTTGCATGCTCATGGGAAGGGTCTCTCTCTGAATGTAGAGTTAGGATGAAGGCCAGCAAGTCTATTGGTCCCCTGTCTCTGCTCCCAGAACACCGAGGTTACAGATATCCACGGCCACGCCATACATTTTACATGGGTACTGTGTCGAAACTCTGGTCCTCGTGTTCATGCAGCAAATGCTCTTAAACACTAAACCTTCTCTTCCTCCTCCCATCTATGTCTTTATTTACTTTGAGAAAGTCTCTTGCACACTTGTTCTGAAGTAGAGGCCTTTGCCAGTGCCTCCCAGGGGATATGTTTATAAGTCTGTGTCATGTTTTAGAGTGCTGGGGGTTGAACTCAAGACTTCACATGAGAGGCAGAAACCACACCCACCGAACAGGACCCTGAAATGGGGTCATTGCCTTGTCCACATTCATTTAAACACAGGGTAGGTTTTCACTGTAACATCATTAACCTAAAATAGAATGAGGCATAAACATGTGGATATGGGCCCATGGACCACAGCGAGTCATTGCCTCAGCTTCTTGACTTCATCTTGAAAGTATGGTGCCACTCTGCTCTTGGGATACCAGCACAGAAATTCTAGAAAAATTTCACAAACTCCTCCTGCTGCCCGGGTATTCTCAACATCACACCATTTCTAAATTGCCTGACCACTTAGCCACCTTGGGCATTGACTAACTTGACATGAAAAATACTTTCAAACTGTCTGAATATGTTATTTTATAGACTTATTGCTTAGACTAATGCGTTTCCATCTGCTAATGCAATAATTTTACCTTTTTATCAATATTGCCCAGCAAGAAGCTCAAGATATTTAGCCAGCAAAGCTGCTAATATTTAAAACCTTTTTAGTTAGTACAGAAATTCAGGTAATTTTTTTCTGGCTAGTTAATGAAAATTGTGCTCTGAATTTTCTTTATTTATTCTGTACTTCATTTACAAAAAGATCTAAAATGCATTGGACATTAAATTATACAGTCTGGAAAGATTGAGAATCTAAGTACTGTGCAATAAAAACACATTTTTTAAAACCACAATCCTCTCACCCAATTTAAAAGCACCAAATGTTTATATAATGTCATTCACTACTAAAAGAAAAGTGTAACAGAGGACTCATGTACTGTAGGAATATCTACTACATACCAAAACACTTAGATGATTGACAGATGTTTGCATTCTATTTACAAAATTCTTGCTTCTCTGTATTGTACCCAAAATCATATCAAAGAAAGAGCTCCTGAGAGAAAATCTTTACATGTTTTCAAAATTAAATACTTTTTAATTGTGTTTTATAATATGAGTCCACCTCAATTATAAAGCATTAAACATCCAGCTATATTATCTGTTAAAATTAAGAGGCTATGTTTAAAAAAGATGGTGATTCAAATGTCGGGCATGACAAAGCATGCATTTTTATTCAAATATTTGTATGTTTAGTAGCATCAAATATTTTCTGTCCATATTTTTTGCCCACAAAACTTTAAATTTTCTATTAGGAAGGACAAAAGTATAAATTATTTACGTAGACATTTTCAATAACATTTACATTATATATATATATATATATATATATTCTTAAAACAACTTTAGTTTTTTAAAAAGCTATACTCATGTGAGACACACTCCATCCTGAAAGCAATGCAACATTTAGTCTTAGCTTAATTTGACTCATATAAATAAATAAATAAATAAATAAATAAATAAATAAACTTCCCTGCCTAATGATTGTGTTTGAAAATAGAGACATCACTTTCATCTACCAGTTTTTATAGAGTTTGCCATCTAGAGAATGATCTTCTGAAAGGAACACATAATGATGCCCCTTCTGGTTTGATTCACTTACAACTATGTCATTTAAAATCTCATAAACACTATGCTTATATGAAGCCAGCAAAAATTAATATAACTTTCACAATTTCAATGATTATAATTTTGTTTTTTAAATAATATTTTTATTTATATTTTCAAAAATGTGTGCAGGGTATCAAGTCTCTTCTCGGTGACATGCTGTCATTCCTCTGAGTGCCATTAGGTCTCCCCCTCCAGGGGACATAGTCAAATGTGAGGCACCAGAGTACATGAGAAAGTCAAATCCCTCTCTCCACTCAAGTGTGGAGACTGTCCTGTCCATGGCCTAGATCAGGGTAGGGGTTTAAATTTTACCGCCTGTATTGTCCTAGGCTAGGGCCTTAGTTTGAGCGGGACCCCTTGACCCAAATCTGCCTATCATAATGTTCTACTTGTAGGTTTCTAGGACCCACTGGATCCTTCTACTTTGCTATTCTCACATGGTTCTCTCATCTAGAGTCCCAATAGGATGTCCTCCCCTCTGTCCCAGTTTCCTGGTAAGGGAAGGCTTTCGTGGGACATGCCCATTGGGCTAGTATGCAGATATAAGTGAGTATATACCATTTGAGTCTTTCTGCTTCTGGGTTAACTCACTCATTATGATCATCTCTAGCTCAATCCATTTGTCCACAAATTTTGGGAATTCCTTGTTTTTAATAGCTGAGTAGTATTCCATAGTATATATGTACCACAATTTCTTTATCCATTCTTCTACTGAGGGACATTTAAGCTGTTTCCATGATCTGGCTATTATGAATAAGGCTGCTATGAACATGGTTGAGCAAATTTTCTTGTTGTGTGCTGGTGCATCTTCTGGGTATATTCCAAGGAGTGGAATAGCTGGGTCTTGAGGAAGCCCTATTCCCAGTTTTCTGAGATAGCACCAGATAGATTTCCAAAGTGGTTGTACTAGTTTGCATTCCCACCAGCAATGAAGGAGTGTTCCTCTCTCCCCACATCCCTCTGAGGAACAGTCATAGGGGAGGGGAATAAGGGGAAAATGGGAGGTAGGGGAAAATGGGAGGATACAAGGGATTGGATAACCATAGAGATGTAACAAGAATAAATTAAATAAATAAATAAATAAATAAATAAATAAATAAATAAATAAATAAATAATTTTCTTGCAAAAAATGTGTGCAGGTTTGTAAGTATATATGCATTAAGTCAATTTTAATGTTTTGTTGTATTTTAATTTAATTTGTTGGTAAGAATTTTGTATATGTGTCATATTTACATCATTTCAACCACATCCCTCTACAATTCCTCTCATGCCTCCCCCTATTGAATTTATGAAATTACCTTTATAATCATCTTTGGTACAAACACACACAAACACACACACACACACACACACACACACACACACACACACACCATGTGTGCACCCATATATGCACCATTTAGTCCTGGTCATATGAACATGTACTTGGTACTGGAGACTTGGAAAACCTATCACAGGACTCATCCCTGGAAAAAAACTGATCCTCCTTCTCTCAGCAGCTATTATTGATTTTCCTATTCCTTTCATCCAGAGGTGGAGCCGTGAAATATATCACATCTGTATAGACTGGCAAGCTGACTGGTGTTGTGCTATATAGTGCTTTAACTCTAAGTTCTGTGACCTCAATTTTATTTATCATCACAAAATTTATTTATTTATTTATTTTATTATTAATTTATTCATATTACATCTCAGTGGTTATCCCATCCCTTGTATCCTCCCATTCCTCCCTCCCTCCCATTTCCCCCTTACTCCCCTCCCCTATGACTGTGACTGAGGGGGACCTCCTCTCCCTGTATATGCTCATAGGGTATCAAGTCTCTTCTTGGTAGCCTGCTATCCTTCCTCTGAGTGCCACCAGGCCTCCCCATCCAGGAGTCGTGGTCAAATATGAGGCACCAGAGTACGTGTGAAAGTCATACCCCACTCCTCACGCAACTGTGAAGAATGTCCTGTCCATTGACTAGATCTGAGTAGGGGTTTGCAGTTTATGGCCTGTATTGTCCTTGGCTGTTGCCGTAGTTTGATCGGGACCCCTGGGTCCAAATCTGTCTATCATAATGTTCTTATACGTTTCTAGGACGCCCTGGATCCTTCTACTTTGCCATTCTCCCATTTTTCTCTCATCTAGATCATAACAAAATCTTAAAGATTGTCTCTTAGCTATGGATTTGAAATAGGTACTCAGAGGCAGTGGTCAGTGTAATTCAATGCCATCCAGGGCATCCTACTGAGATCCTACTTTAATAAAATGGTGGAATAAGTAAGGATATATATCTCAGTGGTAGAATCTTTTCCAGCATGCTTGAAGCCCTGGGTTTAATCCCCGGGCTTAAAGAAAGGTAAAAAATAAAGGAAGGGCTGTAGGGAGAGACTTTTGTATAAGGAGAGAGAGAGGAAGCGGTAAAGAAGACGGAGAGGAGGAAAGGAAGTTCAAAGGGAAGGTGACAGAGAAGGTTGGAGGGCAGGAGGAAAAGACAGAGACAGAGGCAGAGAGAGACAGACACAAAAATACAGAGACAGAGAAAAAGTTCAATTCCCAGTGTTGATAAAAAAAATAGAAAGGAAGGCACATAGAGAGGGTTTTTTAAAAAAAAAGTATAGAGAGATAGAGATGGAGAGAGACGAGCAGACAGACACACAACACATGTACACACACACGCATACAGAGACAGTGAGACAGAGAGAGATCAACCAGCCTGACAGTATCCAATATCCATTTACCATTTACTGTACAGGTGGAAACCAAAGCCTCTGATGACTTGTGAATGATAATGTAGCTCCAGAGACATACCACATTGATGACTAAAACATTTTTGGTACATAAAACAATATTCCATGATTAAAATGGAAAGATGGCTGTTATGATTTTCCATTTACAGTGAGGAAATAGAAGGTGAGATGTGACCTTTCTAGGCTGATGCCCCACTGCAAATCCTTAGAAACCAAATACCAACTCAGAGACCCTCATAATTTCCCAGTATAATACAATGATCTTTTCTTAATACCAGATTATTCTTAAATATAAAACAGAATAACATTGTATTACATTTTAATTTAAAACCCTCTTTTGTGCCATAGTTTCAAAAATGATTTGTTTATATATATATATATATATATATATATTTATTTATTTATTCTTGTTACATCTCAATGGTTATCCATCCCTTGTATCCTCCCATTCTTCCCTCCCTCCCATTTTCCCCTTATTCCCCTCCCCTAAGCATCTTCAACAAACGGTGCTGGTCTAACTGGAGGTCTATGTGTAAAAAAATGCAACTGGACCCATATTTGTCACCTTGCACAAAACTCAAATCCAAGTGGATTAAAGAACTCAACATAAAACCAGAGACACTAAGTCACTTAGAAGAAAAAGTGGGGAAGAGCCTAGAACATATTGTCACAGGAGACAACTTCCTGAACAGAACACCAACAGCCCAGGCCTTAATGTCAACAATTAATACATGGGACCTCATGAGGCCAAAATTGATTTGTTAATTAACAAAACATGAATCATTTTTCTTCTACTCACCTCCCATCCAATATCTATATATCTAGGCCCATCTTAATATTTGAAGGTTATAATTAGAATAATTTATGAATCCAACAGAAATTATTATAGTTAAATACTATAAGAAAGTTTTTCTACATTAAATATTAAATAACATAGGATGCCTCCATAGGAAACAACACTTTCCCAAGCCAATAAGAGAGCAATGAAATCACAATACATTTCAGTGTACTATTCTAAGCTAGTGGTATATATTTCTGTATCAAATCTTATGTCTTTATCAGGTATTGTTTTCCTAGTTTGTTGGTGAAGATATCAGTGCTCAGACAGGATTTAAGAAATGAACTGCGTTAAGCATGTGTCTGTTTTCAGAACTAACATTTTGGTACTTGGTAACTAATTAGTGTACTCTTCCCTGAGGAAGACTATTTCTCCTACTCTGAGCATTCCTCATCTTCCTGAAATTCTCTGAGTGTTGATGGCCAGTGGTGCTTCTCCTGGCTATTTCAGCATGCTATTGTTGTCCTTGTTCAGTTTATGTTTATGTTTTCATGTAGGTGAGAATTTGTGTGTGTAGATGCTAACAATAACAAACTCTGTGATTCTTTGGCTCTTATGCTCTTTTTGCTATTTCTTCTGCAAATATGAGCCTTAGGTTTGGGAGTTATTTTTAAATGTATTCTTTGGGAATGGGCTCCAACATTCTGCATTTTCACTGGCTATGGAAATAGCCTGCAGTGGTTGCAAAGAGATTTTCATACAAGAAACATTATACAACTGGGCAGGTTGTATTTAGGGATATACATACATACATACATACATACATACATACATACACACATACATACATGTGTATATATATATATATATATATATTCTTGAACATATATGATTGTAACAACTACTGATGAAAAAAGAGATCATGTGTTTGAGAAGGAGCAGGAGGAGTACCTGGGAGGATTCTGATGGAAGAAAAGGACATTGTTTTCTGTTGTAGCTCATGTGTTTAAGTTGAATGGAGAGTAGATGTTTCCATAGCCTATTAATACACGGAAATGGCCATTGTGGAGGGTAAATGAAATGCTTCTTACACTTGCTAACTGTCCATTCTGGAGCTCTTCCTGCTGCCTTCTGAGGTCTTGAGGGCAGCTTTATATCTTAATAATTCTTTTACAATTTCATCTCTGATGTGATACATGTTAAGTTTTAATCTTTATAAAATCTATTTATCTCATTTTGTAGAAAGCCTTCAATCTTAAAATAAGCTCTATTTACCCTCTAGGTCAGCAGCAGCATAGAATTTTTAAAATTATCATTATTTCATCTTTATAATAAAATATTTCTAATTATAAATAGTCAATGCTATTCAGCATTACCATTCTTATTACCACTTAGGAGATCTGCTTTTATGTTCATTTGAATTAACATAGCAAACCGTAAGAAGTTCACTTGTGTCCCAGACACTGAAGTATAAGTGTGTTTTGAAAGGGAAAATATGCAGGAATCACAGACATTAATCCTTGAATTTCAGTGTGGGATATCTCTCTATACAAAGTACTTTGGGAAGTGAGGTCATTTGTCTATATCTAGCTCTCACAGTTTACTAATGAAATTAATATAGAAAATTCACTGTATAAATGGTCTGTAAGGTGCTAATGTTACAATTGCTAGACTATAGAAGCTAGCTGAAATGTTTCCATTATTGCAGCTCTTAGGATGAATAGTAAAAGGAAGACCTGAGGAGAGTTTAGGTTTGCTTGGCCTGCCTATCGCTTAAAGGAGAATGTTTCATGTGTCCTCCATGCACAGATGTGCCCTACAATGCACAATGCTGGATGTAGAGGCAGGTCTCACAGTATTGGTTGTTGGACCAAACGAATTAGATTTTTGTAAAACTGAAAATGTAACTTTGCAAGCAGCCAGTCTAGTGAAAAACAAACAAACAGAAAACAGTTTTCCTCACTTTTACATGTCCAAGCAGACATCTGATATGTAGGATACTTGATATTTCATCCCCAAAGGGATCATGACACAGAGATTGAGAACTGCTGCCCTACACTCTTTATATGATGACCAATTGCTAGACCTCCCATCTGAAATGAGATTATGACTGTTCTCAACATGTTACAGTCTTGGGGGATTGAAATTGAAAACCATTATCTGTTCCCCCAAATGATTCTTTCAGTTTAACTAAAGGTGTAATTAAAAATTATATTTGATAACAAAGACATAATGGTTTTATAAAAAGGATAAACTCTATAGAAGTGCTACTAAGTTTTGGAAATACTCACGTACCTTAAATCTCATAGGAAATCTAAAATTAGTGTCAGGCAACCATCAAGACATCCTGAATTTTGCTACTTTATCTTCTGCCTGAATAAATTTATTGAAAAATTAGTCATTTTAAAGAGCATATTTGTACAAAAGTGAATAAATGCATATACTCATGACAATCCATCTAAAACTTTTCACCCATTTAGAAATGAGAGACAAAGGGGAAGGCTCCCATTTTTATTCCAATTACTTGCTTCCCTGAATTAAAAGAAAGCATAGTTTTAAATTATTAAGAAATAAAAAAGTGTCTGGACATCAAGAATGATGAAATATTCTGATGTGTGTACTTATACTTGGATTTCTTATTGGGAAAGAAGTTATGGCTCCCAGATATCTATGCAGTCAGTACATGATGGAAACTCAATCTTAGTGAGAACTAGATTATTAATTAAAAAAATCTTCCTATAAATATAGCTTTTTCTCTATAGGACAACTATTACATGTAGTTGTAAAACAATTCTAACTAAATGTCTTAAGTAAATATTTGTTTATTGTCCTATTGAATAGGAATCAATATACTTCTAGTAACCCAGAGTGTCAGAATTATTACAATAAAAAATATACCAGTAGTAGATCTAACTTATTGAGCAACTTCCTGAACAAGCCAGTGGTTAGAATACAGACACAAAGACTTTTAATAATTTTTATTCTAGCTTAGGCCTTAACTTGAGCTACTCTCAAGCTAGATCATCTAACTTAAGTTAACTGACCATTCTAATCCAAGATCTGCCATGTGGCCTGTTATTCCTATCTCATTAAATCTTGCACTGTCTCTCTTCATGTCATTCTGGCAATCCCCTTAACTTTCTTCTTCTCCCAGCATCCCTTCTAATTCCAGGAGTCCCACCTTTGCTCTCCTGGTGAGATATTGGTCATCAGATCTTTGTAAGCCAATTGAAGGGTGAGGGGAAAAGACCATTTAAAAATTATGATGCCGGTGCTGATCTAACAGAAAAATAATACAAAAAATTACCACAACACATCCCCCTTTTAGTCCAATAAATGGCTTTTACTCTTACATCAATAAACTATACACAATAAGAATAATTATGCCAAGGACATTACAGGCGGTAAATTTAAACCCCTACCCAGATCTAGCCAATGGTCAGAACAGTCTCCACACTTGAGTGGAGAGTGGGATATGACTTTCTCATGTACTCTGGTGCCTCACATTTGACCATGTCCCCTGCAGGGGGAGACCTGGTGGCACTCAGAGGAAGGACAGAAGGTTACCAAGAAGAGACTTGATACCCTATGAGCATATACAGGGGGAGGTAATCCCCCTCAGGAACAATCATAGGGGAGGGGAGTAAGGGGAAAATGGGAGGGAGGGAAGAATCTGAGGATACAAGGGATGGGATAACCATTGAGATGTAACAAGAATAAATTAATAAAAAAAGGAAAAAATAAAAGTTAAAAAAAAGAATAATTATGAAGACTATCAGATAAGAATTATATTTACAATGTTCAGTACATTTGTATTTGGCAATCTAGGCTATCTTGGTGAGTTCAAAGTTCTGTACCATTATTTAGGTTTTATGTCTTTTGTGATTTTTCATTACAGGGTTTCTCTGTGTAGCCCTGGCTGTCCTGGACATGCTTTGTATACCAGGCTGGCCTCAATCTCACAAAGACCTTCCTGCCTCTACTCTCCTAGTGCTGGCATTACAGGCATGTGCTACTATGCCTGACATTTTTATCTCTTCTAACTTTGATAACTTGTATTACCAACCTAAAAAATCTTCTTAGACCCTAAAATATTTTCTAAAATCTTAAACAACTTAAGCTTGTATGTGAGACTATAACTATTTAGTTTTCAAGACCAACATTGATTTGAGAAGGATAGTTATTACATGATTAAACACACACTATGTAGTAGAGAAAGAATAATAGAAGGGAGAAAGAAAAAGAGAGAAAGAAATCTTGAATCTAACCTCTTTTGGTTTGTATCCTGCCTGGCCATGACTAATAACAACTTGACACTAACATGACAACAAACATCCATAACTTTGTTGTGAAGGTCTATAGTAAACTTGTGTGAACATTAAGCTTATTTACATATTTGAGGTTCAGGGCAAGTTAAATTTTTCTTTGCTAATAGAAACACTTTCATGTACACTTAAATGTTTCATAGTTCTCATTTGTCTAGTATAATAATCATGACTTTATTTTCTATAATTTAACTCATTTCTCCAATTATGTTCTAGCCTTGTTATTTTAAAAGACCATGAGTTCATCTCTTACCATCATTGTGCACATAAAATATAAATAGATATATGAATATATACAATATATATGTATATACACATATATGTAAATAAATACATCTTTAAAAACAAGAATAAATCAGCAAGGTACAGAACAAACCTGTAAGAAAGAATGTGGCAGCAAATTTTTGGTACTTAGCATCTATCTGTCTATGAGCTGTCCACAGGAGTTCACTCCTTCTTTTTCATTTAGAATTTTGAATTTTTTTAACACTGCTATCAAAGATTTTAGAACTGTGAAATATGTGAACAGCATAAGTCTGGATTTTAATGTTTGATCAACAATTATGCAATGCTTTAAATGGTTTTTGGAAGATAAACTATGGTACAACATTACATAAAGGCCATGAAATAGGCTTGCAAATCCTACACCACTGTTGTGAAAGTCAAGTTGGCACATATATGATCAGAGATACTTGGCTTATTTGCAGCTAGAGTCAGAATTGTAGGACTCTTCTAATTAAATGTAATCTGGTTGTGGAAGTTTTCTGTAAATGAATGCTAATTTTAACTTGCATGTTTTGAAATATAATACTCAAATAAACAGTCTCATGTTTTTCCTAGAAGTCAAAACAAAATGTGGATGTAGAATTAGTTGAAAACGAGTCTTAGGGAAGCTGTGAAATTAGTGTCTCACTAACACTCTTTTCTACCAAAACTGATACCTTATATGAAGCCCTTTACTTACAATATGTTCTCTGATACCCATGTGATCTTTATAATATTCCTTCCAGGACCTTGTCA
>OU015744.1:16512561-16536611 GCA_907169655.1 Acomys percivali
ACACACACACACACACACACACACACACACACACACACACACACACATACACACTGTACTCTTTTCCCTCAAATACAATGCTTCAATCCAAATGCTGAAGCGTCATGAGAGGAAATTCCCATGGACTTCAGCATGAAGTGCTCAGTGTTGTCTAGCAACAAATGCGGAGGACTGTGGACAGCTACAGGATTCATTATGAAAAGGCTTTCCCAATCAGCCCTCTGACTTAAACACCATCTTCAGTCAAGTCAAATGATAATGATTTAAACAGGCAGATTTTCAGATGTGGGAACACAAACTGAGAACACACAACGATTACTTGGGCCAAGTTTACCTACAACTACATCCTGTAAAATGAAAGAGGTTTAGTAACATCCAGATTGAATGTTTGCAGTAATATGGTAGTTTATTCATAGCACCACTGAAGAATGCATAGGTATTGAACAGGTAGAAATATTTTCTGATGTTGTAAGACAATAATAATGAAATATTACAATGTTACCAAATAGTTTTGAATTCCATGATTAGAGCTTCTCTATTAATAGAATTTACTCAACAGACTTAGACCACATTGTTATTGATAGCCAACACTTCACTGTGCTTATTTATTTTGATGAGTTGAGGACCACATTTGCCATCAATCATTAGCATTTATTTCTACTTAATTACACTTCTGTTGATATCTCAGTAATTTCTACTTAATTTGCTTCCAAGGAAGTTGTTGGAAACTAAAATCTTTACCACTTTCATTGCTCCAGGACATGCAACTGTCTATAACATTTGTCTCTTCTCAAGAAAAAATATTCTCCGTGGAGAAAATGATAAGAATTTCCTCTATCTAGAAAATGCTTGTAGTATAAAGCTTTTTAGTTGAAAGTGAATTCTTGGAATTCAAACATCAATATCCACTTAATTAACAATCAGCTTATTGTATGTGTGTCAAATATATTAAGCTCTGGATATTTTTCTGAATTAGGCAGTTTGGTAGCACTTATACAATATGCAGTTTTTACTCAAAATGAAAACAAAAATAATTGGGTGGATAAATTTATTACTCTTGTAATAGTTAAAAATAGCACATCTTAAGTGTATAATAAACAATAACCTTATTGCAATAAGTTTAGTACCAAAAGGTTACAGTTGTATTGTTACAAAGTATGGAATAAATTGTAGTGGTGCCAGTTTAGATGGGCACTTACAAAGAGTTTATATTGGCATCAACATTGCCAGATCCAACATATCTGAATCTTCGGTATGTGAAAACCCACATTCTCTACCCCTAACTACAAAAATCTGACCATGTTGAGTATGGAAGAACACTTAATTTACCAAACCCCTGAAGAACAACTCTGAACACATAGGATGCAACAATAGTCCTGGAATAGAAGCAAAGCTCAGTCATTACCTCCCAAGCCTGCAGCTTGCTCACCCCACAATTCCATCTATGATATTAGTGGCTCCTGGGAAGAATTAGGTGTATGAGAACTGGGTATGTAATTCTACATGATTCTTACTTATTTAGAACTTGAAGTAAAAAAATCAAGGCGGAAACCAAAAAATATTCTGTAAATGTTTAAGTTTCTATTATTCTCTGATGTTTTTAACCTAGTTTTTTAAAATTTTATTTTATTAATTTATTCATATTACATCTCAATGGTTATTCCCTCCCTTGTATCCTCCTATTCTTCCCTCCCTCTCATTTTTCCCTTACTCCCCTCCCCTATGACTGTGACTGAGGGGGACTTCCTCTCCCTCTATATGCTCATAGGGTATCTAATCTCTTCTTGGTAACCTGCTGTCCTTCCTCTGAGTGCCACCAGGTCTCCCCATTCAGGGGACATGGTCAAATGTGAGGCACCAGAGTACATGTGAAAGTCAGTCCCCACTTTCCACTCAACTGTGGAGAATGTCCTAGTTTTTAAAATTTAAAAAAAAAGATATAATGTCATAAAACGAGAGGATTCATTCTTGAGGTCCAGAATTCTTAATAAATATATCAAAATTGTACTGATATTCCTCCTAAAAACCTGGAGTTGACTGCGGGTGTCATAGAGTCCATAAAATATATACTTATTCAGTAATGAATGACATTAATAAAACGGTGCTAGTCACCCAGGTGAGGGCAAAAGAAAAAGACAGAAACAAAATTAAGATGGGAAATTTTCAGAATTTTGATTACAGGTTTCAGAACTCTGTGACATTTTTACGTTAGGTCACATGTTAGAATTTTATATCTGAGTTTTCTTCCATCTGTCTAGCACAGAGATGTAGGAGAAGGCTATGTCCTCCTCATGGACAACCACAGCAAACTGTGTAATGAAAACAGCAAGACCTGTAATGAAAAATAATGACATTTAATGATTTGGATAGAAATTCCCATTTGGATTTTGGAGACTTGTTTTTAATCACCTTTACAAAGGCTCTGAACCCATGGCCTACATTAAATATATTAGGTTCCCAGTAGACTGAATATACATGCTAGCCAAATCTATGTGCTGTGTTGTTTGATCTAACAGCACTGTCACTGGTGCCATCTTGTCCTGAAGTTTACTGTGGCACCCGCAGAATGACTGCTCCGGGTAGGTGCAAAGAAAGCAGCAGGATATGTCCCGGGAAACATATGGGCAGATGTTATTCAAGTCAAATCCATCAAATATTGCTATGTTAAATTTATTCAAAATTGAAGAGACCCACTCCTGTGATCTTGCCTCATACCGGTGTTGTTTAGATAAGTTAATGTTGTAATTCATCTTCACAAAATCTAATTCATCCCCAGATTCCTTCATGCCATGATCTGTTTGTATAAATCTTAGACAAAATACCTTGTCTAATTTGATCTGTAGTCATAACTGAAAAGAATGAGCTGATATTGCTTTGTTTCTAGAATGATATAATTAAGATGCTCATGTTGTTCTAATTAATCTAATCTAAGCTTGCTTTGGCTATTAGATATCCTAAAACAATATAATGAATTGTTGTTCTATTCTAGAACATTAGTCAAGGGAACTAATTTTGCTAAGTTTGAAACATGCCCAATGTTTATTTGCATATCTAAATTTAAATCCAGGGAAAATTCTTTTCCAAATATAATAATAACTTATTAAATAGAATTAATTATATTGACTGCTTAATAATATTTAAATCATGGTATATAATAATGAGTAATATATGATCTATAATTATACATGCTTATTTACTCTTAGTATGCATTAAATATATTCTATATTCTCTATTTCCTTGTTGATATTTTAGTGTTAGGGAAATTGTATGTATTATTTTTTACTAAAAGTTAATTGAAGTATATATGTATACTCATATATGTAGAAAATAACTAATTATGTTTTTATACTATATTTATTATATTCTAGATAAGCAAATTGACTATGGCATTTTTCTGATTGTAAGATGAAACTAAAAAGTAAATGCACATTGCAGAAAGGGAGCCAAAACATTAGAAGAGCCAGAGGACCAGGGCACTTGTTGTAAAATTGTTTCTCCTAGTAACACCAGAAGATACACCCATAAAGTCTCAGCAATGTGACCTTCCAAACATGAGCTGAACAAGGAAAACACCATTCCACATGCTAAACTGTACTTGTGAAAGCCTGTGAGGCCTTTTTTCCCCATTGATTAAGACTTTTACTTTCTTCTTAATACCTTGAAATACATTTATCTAGCAAAGACCACAACATTTAATACAGTATTAACTATATATATATATATATATATGTATATACATATTCTTTTTTTACAATTTTTATTAAGTATTTTTTACATATATGTTTATATTGTTACACATGCTATACAAAAACTGCAGCTGACTGAGCAAAAGCTGATATCTTCCTCAGGGAAGCATACCAAATGTTGTCCAGCACCAAATAGACAAATCTAAAAACACACATACAAGAAACAAACATACAGATCCAACATGTTATATTTATGAATATATGTGTATATACATATAGACATATGCAAAAACAAGTAGTGAAAGAAGAGGCCATTCATTTGAAGAGGTGGTAGAGTTATTTCAGAGGGTTGGCAAGTGGTTCTCACTCTTCCTAGTGTTATGGCTCTTTAGCACAATTTCTAATGTTTTGGTGACCCCCAATCATGAAATTATTTTCATTGCTACTTCATAACTTTAATTTTGCTTCTGTTATGAATCATAATGTAAACATCTGTGATTTTCAATGGTCTTAGGTGACCCCTGTAGAAGAGTAATTCATCCACCAAGGGATCATGACCCACATGTTGAGAACTGCTCATTTAAAGGGTGTATAGGAAAGAAAAATGTGTTATAATTTAATTATTATCTCAAAGAAAAAAAGAAAGAAAAGAAAAGAAAAGGAAAATAAAAACCTAAAATACAATAAATGAGTAATAAAGAGAGAAATTTGATAGTCAGTTTATTTAAAATATATTACTAGATATCCTAGTTTCTGAATGGCTTTTGTAAATAAAGAATATCATTTAATCTAAATTCTGTTAGGACAAACTCTTAAAAACAATGTGCTAGACATATGGATCTGATGCTAAGAGTGTTTGCTGCCCCTGTCAAGGACCAGAATTATGTTCCCAGTACCACCACCAGATAGCTAAGAGTCAGTGGTAACTCTGGTTCCAGGGGAATCAACACTCTCTCCTGGCACTCACACTCATCCCATAGTTCCAATGTTTTAAAATAAAATAAATTTTAATAATTAATTATAAAAATGTGAAAATGTAAGTCAGTATTAGTTCATAATTAAAATGTTAGATAATACAATAACTATGTTAAAATATGATATTACATAGGGCTACAGGAACTAAAATAAAATTTTTGTTTCAGAGTAATGTTAAATTCACATTATGCATTAAAATGCTAATGAGGCAACTCTATAAAATTATCAGGAACTGCATTAACATTCAGACTAAAAGCAGTTATCAGATTCTGTAAATAATAGCAAATTGCTTAATAAGATTTATTGGTTTTAAAATTTTTGAGTGTTAGCCAGTCATGGTGGAGCACTGGAGAGGCAGAGGCAGCAGGAACTCTGTTTTTTTAAGGCTAATCAGGTGTAAAAAGTGAGGTCCAGGAAAGCCAAATGGTTGTTTTTCCAAATAAATAGTTAAAATTGTTAAATTATATATAGAATTAAAATTGTTTTAAACTGAGAGCACATAATTGAAAGCACTGATATATGAATTTCATGAAAACTTAAAAAAATATTTAGGTATAGTCAATTATCTTTTAAAATAATTATTAACATTTATCATGCTTTTTTTACTTAACCCATTTCTAAGAAATGTCCTTTATACTCCATATTTTCCATATTTGAACATATTTTCACCCCCCCCCACTTTAATTTAAAGCTAGTATTTTAGGACCCAGAAAGCTGATTTAGCATTGAGGAATGCTTACTGCATTTTAGAGGACCTGGTTTCAGTTTTCTAGAATCTACAAGGGCAACACAAGCTCTTTAACTTTACTTCCAAAAAATCCAGTGCTGTTTTCTGGCCTATGTGGGTTCCTACATGTATATGGTTCATATATGCGGAGGTGGACTTACAAACACACACATTAATTAAATTTTAAATATATTTTATTAATTTATTCATATTACATCTCAATTGTTATTCCATCCCTTGTATCCTCCCATTCTTCCCTCCCTCCCATTTTCCCCTTACTCCCCTCTCCTATGACTGTGACTGAGGGGGACCTCCTCCCCCCCCACGGCCCCCCCCGTATATGCTCATAGGGTATCAAGTTTCTTCTTGGTAGCCTGCTATCCTTCCTCTGAGTGCTGCCAGGCCTCCCCATCCAGGGGTCGTGGTCAAATATGGGGCACCAGATCTCGTGTGAAAGTCATACCCCACTCTCCACTCAGCTGTGGAGAATGTCCTTTCTATTGGCTAGATCTGGGTAGGGGTTCAAAATTTACTGCATGTATTGTCTTTGGCTGGTGCCATAGTTTGAGCAGGACAGATCCACCCACTATAATGTTCTATTTGTAGGTTTCTACAACCCTCTGTTGTATTTTAATTTTATGTTTTCAAGACATAAGTATTTTAATTGGAAAAATTAATCTCTAGTTTTGCCTAGCTGAATGTCTGTGCACCATGTGCTTATAGACTACCTGTAGAGGCCAGAGAAGAGCATCAGGTGTCCTGAAACTGCCTGGTAGGTGGTGGGAATTGAACCTGGGTCCTCCAGAAGGGCATCCTATGCTCTTCATCACTGAGCCATCGATACAGCCACTATTATGATCTTTCAAAAGGAATTCAGCTTCAAAAATAAGCCATGGATAATTGAAATATAAGCCAATCTCTCTTAAGAAAGCTTTGAGAGCCTTGACAGATTGCTCAGTGTTTATGGGCACAATGTTTCTCTTCTACAGATCATAATTCACACCCCAATACCCACATATGGTGGCTCACAACCACCAGTAACTGCAACTCCAGGGGATCTGACATCCTCTTTTGTCATCATAAGCGCAAGCATGTATGTGTATGTGCATATGCATGCACACATGCCCACTGGCCCACCAAAAATAAGTAAATACATATTTTTGAAAGAAGAAACTCTTAAGAAATATTAATGGTAATAATGCAAACTATTAGATATTATAATAATGAGTTTAAATTGCTGTACAGAATCATTTTACAGACTAATATGAGTTCACAGGTATTCTGCTCCTAACCCGAGTTAATATCTCCCACCTGCTTATTAAACCAACCTTTGTTCTTTTCATCCATGTAGCTCTTTTCTTTCACATGCCTTTCATAGTGATTCATATAGCTCAGGACTGCATAGTTTCTGAGAATCTTCTGAGAATATTCTGAGAATATTATGCATATTATATAAGTGTTTAAATAAAATAATAGTAAATAGCCTTGGCATGAATATAGCATAACAGGTGTTTATAAAAATATTTATGGGAATGTAAAAATGAAAGTAGCAGTTTAAAAACTGGTAGATACTACTAACTCCATTGCTTCCTTTTCTGGGCAGAATTGCACTTAGTAATATATCTAAAGCAGATGAGTGGGTGCATGAATAACGTAAATCACAGAAGGCAGCAAGCTGAAAGCAACCTAAATGAGTATCAGTAGGAAAATGATTAATAAAGAAAGCATAACACAGTAGAATAGGAAATAGTAATAAGGAAACGATACATCCGCTGTCACACACAACAACGTAGATAAACATCAAAAACAGTACTTAAGGGAAACTTACTAAACTCATAATATAGAACTTTGTATAAACACAAGGAAAAGGAAACCCGCGTAAATCCACAGTATTTAGCAAGGAATAATTGCATATTACACATGCTAGAATTGTACTTCTTTTGAATGACTTCAGTATATTTGTGCTCTAAGGAAGTAGATGCTAGTTTTAAAATTATCTTTGAGTTATCTCAACTTCAAGGTTCAAGGTCTCTGATTTCACAGGACTTTCCCTTAACACAGTGCTCTGTGTGTGTGTGTGTGTGTGTGTGTGAGAGAGAGAGAGAGAGAGAGAGAGAGAGAGAGAGAGAGAGAGTTTTGTATTCTGCATGTGTTATTTACTTGGTCTAAATGGCTATCCTATTGTGAGGAGGCATGAGATTGGTCTTGTTGTAAAAGATTCCTTACTAATGAGCAAGCTAACTAGTGCATTTTCTTAATCATGCATTAGACATTTGAAGTCAAGAATTTTTTTTTTTGGAAAACATGAGTAAATGTCTATGCTCTTTTAGATAGAGTTACTTAAAGTAGACTGCATCTCAACATTCAAATGAAGTAGATAACAACAGGATCATAAAGAGATCTAGGGAAGCTCACATGATGAGGCCCTGCTCTCAGATTCTGAGGGAAGGATTACATGCCATGAGCTAATGGTGGTACTTATACATCCAAAGTAAGGCAGCAGGAACACTTCAAACACTGAAAGGGAAAATGAGTGTAGGAATTGTCAACCATTACATTTAGATTCCATATTATCACTATATATTTTATATTCATAGTTGGAATATTTCCAGGATAATAATTGCTGGTGAGCACTTTAACAAAGTTTATAACCAACTACTTTCAATTCTTTTATAAAGTCACATATAGAACATTCCAAATATAAAGTAGCTGAAATTTTTTCTGATTATACTAGCTGCCTATAATCTTGAGACAAGCTAAACAGAGCCTTCCCTGTTTCTGAATTCACTGACATTTAAAAAGAACAAACGTCATTAATCTTATGTACTCTTAAATATGAATTGCAATCTCATATCTTCTCTGGAAAATTTATTGACATTTTATAATTTAAATCAATATTAAATTGATTGTGTCTAGTTTTTGGTGTAGATATATTTTATGTTATAACATTGTGAGTATGGAGATATTCGTCTGTGCAACATAGGTAAGACTATAAGCAAATACAGCACATATGAGTAAAGAGTAACCACAGAGACTCTCCTCATGTGCAGTAAACCCTAAAATTGCTACTTGTAATATTACCATAAGTTTAAACAGATGGACTTGAGCAACTTCACTTAGTCACAAATGAAGAACCATTGATTACGATGAACTGGAGAAGATGTTGCTGCCTTGATACATTCTTTAAAATCCTGGGCATTACCCGTATCTACATTTTCTCAAAATGCCTAGAAATGTGTGAGAATAATTTCTGGAAATGGTGAAATTAATTAAATATAAGTTTCTGTAGAGTATACTTTATTACTGTTTAATTTTAGTCGACGGATGACTAATGGAGGTAAATGAATTAGATAATTCAGAAAAAAAAATCAGGTTTTAGCATATTCATGTCTTTAAAGTTATTTACATTTTCTTTTACCTCTTCCATCTTTTAAAGTTCCCTTAAAGTGAAAGTATATAAGGTAAATTGAAGACCAAAAGTATAATTGCAATTGCATTCTTGCTTTACATTTAGAGCGTAAAGCTACTGGTCCTCAAGGACACAGACCCTTTATTACCAACACCAGTGAAGCCTCTCCTACCTAAGAGAAGGGTACACAAATGCAGACAATGATGCAGTATGAGAGTTGTAGATGTAGATTGGAGAACTTTGCCCCTCCTCTTGCTGAAACATTAGAGAAAACAATTCAGTTTAAACATTTAAACAATTAAAAAATTACAGCCAAATTTTAAGTGAGAGCAAATTGGGAAAAAACTGCTTTGTGAATTCTTGTTGCATTATCCATGATAAATATTGGATGTAAAAGTGGTACATACCATATTAAAAGCCATGACCTGCAAGTATGGGGCTAAATCAATAGTAAGAACCTAATTGTTCTCTTTACTTAATTCCACTGTAGAGGTCAGAACACTTTGTCTTCTGAGACTGGAGGAATACGAAAAGGAGAAGTGCTGCAATTGCAAACATTTTCACAGATGTGTGAAGTTATAGAAGAAATGAGTAAAGCATATATTTATTTGCTTAAAAAAATTCCATATCTTTACTCCTTAATCTGTGGACATAAAAAATAACAACAGAAATTAAATAATATATTATTCATTAGTCATTCAAAAATTCCAAATTTTAATCAGGAGGCTTTGTTGTATGGCCACTTTTCTTAAATAGTGTTACGTTCGGTTATTCTCTAGTTATCTGTCTGTATGTTAATTTAAACTAGTTGATATATATATATATATATATATAAGCATTTTTGAATTAATTTAATATTCATGTTTATTTCTAAGTTTATACTTACAGGACATACCTGTCAATGTTGAACCTCTGTTTACCATGCCCCTTAAACACAGAGAGTTTATAAAAAATAGATAATGTTCACTCCAGGAAAGTGTATACATACTTACTTAGGTAATTCTTTTTTTTTTTTTTTAAAGATTTATTTATTATGTATACAGTGTTGTCTGCTTGTAGGCCAGAAGAGGGCATCAGGTTACATTATAGATGGCTGTGACCCACTATGTGGCTGCTGGGAATTGAACTCAGGACCTTTGGAATAGCAGGCGGTGCTCTTAACCATCTGAGCCATCTCTCCAGCCCCCAGGAAATTATTTAACATAAATTTTAAAGGGGGTAATCACAGTTCTACTACTTTATAAATTTCCACAAAGTCACCCATAGTGTTAATAAAAAAAATAATTAAAAAACACCCGAAATCAGATTGACAAGGTGGACAGGGTTGGTAGAGGTAGTTTAGATGATGGAATAGATGTGCAGTGTGCAGTTTACACATATATGAGACTGTCTAAGATTAAAGGAAACTAATAAACATTAAAATCCCCAAACCGCAATTGTAGTATTTCTTTTTTATTATAATTTTACTTATACATTTATATTATTACACATAAATAAAATAAACTACCTACAGCAAGAAAGACCCCGAAATGACCAGAAATTATATATATGTTACATTCATAGTGTTTTGGCTATTTCTATTTGGCAATCTTGAGGAAAACATCTTTCTTAACCTTTTTTTTTTTTCATCTTTTTCACTTTTTTTTTAAAATTAATTTATTCTTGTTACATCTCTATGGTTATCCCATCCCTTGTATCCTCCCATTCTCCCCTCCCTCCCATTTTCCCCTTACTTCCCTCCCCTATGACTGTTCCTCAGAGGGATTACCTCCCTCTGTATATGCTCATAGGGTATCAAGTCTCTTCTCAGTGACCTGCTGTCCTTCCTCTGAGTGCCACTAGGTCTCCCCCGCCAGGGGACATAGTCAAATGTGAGGCACTAGAGTACTTGAGAAAGTCAAATCCCTCTCTCAAGTGTGGAGACATCTTTCTTAATCTTGGTGCGTCTAAAATTCTGAATGTAAACCGATATCGGTCATATCTCATCTGTGGCAACTTAAAACATCTACCTAGACCTAAACACATCTTAGCCCCTAAACAACTAAGCTTAATTGTAAAACTAAACCATCTGATCTTCAACCCGTCATGGACTTGAGAAGGAATGAAACTTAATCAACAGCATAAACCGGAAGTGCAGGTTAGCAGCTTCCAAAATGAAAAAGTAGCAGAAACAGTTTGCTGCCTTAACAGTCACCCAACACTCTCTATAACACTGGAGCATCATCTTCAGCCTTTTGGCCCAATATATCTCACAGACAGTCATATTGAGGCAGGAACTATTGAGGACTTGCTTACCCTGTCTTGGCAGAGTTGGCTGTTAACTATGCCTGCATCCGATCTTGCCCATTTTTAGGCAGAATTCTGTCTGCGGTGAGGACATTTTGCCCACTGGGTTGTTGCCACATTTGATGCTATCTCCATAAGAAGGTTCTTTGATGCTCATCACCTTTTGAGTGAAGCTCTGTGTTTCAGTGTGCTTACACAGCATCTCCTAGCTGTCTGAACAAAGAAATAGCCCAAGCTGTCTATGTCAACTCAGGCAGGGCGATATTTTAATCTATGTCTCTCACTTGTTTTTCCTTCCTGTCATCAGTTGTTAAATTTTGTTTGTTAAGGATTGGTGTTGCACCAGCATGAAAAACAATCAATATCTTGCTGTATACACACTTTTGTCTTGATGGTCTTTGGCAGATGTAACTCTAAGATCTTTCTAAAACTGGTTAAGACTATTCAAGATATAGAAAGATCCTATTACGTTATCACATTCAACGACAAAGAGGCCAACTCCTAGGTAGACGGAAATACAGAGAATACATTTGTCATCACAGAGAGGAGTGTAACATAATGCAGAGCTTTTATGCACCAGTGTATCCAAGTTCTGAAGGCAAAACTGCCATTCTTCAGGAACTGGAACTGGATATAAGCTCAGTATCCTGATATGCTCTTCCATCTTGTTTTGAAAGTAGGGTTTTATTAATATTTAATACATAGGATATTATCAATATGTAAAACAAATACAACGCATATAAAAACAATATATAAATATACCTATATGTACTGTTATTTTTATGAAATACTATGGTTTGACCAGATTTAAATATATTTATATTACTTCAATTTGACCCAAATGACCTTCTGTATAATGCCTTTCTTAGGAACATTTTCACTGATCATGTCTTTCCTCATGTTCAACACTAGGTGGTTTACTAAATATTCTTATTAGAAAATATTAATTATTCAAGAAATATTTATGATTGAGTATTAACTGTACATGTAAATGGATGCATTCACATGTATTTTAATATTGGAAAGACACATAACAAAATATAAAGACAGTGAATTTGGGCCTTTTTACACATATCATTTATAATCTTGTTTCAATTTAACAACATGTATAATCTTGTTTTGTTCCTTTTTATTTTGACTTATCTTTGGGCGTGTGTGCTATGCATGTATGTGTATACATATATTGCATATGTGTGGGTATATATGTGGGTGAGTGTGCATGCATGTAGTTGCAAGTGCATAGAGAGGCCTGAGGCTTATGTCATGAATTATCCTTGATTGCTTTTCCACCATGTTTATTGAAGTAGGGTCTTATTGAAAAGCAGAGCTCACCAATTTGGAGAGTCTGGCACTCTTACTTCTTCTGTATGATCCCTTGTTTCTGCCTTCTGAAGCTGGACTTATAGCAGGCTTCCACAACTACCTAGATTTGGTGTGGGTTGTTGGGATTCAAACTCCAGCCCTCACACTCACAAGGCAAGCCTTTAACCACTGAGCAATCAGCCCTGACGTCCTCTTTGATTTATCCAATCCTCGATCCCCTTTGCTATCAAGGCTTTATTTTTGCCTGTGGTGTCCTGATAGCTGGTTCCTTAATTGCCTGTCTTTCCCATAGTTCAGTGTCATGTCAACAACCTGTTTCACTGCTATCAAGACTGAGTTTCTCATATTCACCTCCACTTTTCACTGGCTTTAAATATATGATATGTGCACCTGTCATTTTCCCCCAATTTAATCATGTGATGTGAGGAATTGTTTACGTGGTAGAATATCTTAGACCTTCAATATGGAGAAGAGATGGAGATTACTAAGACTCATCACTGTGTTTGAAACTTCTGGAAAGCCAGCTGTTGCTCACATCTGTAGCTCTGGTATGTGCAATCTCTCTGTCCCTTTATGTGCTGTGCTGTAAAGGGTTATTCTCGCTAACCTCCTCCTGGCTATTGTTATGCACTTATCCTCACACCTTCCTTCTTTGTGTTCACAAAGCATGGTTGCCACTAATTAAAATCCCACCTTATAACAGAATGCATTCTACGTAGTTGCATTACAGAGTCACTGGAGTTTTTAAAGTAGGGATTGACAGAATTAGGTTTATGGCTCAAATTGAATTGTCCATTCATTTGCAAAAATGGGATGACTGAATTATGGCCACACTCAGTTTCTTTTTCAAATATTATACATGGTTGCTTTTGTGTCAAAGAAGCTTACCACAGGCTTAAGCAACTAAAATATGCATTACTTCTATTTTGTTGAAGATTCTTTATCAATAATTCAGACATAAAGGGTTATTGGTTTGAAATAGGAGACTAGAGACAGTAAAAATTCTTAGATATTAGGGAATCATCAAACAAAATTTGAACTCTGACTGTCAGGCTTGGAGACAAGTGTTCATACCCACTGTTGATTTAGCCAGTCTTAGAAATTTACTCTCTCATACAAGCCCTTCAATTTTTAACATTGTTCCTATGATTAACAATTCATTAGAATAGTTTGTGGCCAAAACGTTAAATTTGACCTGGATTTGGCCATGTAAAAATTCATCTATAAACTGTTCTTAAAGCATATATATTATCATATTTCAGTTGTTTTTCTACAAAGTTATGGTTAGTGGTACATTAAGGCCAACAACACATAACAACAGGTTATTTTGTCATGTCTGTTAAATATTTCAATAGAATTCTTATAACCTGTGTTAGCATGCATATGCGTGTGTGAGCACACGCGGGCGCATGCACACACCCACCCACACCCACCAAAAAATCCAAACCAAACCAAACCAAAACAGCAACAACAAACAAACCTAGATTAACATCTCCAACCACAAGCAGGAAGCTGCTCTTCTTTGGCAAATTTCTTTTTTTTCCTTTTTTTTTACATATACATTTACATTATTACACATATATACAATAAGCTACCTACAGCAAGAAGAACCATGAAACAATCAGGAATTATATAAATGTTACATTCATAGTGTTTTCCCTATTTGTATTTGGCAGCGTTGAACAAAAATTCTTTCCTATTTTGCTACATCTAAAATTCTGAATGTAAATCAATATCTATCATATCTCGTCATTATCAACTTAAAACATCTATCTAGATCTAAAAATATCTTACTACGAAGTTTAAATGTAAGACTAAATGATCTGGTCTTCAACTCCATCAGAGACTTGAACAGGAATAAAATTAATTACCTGGGTATACAGGGAGTGCAGGTTAGCAGCTTCCCAAAATGAGAAGATGACAGAGACAGTTTGCTACCTGAATAGTCACCCAAAACTCTCTATAACATTGGAACATCATCTTCAGCCTTCTGGCCCAATATATCTGACAGACATATTGGTGAGGAAGGAACTGTTGAGCAGATTTCACCCAACAAGGCTCCACCACCTAAAGATTGGACAGTTTCCCCAAATCTTACTACTGACAAGGGAACAAGTGTTCAAATGCTTGAATCTTTGGGACCATTTCTCATTTATATGACTAAAATGCAAGTTTTATTTAAAACTGAGTTGTATACAAATTCATTTTGGAACAATTTTCAAAGTGAGAAAAGGTACATATTTTTTTAAAAAATATGATGTGTTTCACTGTTCTTGTTCCATCTTAAACTTCTTTATAAATGCTTAAGTAATCTAACTAACTTTAGATGAATATTTGCCAATACCTGTTGAGACAAAGAAGAAACAGTAGCAGATAGTTTAATTGTATCTTTGCTTTAAATTGCTTTTTGGGCCAATAATTTTACCATATAGAGGCATGAGCTCGGTAGAGTGTGATAGAAAAAATATAGTTTCAGTTTTCTGAGATGAAATATTTCTTGGACTGTACAAAGTGGCATGTGTTAAAGATGGAACAAAAATTAGAGTACAGGACGCTCTTGGACCCCTGGTAAAAAAGATAATGCCTGTTGTAGCCCCATGGCATCTCTAGGCCAGTGGGAAATCAAAGAATGATGCTATAAAATGTGTGGTAAAAGGCCTTTTGCAGAGATGCCTAATCAACCATCTGCAACTCAGAAACCAGGATGTAGAGAGAAGTAAATTCTTTTTTGTTGTTTTTTTTGTTTTGTTTTGTTTTTGTTTTGTTGTTGTTGTTGTTTTCGAAACAGGGTCTTTTTGTGTTAGCCTTGGCTGCCCTAGACTCACTTTGTAGACCAGGCTGGCCTCGAACTCACAGCAATCTGCTTGCCTCTGCCTCCTGAGATATTTTCCCGTCTCATTAGTCCCTTCTACTGTGAGACCCACTGAAAACCTGGGGTGTTTGGGTTCATGAAGTTCAGCCTACAGAACACATAGCAGGCTGGATGCAAGGTGGGAATTGTCCCTATAGGGGCACCAGGGAAATGACCAGCCTATTTACTTTTACATGAAATCCTGACACACAAAATGTTCTGTCTCACCTTTAAAAACTGTATGATCTTCTAAAGCTGAACACAGTAATGTAGAAGATAAATTGGGAGGTCTTTCCATAAAGCAACTGAAGCAAATGAGCTATTAGTGAATACTCATGCACAGATTGTCTAAGATGCCTCCTAATGACTATGATTATACTGTGTTTTCTGTCTTGTGTCAGGTGAGCTAAGAAATCAAGTGAGGTTGACAGACAGAACAGACTAAAATTCTGCAGCATCACCTCAGAAAAAGAAATAAACAAACGATTTCTTTTCTAAATAAACTCTCATGCATATGCTTTGGAGGAAGGGTTTCCATGGAGAAAGGAAAAGAGGTTGTGAAGTTATGTATCTGAGTGTTTCCCAATACTGAGTTTAAATGGCTATTTAATTTGGAAGTTCAATTGATTGCTTTAATCAAACCATGCTCCTGCAGGTGTTTCTGTAACAGCAATAAAGCACTTCACTGTTAATTCTAGTTGTAGGCTGGTCTGATAAGGAAAACAAGCTTGGATGACTTGATGGATGTTAAAGGATTCTAGAAAACCTTAATTAGTGCTTTCGGAAAGGAGCATTTAGTTACTGGTTCTACTGCCTTTTATCTGGACTTTATTTTTAAAAAGTCATTCTGTGATGAAATCTGCAAAGTTAGTTTGGGTTATTTAGCTGCAGTTAAAATATTTAGAAACTTATTCTTAGGTGTTTTAGTTTATGTTAATAAAAACAATATGGAATAATTTTATAGGTTTATTTTATCACATGATTTAGATAAATGATTTATTTTGGATCAGTTTTCCCCTTATTTACTATAGTGCATCACTTCAAAAATAACTTTTCAGGAAAATAAGTACAACTAAGTGGGAAGGTTTCTTCATGAACACAAATTCCTGAGAGGTTTGATGAAAGCTTATCCTAAAATTCCTTGTTGTCATTGTCAAGAGCTTTAGTAGTAGTGGCCCTAAACCTGCAAAATCTGGGCTTGATCCCAGATGCGCTCCATATTCATTGTGTGGACCTGAGATAGTTATTGTTCCTCTCTGTCTCCTGTTCTTTATCATTAAATGGAAGGAAGTAATATTATTGCTCTCTTGAGACTGTTGAAAACCCAAAGTGTCAATAATTACCAACTACCTAGAATGGTGCCAGGAACACAGCAAACATTCATTAAATCTTAGCAAGTTTTCACTAGCAGCAGATATGAATATCTAAATACCTAGACCATGAAATCCTTCAGGAGAAAAGTGAACTCTAAACTCCTTTGAAAATTATTTTTATGCTGAAATGGCTTTAAAAAATCACAAATATGCCAGTGAAGTATAGATTATTTTTTTCACCCAGGAGTAGAAACATCTGTCGCTACACAGGACATAGCAATTTACCAAAGCTATTAGAATGGCAAGGAGATATTCTTAAGGATTATTTTCTGGATAGCTTAATATGGGAAATTCAGATTTGACAATGAACCTTATGAACATAAAACACATTAGAAAAGTTTACCGAAGGAGCTTTCCACTGCATATGAGGATCGGCAGTGTGAATCTCCTCCTGAATTCATGGTCATTACCATTCCCTGAGGGTTCACACCACAGAGGGGAAGAATGTGTTTCCACTCACAGATTTACCAATGTTAGAGGTCCAGTTGCTTTGGGAGAGCAGGTTTTTAAAACATTTGCCATTTCACTGCACGGCGCTACACTTGAAAAGTCCAAATAACTTCCTTGTGTCTTGATTTCTTGTTCTACAAAACATTAGAGTGCTTTTGGCTTGTATTAGAATAAGCTATTCACAACCTTACAGATTATCAGTCAGAAAAAATAGAGTTTCAAGGTTTTTCTAATACTGCTATCCCTTAGATTTCTAGAGGGAGTTTCTTTTCTTATAAGTTACAACTGGCCACATAGATACTAAAACACACCAATGCCAATGTACCTTATGTAAAACTACTTTGTATTTACATCTGACTTATCCCAATCAATATATATACTTTAAAGCATCACTACAATACTTATAATATAAAATACAGTATAAACATTGTGTAAATAATTATGCAATAATTGAGGAATTATAAGCTTATCCATCCATATGTGTCAAATCAAAAAATATATATTTTTAGCCAGGATGGTAGCACATATCTGTAATCCCAGCACTTGAGGAGGCAGAGGCAGACAGATTTCTGTGAGTCTGAGGAAAGCCTGTTCTACAAAGTGAATCCAGGACAGGCAAGGCTACACAGAGACACCCAGCCTTGGAAAAACAAACAAACAAACAAATATATTTTTGTAATATATTCTGTATTGTGCTTAATCTAATTATGTTGGACCTGTGGATTGAGAGGCCTGACTCTTGGTGATTTTATAACTAAGTAATATTTAATTCCATGTCAAAAAACAAAAAACAAATCCCTTTTCCTCCTAAAATTTTTCTAATGCTTTCTGTGATTTGGCAGCTTGCCATCCAAGTTAAAGGCCTGGCCCCTACTTACAATATGCTTTGGCATTTTACAGCTGAGTGAATTTAATAATTTATCTGATACTTAAAATATGAAAGTAGTTGCTTATAGTGACAATGTGGAGTTTTAAAATAGTAATATCTGCATGAAAAGTTGAAGTAAGTGTAAGCTACAGATGTATGGGTGGTCTGTATGTTCTGTTTAACAAGATAACGTATGGATGGTTCAACCCTTGAAATATTGTTACAAGTGCCACAGATGCTATGGGTCAGCTGGTTATTTAGGATTGCTTTCTCCTTGTTGTTCCTAAATTAATTCTAAAGTATGTATTCATTGTATATTAATTATAGTATAGATGAAAATATCTATGTTATAGAATAATTGTTGTTTAGATGAATTGACTTTGAAGAATGTTTTGACTATTGGAGCAATAAAAACAAACCATAACATGATAGAGGAGCAAACCAATTTTTGATATCCATGTTCAGTTTGAGAGGAGAGAGTCTAAGAGTAAAATGTATTATCTTTACCTCAGCTTCACTGTGTTTCATATTTGAAAATGAACATAAGCTATTTTTTTCTTAAAATTGTTTATACAAAGTTTATAATAATGCATACAAGAAGTATATAAAATACAAGAAGAACCTCACTGTAATGTTGAGAAGGGTTTATGTTTCTTTTTGGGGGTACAACATTATTCAGGGTACATTACTATCCTGCATGTTATTTTATCATTTCAAACTCTAAAGTATCTGCCCATTATAAAATTCTAGAGATTCATCCTGAGAGCATAAGGTGTCCAGTTAGTATTAACAAGTATATTTTAATATATGTGGATGCGATGCTATCTTCATAGCTCTCAAATGTTTTTACCTATCTTCCTCAAAGACAAAACTCTCTTAGGCTGTAGCTCATCAAAAGATAAGCAGAAGGCTGTTCTTCTGTGTCCCAAGGGAAGGGAAATGGTCATTGGTTTGAGTAAAGAAGACCCAATAGTTCCTTGCAACTAAGTCAGATATAGCTTCACAATAAATGTTCTGAACTTCCTTCATCAACTTTGGAGTTATAGCCAGACACTAATTATGAATCCAATCTAAAATCCCTAAACTTGCAATGTGTTAACAATGTATGTATTAATAAACATTAAATTTTTATGAGCAATGGGTGAAAGGATTGCAGTTGTTGAACTTTAATAGATATAAAGTTAGTTAATATTTTATAGTTAGTAGCATAACAGATTTGTTTTAGCTCAGCATATTAACACACCATTCTGCATACTTGTCCCTCATGTCTTTACCCAGGATTATCATAGGAGGATTGAAGTAGTCTTGTGTGGATTTTTACACTCTAAATCCTTTCCTTTAAAGAAATAATCCATAAAATCATTAAACTTATATTCTGTAAAAGGTGGTTCTTTAAAATGTCTTGACTTTACAAGGAAAAATGACAATAATGAACTGATATGTCCGCTTATCCTCAAATCTGGTTTAAAAATTTGGGAAGACAATCAAACAAATGATGTGTATGCATTTTTTTTTTTTTTGTGATGAGAGTTTTAGCAGAGATGCTATTTACAACACATTTCATGCCAAGACTAATAATATAAAAGACCTAGATAAACAGTTGATTCTGTAGAAGTGTGGAAGAGTGGGGAGAGTGGTGGTTGGGGGGGTCAGAGGGTTTGCACTGTGAAGAGAAACTGTGGGCGGGGCATCTCTAAGACAAGCTGGAGACCTACAACATGGTAGACTCCTGGGAGGATATGTTACACCCACCTGAGATGCCTAGTGAAGAGGGGTTGGTCACACTGATTGAAGAGATCACCCTCTAAAACAGACAGGACTCCTCATGGAAGGAGAGGAACACCAGTCCACCCACAAAACTTCAACCCCAAATTTACCCTGTCTACAAGATATGCAAGGATAAAGATAGAGCAGCGACTGAGGAAATGTCCAAACAGAACCAGGAACCCAGCCCATGGGAGAGAGTCAACCCTTGATACCATTAATAACATTCTTCCTTGCGTACAGACAGCCTACCATAGCTGCCCTCTGAGAGGCTCCACCCAGTAGGGAATCTAAAGGATGCTGAGAAGAGTAAGGGGAAGCAGAGAAGGACTTGGAGGTGATAAGACCTCTAAAGGACCCAATAGAGCCAACTAACCTGGGACCAGGGTCTTGTAGAGACTGAAGCACCAACAAAGAACTATGCATGGATTGGACCTAGCCCCCTATACATATGTACCCAATGGGCAGCTTGGTCTTCTTGTGAGTCCCCTCATAAAGGGAGGTGGGGCTGTCCCTGACCTGGACTTTGTTGCCTGCATTTTATTTTATTTTTTTTTCTTTTTCTTCTTTTTTAAATTTTATTAATTTATTCATATTACATCTCAATTGTTAGCCCATCCCTTGTATCCTCCCATTCTCCCTCCCTCCCGCTTCCCCCCCTACTCCCTTCCCCTATGTCTATGACTGAGGGGGACCTCCTCCCCCTATATATGCTCATAGGGTATTGAGTCTCTTCTTGGTGACCTATTATCCTTCCTCTGAGTGCCACCAGGCCTCCCCATCCAAGGGACATGGTCAAATATGGGGCACCAGAGTTTGTGTGAAAGTCAGATCTCCTTCTCCACGTAACGGTGGAGAATGTCCTGTCCATCGGCTAGTCTGGGTAGAGGTTCGAAGTTTACTGCCTATATTTTCCTTGGCTGGTGCCATAGTTTGAGGAGGATCCCAGGGCCCAGACCCGCCTGTAGTTTTCCAGGACCCTCTGGATCCTTCTATTTCCTCATTCTCCCAGGCTTCTCACACCTAAAGTCTTAATATTTTAATCACTTCCCCCTAGTGGTGCTGCCTTGTCAGGCCACTGAGAAAGAGGATGAGCTCAGCCCTGCTGTGACTTAATGCTCTGGGGTAGGCTGGTGGGGGCGGGGGGGCGGAGGGACTACCCTTTTCTGAGGGACTGGAATGGAGTAGGGGAAGAGGGAGGGAGGGTTGGAAAAAGATCAGAGAAGGGAGGGAGCTATAGTTGAAATTTAAAGTGAATAAATAAATAATAGATGAACAAGAGACAGCTTTGCAATCCTGGATCGGTGATTGGGGGTGGTGTGATAATGGATGTTGTTTTCTAATGATACAGGATTACAAGTAATAAGAAAAGAAATGATCATATATCAGCCAAAATATACCTCAGTATTTTTAATTGGTCCCTCTCTGTTTACTATATATGTAAAAGTTAGGCATGGGCTGCACACAGAAAAATGTTATTTTCATTATAGCATGACTACTTCATAGAAACGTTAAGCTGCACACCCTAAAGCAGAGAATTATGCTTTCTTACTTCCAAATGCAGAATGGTTTTTAGCATTAATTGATAAAAACTAAAGCCATAATAAAATAATTGGAAACTAAAGGCTAGAACTTTAGACAAACGTACTTTATTAGATGCATGAAGAACTTGCATGTAGCACACAATGCTCAACTATCAAGTATAGGTTAAAATATTTATTTTCTGAAAGAAAGTAAGACCCAATACAGTACTTCATTTTGATTTAATTTGATAACACACAAACACACACACACACATCCATAAACACACCCATTTTACTCATGTTATTCACATTTCTAAAATGTATGTTTTTAAAGTATTATTTATTATTTTCTGAAGATCCCCAGTGTCTATTGTATTGTAATATTCCTTTTCACCTCTGGTGTTTTTACTTCTTTCATCTATATCTTTTGGTTGATGTTACTAAAAGTTTGTCAAACTTCATCACCTTTTCAAAGAATCAACTCCGTTTCTTAGATTCTTTATAGTTTTTTTTTTTTCACTTTGGTTCCATTAATTTCAGAGCTAATTTTGGTTATATATTTCCATTTTATGTTTTTGTGTGCCATTTGTTCTTGTTGTCGGTGGCCTTCTGGTCTGAAGGTTGGTAACTGATATTAATATATGATGTCTTAAATTTTGAAATTATAATTTTATTACATTTCTTCTTTCCCTTTCCTCCAAGCTTTTCGATATGTTGCTCCTCTCTCTTGTTCATATTCACGACCTATTTTTTTAAAAAAATTGTTATTGCATGCATATATGTATGTATATATATATTTTTTCTTAAATATAATGCTACCTGCAAGTATGTTTACAGGGCAGATTGTTTGATGCTGGACAAGCAATTAGTGTGTTCGTCCCTGGGGAAGAGGACAGCTTCCTTTCCCAGCTTTCCTTGGGTGCCAATAGTTATTCGTATAGGGCAAAGCCATGGGAACATTTCCCAGCAAGGTTGGCATGTTCACTGGTGGCATCCTTGTTCAGATTACATGTTGGCAGTTGTGTTGCTGAGACTTTATGAGCATAGCTTCTGACATTACCAGGAGACAGTCTCACAGAAAAACTTCCTATTCCTCTGGCTCTTACAGTCCATTTGCTGCAGGAAGTTTCTTTGATGAGGAGAGGTGAAGACTACACTTAACTTTGGATATAAGGACAGATGTTTACAGATTGTTCTTAGAGATTATCCTGGTTTATTGGCAAAGATGTGTTAGCTACTGTTTTAATACCATCAGTGGTATCCCTCTTGTTAAAATGTGTTATATCTAATTAAAGTTGGTTACAGCCAATGTATATGTACCAATTCTACACCTGTAGAGTCATAGTGCCATACTGTTTGTTTATGTGATTCATAGAAAGTATAGGTGTGTAGGGCTTCTGGGTGTCTCTCTCCCTTGGAAGGTTGTACGGTACCGTTTGGTATAATCACAGCTAGTCTCCAGGAGTGGGCAATATAAAATTCCTAGGGACTGACATCATTGCTTCCCATGAGTTTTAGTAGGATGTGTTTCCTCTTTCAATTTTTGTTATTTTTCACATTTCAATTCTTGATTTATCTGGACATAATATTAATTCAGGATTATATTATTTGTTTCATTGTATATGTGTACTTCCTGGGGTTTTTTTTTATATTGTTGTTGATATCTATCCAGCTTTATTCCCTTGTGGTCAGATAAAGTGCAGAGTGCTATTTTGGTTTTAATGTATTTGTTGAGACATCTTTTGCATACAATATGAGGCAAATTTTGAATCTTTCATGGCTGGTGAAAAGAAAGTATTCTTTAGTGTATTGGTGCAATGTTTCATCAAGTGTCTGTTAGTCCCATTTGATTCATGCTTTCATTTAAAATAGAGTTTCTCTGTTTAGTTTGTGTCTGGAGGACCTGTGTATTGGTGAGAATCAGGTTTCAAAGGAAGACACTGTCACTGTATTGGGATCAGTCTTTGGTTTTAGGTCTAATAGTTCTTCTTTTATGAAATAGTATGATTTACTGGAATTATCAGATAAAATAAAGGATATATCTAAGTAGTTACAATATTTTGGGAATCCCATATGTGATTTTATAATAGACCATTAGAATCCTATCTCACAGAGCTATAGTGTAAATGTATTGCATTGTGTGCAGACAGTGTCAGCAGAATTTTGATAAAGTAACGAGGTACACACACCCAGAAATCAGAAACTTCTGTCCCAGAACAAAAAAGTGCCATATTTTGTACATATCTAAATATGGATAAGTTGTTTTAATATCCTGCTTACTAGTTTGTGGGTTTTGTGTATCTTCTTTACTCAAAGAATCTGTCATCAAGACTGTAATCTTGTCCCTCTAGGCTGAGAAATATTGAGCTGGGAGCATTCCTGCTTACTATCCACTCATACCTGAGAGGAGATGGTACCTTTCCCTGTGACAAGAAGTTGATATGAGACTAAAAAATAGACTCAAAAGTTTTTCAGTAGTGAAGCATTTTATCAGTTAAATATAATCACTTTACATTTTGTTGACAGTGTTTATCTAGGTCACAGAAATTGCCTCTGTTGGCGATAATTAAAGAGTCATCAAAATTTAGTATATTGTTATTTCTTTGTTTAAACACCCATCAGCACGGTTTTTTCTTTATATTTATATCTGCTCCACTGAGCTGGTAAATATGAGAGATGTGGCACCGAGAGACAGTGTGGTAACAGAGAAGCATAATGCTTTGGCTCAGGAGACATTGTTACCTAGAGCAAGAATGACTACTAGGAAGATCATTCTCTCAGGGTGTGTTTTGAAGGACAGAAAGATTTTTTTCTA
>OU015744.1:16536621-16550985 GCA_907169655.1 Acomys percivali
GTCTAAAATATGCTGTGTGTCCAAGTTAATAGCCTCATGGAAAATACATTGTTCATGTTGCCTACGCAAGTGAGTTCAGCCTAGACGAATAATGCTATAAAGGGTAATTGGAAGTGTTATAACCCAGATCAGAATGTGCCTTAGGTACCATTAACAGTAGCACAATGTTTTTGTTTTGTGTTTTTCTTTTTCAACTTTAGGATTTATATTGCTTTTATTAAGATGAATTGTGCATTAAATGCATAAACTCCATATCTCTCAAGCCAATAACGATGAACCTATAACAGAAGGCAATGGCTTTTCCTATCCTTGTTTGTCTCTTATAAGTAGAAAAAAAATCACATAAATGTATTTCCAGTCTCATAAAATTATGTATGCATAATATTCAAAGACTTTTACAGGAGACAATATTACTGTACTATTATCAATCATTCCAGGTATCTTCTGAAATTCAGAGTTGTGATATTTTTATCTCAAATATGGCTATCTTAAGTCTTTCAAGACCTCTTAGGCTAAAAGTCATTTTTATAATTATTTAAAGTCAGTTTCCCATTGTACTTTAACTTGAATATTCTTAAGGGAGACAAAAATCTCAATGTTAAAAAAATGATGCCAGAGTCAGTCCCTGCTCTCCACATAACTGTGGAGAACGTCCTGTCCATTGGGTAGATCAGAGTAGGATTTCAGTGTTTACTACTTTTATTGTCCTTGGTTAGTGCACCCATCCACCCATCAAGATGTTCTTCTTGTAGGGTCTAGGACCCTCTGGGTCCTTCTATTTCCCCATCTCCTATATTTCTCTTACCTTGAGTCTCAGTAGGAAGTCCTCACATCTATCACAATCCTCTGGTAAGTGAAGACTTTTGTGGGACATGCTTTTTGGGCTAGTGCCCAATTATAAATGAGTATATACAATGAGAGTCTTTTTGCTTCTGCGTTAACTCACTCAGTATGATCATTTCTAGTTCCATCCATTTGTGCACAAATTTTGGGATTTCCTTGTTTTTACTAGCTGGCACTCAAAGAAAGAATAAGCAGGCTACCAAAATGAGACTATTAAAAAATTTTTATTAATTTATTCTTGTTATATCTCAATGGTTATCCCATCCCTTGTATCCTCCCATTCTTCCCTCCTTCCCATTTTCCCCTTATTCCCCTCCCCTATGACTGTTCCTGAGGGGGATTTCCTCCCCCTGTATATGCTCATAGGGTATCAAGTCTCTTCTTGGTATCCTGCTATCCTTCCTCTGAGTGCCACCAGGTCTCCCTCTCCAGGGGACATGGTCAAATATGAGGCACCAGAGTTCGTGTGGAAGTCATACCCCACTCTCCACTCAACTGTGGAATATGTTGATAGTCTATGACCATATAGTGGGAGAGGAGGTCTCCCTCGGTCATAGACCAAGGGGAGGGGAATAGATGAAAGCAGGAGGGAAGGAGGAATGGGAGGATACAAGTGATGGGATAACAATTGAGTTGTAATCTGAATAAATTGATAAAATTAAAATTTTTAAAAATGATGCTTTCCTGTCTTTCCACGTGACTTTTATGTTATTTAAATATATTGAATAGTCTATCAAGTGTGCCATCCCACAGCTAGGACTGCATGATGCAGCAATGACGTAAGCAATTAGTGCACTGTAAGTAAATTCAAAAAGTCATTTTCATTGTTCAACCTCAATATCAGACAGCATAAAGTTTTAGGAATGGACTCTGATTTCTTAGTGTTTCACATCATCCCCCATCTTATTGATCTCTAGTTATAAGATGGAGAATATAAGAGGAATATAAGCATGCTTTGCTTTTTAGAACCACCGGATAACAGAAGCCAATGTCAGCATAGGTACTTTTTCTTGTTGCTATGATAAAACATCCCAGGAAAGCAGTGTAGGAAAGGAAGGACTTATTGTGACTTAGTGTTGGGCAAGGCATGCTGGCAGGAATGTCGAACTCACAGGCAGCCAGGAAGCAGAGAGTGGTCGTGTGCCGATGGCCACCTTGCTTTTACATTTTTATCTCATTGACATTAGTGCCCACATTTAGGGTAGAGTTAAATTTAATTAATCAACTAAATCTAGAAATTATGTCACAGGGATGCCCAGATGTTTATCTCTATGGTGATTCTAAATCCCATCCACTTGAAAATCACAATTAACCCTAGTAGTCTAAAGATGGGCTTTCAGCTATTTGTAAATGTTGAAAAAAAAATAGTACTTAGTTGAGAAAGGAAACACAGATATATCTAAGGGGTGATAATGATTCTACACGGAACAAAAATAACTCAAAATAAGCATACATTGGCACTTCAGACAATTAGCTATTGCTAAGGTGATGGGTTTTCTGAGTGAAACACAATGCAATACAGTGACTATGTTTTTATTATATAAGTCATTCTTTGAAGCCCTACTATAGACACAGTTAAACTATAAATAACTACTGTAAAACATCATTAATACTTCCCTCATGAGCCTTCTGTACCTTGGGAATCTGGAGATGACTGCTTTCATGTACTCCATTACAATTATGAGCTTCTCTGTCAACTTCTGCCAATAGGTTATGAGTAACTTAGAGGCAGTTTCTGTGCTCTGCTTCCATATCGCTTTTGGAGCTATGTAACCTAACTATCAAAAATAGTACATGTCTGTATTTTTCTTGAATTGCCCTTAAAACAGCAGTTTGGTAGAAATGTTATTCAGTCTATACTATTGTTAGGCTTTCTTCCTCCTAAAAATTACCCACCACTACTGAGTGGTATGGTGAGATAGAGTCTAAGGAGAGGGCCCATTTGTTGTTGATAAACAGTTTGTTATTTTTTATTATTATTCTTTTTTGGGGGGGGAGAGTAACAGGTTTCGATATATGGATTTCATGCATATTAGATTTTCTTCCTGACAGAAAAGCATCTTGTAGCTACCAGGCCTTACCTGCAATTTTTGACTACCTAGATATTTGTAGTTGACAGTAGGTGGCCAAGATACTTATATGGGGGGCGGGGGGGGGGAAGGATCATATGCTATTTCTCTTTCTGACCCTGGGTTGTTTTGTTTAGTATAATGTTTTTGTAGTTCCATAATTTTCTTGCAAATCCACATCTTTCTTGACTCTTAACCATTATCTGTCTTTAAAGGGAGCATTGCACACTGCTTTATAGTTGGCTCGTGAGACTCAATGAGCCTGGCTGGAATCATAGTGTCCGTAATCCAACCACTTAGTTCATGTGCACATCCATAACACAGATTTTGCCTTTCACAGGGCATAAAAGCCATCATCTCTGATATTGATGAAGCTGAACTTATCACCTCATGTTCAGTCATATAGCCTCCTAAGGACTTCCTTTGCTTCCTCATTTTTTGGGGGGGGGGATAACTAGTCCAGTCATTTGAATTTAAATAATAAAGAACATATAAAAAAAGACTTGGTATCCACAAATAATAAGCTTCCCGCCAATGGTATACAGCCATTCTAACTCAAATAAAGCAAAGTCCCCAAAGTTTAGGATAATTTGCTAAAATAAGAAAGTCATTAAAATAACAAATTATAGATCTTCATTAATGTATCAACATATTTTCAGATCATACTAATATATTTAGTACAAAGATGTTTTTATACATAATAGGCACTTAATAAAGAGTTTAGAATTTGTGAATACATTACTATTTCTCATTTGATACAAAAAGAGAGATATCTTGTTTTAATTTCCTTTTTAATACTCTGTCTGGTAGTCAAGATAAATACTGTCCTTGATAAGTACCCTGATTCTTTGAGCTTGAAATATGATATTTACAATTATATAAAGGTAGAACCGTATCTATGGATTCTTGTGGCATTATATATCATGTTCAAACTGAAAGAAAAATATTATTGATGGAAAATTTAGGGTCTATTTTAAAAATTTTATTAATTTATTCATATTACATCTCAATGGTTATCCTCTCCCTTGTATCCTCCCAATCCTCCCTCCCATTTTCCCCTTACTCCCTTCCCCTATGACTGTGACTGAGGGGGACTTCCTCCCTCTGTATATGCTCATAGGGTATCAAGTATCTTCTTGGTACCTGCTATTTTTGTGAGTACAAATACTGTAGCACAGAGAATGATGCTAGAGATGTCCCACCATGTCTTTAGAGACTTCCAAGAGCACCTCTCCTGATACGCATTCTCAAAAGTGCAATGAAGGAAAAGATGGGTTCCTGCATTTTTGTATACTTTTTTTGAGGCATATAATCCATACCCTAAAAACTGGCTGCATAATTTGTAAATTATGGATATCTCTTGAAATAATTTTCTGACATGTTATTTTTTAGCATTTTGTTAAATTCATTTCTATGGTAGATACATTATGATATTGTTGGAATTTGCATTCAATATTAATCGTCATCTAGTTTCTTATTAAACATATATGTGTTCTCTGATTATTATTTAGAAAGTTAGATATTTCTAAATATGCAAGTATTTGTAATAAGGGTGATGAGAAATTAATTCTCTTCCATTTTAAAATAGGAAAATAGTTTGAACTAACAATGTCCTTGAGAAAAATTCTTGAAAATAAGATATATCACCAGATTCCAATCATGGAATATCTTTAAATTTTAATAATAATATTGAGTTGAGAAAAATGAACATTAAAATTATAAGTCGTAAAATATTTTCATGACAGAATATCAAAAAATGCATATAAGGTCAGGTCTTGCCAAAACTTCTACTAAAGATATCACATTAAAGTTATTTTAAGATATTTGAAATATACAATATGTTAAAATACTTTCAACTTATTTTTCTAGAAGGTGTTCTTAAGGATTTATGTTCATATGCATCAGACAAGTATATTCTTCTATTGTAATTGATATCAGTATGTTGCTGATGTGCTTAGTGTACATATAGACTTTTTATTTAATTTTGATTTTCTGGTAATCCTTCTCTAAACCCATAGATAATTTAATGTTCTTGGTTGAATTACACTGGATACATAGGAATGTAATAACCATACAAGCTGATTAGCAGACAGTGACACTTTGTGTAATACTTTTATGTGCTCTGGATGTTAGATATCTGCTTTCCTGGTTTTTAGGTTCAAAAGAAAATATCACCACACAGAAGTGATATAAAATACATTTTTATCTTTGAGTTAATCTACAAGGATTCAAAGTCTGCAAAGAGGAGGAAAAAAGAACATGAAGAAAGAAGGTGGGAAGGAAGGAGAGAAAAAAAACAGAGTCAGAGAGGCAGAAATGTATATATATATATATATATACATATTCATATACATATACACACATATACATATATATATACATATATGTGTGTATGTATATATATATTTCTTTTTCAGTTTTTTATTTTAAAACAAAAATACAAACACTACATACAACAAGAAGAATCATGAAACAATCAGGAATTATATAAATGTTACATTCATAGTGTTTTAGTTATTTGTATTTCACAACCTTGTAGAAAACACCGTTTTTTTCTTGGTGAGTCTAAAATTCTCAATGTAAATCAACATCTTTCATATCTCATCTCTATCAACTTAAAACATCTATCTAGATCTAAAAACATCTTGGGCCCTAAACAACTAAGCTTAATTGTAAAACTAAACTATGTGCTCTTCAACCCAATCAGAGACTCATGAAGGAATAAAGCTCAGGTAATTACCTGAGTGAATGGGAAGTGCAGGTTAGCAGCTTCCAAAATGAAAAATATGAGAGAGACAGTTTACTGCCTTATCAGTCACCCTAAACTCTATAACTTTGGAACACTATCTTCAGCCTTCTGGCCCAGTGTATCTGACAGACATATTTGTGAGCCAGGAACTACTGAGAACTTGCTTACCCTGTCTTGGCAGAGTTTGGTTGTCCACTCTGGCTGCATTCAAGCTTACCAATTTTTAGGCAGAATTCTGTCTTTGCAGAAATGAGAACATTTTGCCTGGTGGCTAGTTTGCCACATTTGAAGCCATCTCCACAAGGAGGTTCCCTGATGCTTATCATCTTCTTTGAGTTGCTAGGAGTTAACCTGTCTTATTGTCAAAGAATCTTTAAATTAATAGAAACTCCTTTAAATGCCATATTTTGTATATCTCTGAGGTTTCTGAACACCTTACTAACTATTTACTTTATCTATCTATAGAATCATACCTATCTGTTAAACCTAAGAAGTATATTCTTGTGATAAAATAGACTAGTAATTGACCTGACCATGATTTGATCAATTAACAGTTAGCCTTTATTACTTAACTATCCTAAACCACCTGCAATAATATTGATTTTAATTTCTATTTTGAGTTGAAATTTTGGAGAATGAAAAGACAACACATATTATGAGCCTTTCACATGGAAAAATTGATAGCTTTCTAGCAAATGTGTGTGTGTGTATGTGTGTGTGTGTGTGTGTGTGTGTGTGTATTCCATTTGATTACCTGGTTGCCATTTCTTTGGATGTGACACAGAAATTTATTGGTTCAATTTTTCTCCCATGATATATTATGGAATATTTGTGTTTTGATAAACATTTTTAATTCTTGACAGGCATTTTGAAGAGAAGCTACCTTTATAGGCACAATATGTTTGATTAAAATATTTTTAGGAGTTGAGAAATCTTTAGAAGTATCTTTTGGATCTGTGGACTCACTGCCTACAGTCAGAGAAGCAGTTGATAGAAATATAGAAATATCAATTGATTACATTTAATATTTTTGCAGTTTGGTGAAATAGTGAGTCAGGGGAAAGGCACTTAGGGTAACCCTGTTGAGGAGAAGGATCTCATTTTCATGAAGTGCTATGAGAGCTTCAGGATACAGTCTTTGGGGAAAGCGATGGTTGCTGTTCTGAGAAGAATTTTTAGCAAATAATTTGACTGCCAGGGAAGAAAGTTAATAATAATAGAATGAAAAAAATTACAACCTGCACTTCAAAACAGACTAGCAGTTGAGATGAAAATAATGAGATGGTTAGTCTTTAAGACACTGCCCCATGGTGCTGAGTCTGACTTTTCTCAGCAACCGTCATGAAATCTTAAAAAATATAATGGCGTGTCTGTGTGTTCACACAAGGGCACATGGAGCTGAGAACTCACTCCTTTAAGATACCTTACACATGGAGTTATAAAGAATTGAATCCCCATGGAAGTTAGGTAATGGAGACTCCCTGTTTGGCTAAGTCAAGCGGGGGGGAACATGATGAATTACAAAAGTAGACACCTGTGGGTGGCTCAGGCTTTAGGTAGGGGGTAACAGAAGAACTGAGAAGGCAAGTCATAAGCCAAGGTAACTCCAGTCGCTACTCACTCAGTATTCAGCAGCGCTCCAGTAACTTGAGGGTGGAACATGGGTAAAAAATGTCAAAAGACTCGCATGCCTGTCTTCTCTTGACTATGATATATGGCAAATGAACATGTTTCCACACTCTGATCAGGGAATTAGAATCAATGGCGACACTATTACACAGTGTGGTCTTTCTCTTCTTCTTCCTCCTCCATGCCTTTCTCACTCTCTGTTGATGACAATGCTATCATGTATGTTGAGAAAAGCGATGACATCAGAGGAGGATAGACCTGGGATGCTAAATATATCCAGGCGGTGCTCCTTCCACACATGCTCGTGGGTCCCTTATAAGTGACATTACTGCAGGCACTGCCATTTGTGCATTGTTAAGGTCCTTGGGACATCATGGCCTCAGTCTTTCACCTTCCTTTCTCATTGGGTCATTTTCCTTACTCAACCTGATCATTCTCCACCGATGTGCAGATACACGTTCTATAATATTTTTATATATTTTAAAATGTAATTTTATTGCTTATTTTCCTAGATATCATTTCTCCCTGTTTGGTTTATTTTGAAGATTTCTCTAACATACTGTATTATACATACTGTCTCACTTTCATCCCACCAGACTACTGTCCCTGCCAAAGTCCTGACTAGTTTTTGGAGCCTTAACAAACAATCCACTAGTTAAGAATATTTGATATAGTTGAAATTACCTCAGGAAATATTTGGTCTCTCTACTAACTACCTCACTGCTTACTCCTTTCAGTATTACTTTCAAGTTGAACCTCTTCTCTCTGTTTTCCTTGTTGGGTGGTGTGGGATTTTTTTCTATGATGTAATTATTCACTTCTTTTGAAACTCTGGATTGTTATCCTTCTGAATCTTATTTAAGTGTGATTTATGTACTGATATAGTTTACATTATTAATTTCTGTACCATAACTCTCCTGAAAACTTCACTCATATATTCCAGGTTCATGTGTGTGTGTGTGTGTGTGTGTGTGTGTGTGTGTGTGTGTGTGTGTGTGTGTGTGTGGTATGCATGTCTGTGTGTGTGTTGGGTGGTCTTTCGTCTGTTCGCCGTGTTTTCCCAATAATATCTGTGCCTCGCAGGCTACCTCCAATGACCCTTTTTGTATATGTATATGTATCTATCTATCTATCTATCTATCTATCTATCTATCTATATATATATATATATATATAATAGGCATCATACACTCACATAGATGTGTTCAAAATTTTCATTTCCCATTCAAAGCATCATAGTTATATTACATCTATAGAAAACATCTCCTTCTATTTTTACAAATGCATCATTTTGATTTCTTAGGCCATACAAACAAGCAGAAAGACACAACTGTTTACAACTTCCCTCACCTTACACCAATAGTCTAGTCTAACTGTAATTTCTATAGACTTTAGCTTCAAAACATGCTGAAGATCTAGAACATCTGCTGTGCCTGTTAACTCTTATCTGGCCAAAGATTCTGCCTGCTTTCCTAGACTTCATCACCTTTGTTTCTTTGTTTTCTGTCCCTAACCCTGAAAGGAAAGGACATCCTGATCAAGCTAAACCTGTATGTTATATTGTGCTCAAATGTAGTTCATTGTATTCTTTCCCAGAGAGTATACATGCAGGTTCTTCAGTGGCCTCTCAGAGCCCTTGTGTGTTCTTTCCTTTGCTTGAGCTATGGTGCCACCGTTAGCATTTCAGGGAAACTTGGCCTCATGTTTGTCTCTTTCCTTTGCCTCAGGTGGTCTTTCTTCTTAAACAGTTCCTCACCAGTCCTACCACTCTCTCAATTCTTCAAGAACCTTAATCTTCATAGACGTTTATTTTCCTATCTTTATCTTGTATCTTAATCCCCTGAAGAGAACATAAGCTCATTACACAAATTTGTTGTTTTTCATTGATTCCACGATGCCTACAGCATTGAGAAGAGTAAATGCTGAAGGTCAAGGCTTTAGGTCTGGTCTGAGGAGTTCAAAATAATTAATCAAGTCAATACTCTTCAAAGTATATAGTGATGTTATTCTGTATAAAGTCAAAGTACAGTTTGAATAAAAGACCAAAAGTTTAAAATTGTCCATCGAATGGAACAGCTGCCAAGGTAGCAGCCAGACTCTGTGCAGAGTGCTGAAAGTGGTATGGAAAAGTAGGGGAATGGAAGGACGCAGAGGGTTTGGAGCCCCACAAGAAGACCATTAAGGCTGGTGGATCTGGATCCAGGGGAGCCTGCACAAACTGTTGTATCAACTAAGGACAATGGATGCAGTGAACCTAGACCCTGTGTTCAGATATGACCAATGGACAGATCATTTTCCACTGTTGTATGGGAAGTGGAGACTGCCTCTGACATGAACTTTGGTTCCCACAATTTGATCAATGCCCCTTGGTGATGAGGCCTGGAGAAAAGGGATGTGAGCTATGCTGATGAGACCTGATAGTCTGTGGTCAAATGATGGAGAAGGAGGGCCCCTTCTGTCAGAGGTCTAGGGAAGGGGAATAGGGCAGAAGAGGGAGGAAGGGTGCAAATGAGAAAATACAAGTGAAGGGATAATAATTGGGATGCAATCTACATAAATTATAATAAAATTTTTAAAAGTCTCCCTAATTTTGTAAGCACATTGCTCAAAGCCTCTTTTTGATAGAAGAGATTATAGTAGTGTAGGGAAAAACTGGAAGTAACCTAAATGAACATCACATGACTGGCACTATACACTGCTATACATTTGTTTAATGGGGTATGAGCCAATCTTTACTAAGTACTAATGTATTAATATTCATCATAATTAATTTAAATAACAGCCATTATTATTCATTGGCTAATTTTTATCCACTGTAGGCATTTGCATAATTTTCCATAGTTTCCATGCCTAAAGGACTTAAAAACATTTGAATCTGTTCTCTAAATAGTAGGTAGGATTAGAACAAAAAAATACTAAAAATTTTGGGTGTTTGTTTTTTGTTAGACCATCTAATAATTTATTCTAATAATCATTGTAAATAAGGTTATGTTTATTAATATCTATACTCAATTTAATACTTTTTACCAATTGTAATTTTTAGAAGCAATACTCAGAAATCTTAAGGATATTTATTCATATTTAAAGGTTTTCTCATAGAGAACAATGGCAACTTATCTTTATTTATATTTTTTAAATACAATTGCCAACCACATTTGACTGTGTAACTTTACCATCCAATGTACTGTGTTTTCTGCTATAATGTCTGCTTTTGAAGAAGATCCACCAAACAGTGGAGATGACTCAGTAGGTAAAGACGCTTGCCACCAAGCCTGATGAACTAAATTCAATGCCTGGAACACACAGTAGGGGAAAACCAACTCCAGGCTATTCCATGGTATGCATACCCCCACACATGGTCATGCAGAAACACAATGAAATAAATAGATGAAAATAGTTTCTTGAACTATTGGTCTATTCAAAAAAAAAAAAGGAAACTTGTAATTACAAATCAAAATGTACATTTTTTATATGTAGGGTTTTCTTTTGAGGAAAATAATGTTGCACTAAGCTAACACAAGTCATAAAGGAATCCTTCAGTCTCTACTTTTATGCACCGCTGTATTGGGAACTATGCTCAGTCACATCTGTCTACAAAGTTTTCTGTCTTTGAAGAATAGGGAAACTCATTCATGCTAGCAAAGCTGATTCACATGATGTTAGCATACATTGTGAGTTACAGCCACACAGGATGCTATTTGGGTTTTCTTAATCTATTAAAGGCAATGTCGAATCTGCTCTTTGTGTCCATTCATAGCCCCTTCTCTGGTCTATAATCACGAGTACAACAAGCAAACATGAGAGGTAAGACTGCAATGCAGAAGGAAGTACTCTGTGTATCAGCTGTAATCCATGCTGGAACTGAGTAACTCAGTTTGAAAAGCGTGCTTGGGCAGCTGGGAGATGATTTCTTCCAAGTATTTGAGTACAATTGTATCCTTCATTACCTTAGAAGATAAAGGTTGCTATGAAGTTGTCATGAATCTGCAATATACCACAGACATGAACATTTTTAAATAGGTAGTAGATCACGGTTCATATCAGATCTCCAAAACTCTGCTAACAAAATAATTTTTTGCAATTTCCATCAGGAAAGATGATTTTCCATTTATGATTTCCGTAAATGATTTCAGGAACGTCAGGGAAGGCCCTTTGCCTCAACAACAACAAAAAAGCATTGTCAACACAATCAATGATGCTTAAACAGTTCTTTGCTACAGTGAGATATTAAACTGCAAATTCTGCCAACTCTGCATCTGGTTTGTGTTGTAATTTAGAGTCAAGTACAAGCGTCATCAAGCACACCTAGAAAAAAAAAATAAAGGTTTGTGAACAGATGCCAATAGTTGAAGATAAAGTGGAGAAGGAATTATCCAGAAATAAGCATACACACAGAAACAATGTACACTTCTTACTTAGTTGGCAGACTTTGTTTTTCCATTTTGCTGTGCCTGCAATATTTTAGAGTCTTGATTTGCTACTACTTTGCATCTTTTCCTTTTGGTCTCCTGAGACTTTTTCAAAAATTATGAATAGAATATTGTTAAAATTTTTACCTAAAAGACAGTAGTTCTAACATCTACTAATTCTGAGAAAATGAAGCATGCTGAAATGGAAAGTGCAGTAAGGCAGTAAGTCATCATCATTGTCGTCATCGCCATCATTGTTGTCATAATCATCTCTGCAGATACGAGAGCCACAGGCATTGGACTCTGAAAGCCTGAGCTCTGAAGCTAGCACGTGTGGGTACCATCTAGTTTTACATTTATGGGTTCACAGTGTGAGGGAAACCACTTCACCTTCATCAGCCAGCGCAGGTATATCAGAAAAGGTAGAAATGATGGAAATCATTTAAGTGAATTGTTAAAAGACTGATTGGAATAAAGTCATTTTAAAATTACTGATATTGTCTTAACACTTAAAATAGATGAGAAACATACACTAACAGAAGCAAAATTTAAAAACGAAGCATAAAAAGACACATCTATAGAAGTAGACAAAAGGCCAGTGATAGCTAAAACATGCTGTGTTAAAGACAGAAGAAGAGCATTTGAAATCAGCATCATTAGTCAGTATAATTGTATTTTGATCCATGTGTGCATTTATTTAAGCCACACAAATCTTAAATATTTGTTATAAGGCAACAATTTGCACAGAATATATTTAAAAGATAGTACAGAGGAAATCTCTAGTTCCTTTTTTATAAGGTTCAGAAATTAAAACAACCAGTTAGTTTTGTTTCACGCTTGATATTTTAGGATTATTATTATGGGGAACAACAATGATACAATTATGTGTATTATTGTGGCTAACAATTATAGGTAACAACAAAACACACAAACACACATACACGAATGGGTTATTGTAACAAAATACTAAAGATATTAATAGCTTAAAGTGGAAACATTTACTCCTCATAGTTCTGAAGTAATAATATAAATGTATATGTAAAATATTAAAAATAAATAAATATAAAGAAAAAAAGGAAAGATAATCATAAAAGCAACATGCAAACAGGGCTGTTGGTTGGTCGGTAGGTTGGTACATTGTGAAAAACTGTCATTTCACTCTGTATTCACAAGACTTTGTGTGTTTTGTGCTGTTTGGACAATGAAACAAAGACACAGTGCTCTTCACACCTATCCCATCATTATTTTATTTTGACAAAAATCTAAATAAAATGAATTCTCAGGATTCTTCCTGCAAATATTGCCAATATTGGGAGTAAGGTTTTAGAATACAAATTTACGAGTTATACATATTCATCCTAAACTACGTATGGTGGCACACACTTTTAACCCCAGTACTTGGAAAGCAGAGACACGTAGATCTCTGTGAATTCAAGGCCAGCCAGTTTACAAACCAAGTTCCAGGACAGCCAAGGCTACACAGAGAAAAACTTCTTCTCAATCCCCTACCAAATTCTCCCTATAACAGCTATGGAAAATCATTAGAGCATAAATAATGTGTTTCTCTTTCTATCCGATACTAAAAATATCCTGTAATCATCTGTTCTGTAAGGACCAGGTATATAATTTAGCCAACCAGCCACCTTTGCCTATTTAGGCCTCTCTCAACTATGTCACATTGTACCTTTAATTATCTTCAGAATTAAGATCCAAATAGCCGTCACTTAGATGAAATGCTGATAGATTTGAGCCAATTGATATGGCACAATTTTTATTCTGATCATCAGGAAGCATATTTTTAAAATACATTTATTTTATTACACATGTCTAAACAAACTACATACAGCAGGGAGAACCTTGTGACAATCATGAGTTCTATAATGGTTATATCCATAGTGGTTTGTATTTGTATTTGTCCAGCTTGAAGTAAACGTCGTTCCTGTCTTGTTGGGTCTAAATTTCTGAATGAAATTCAATATCTATCCTATCTCAACTCTAATAACTTCTTTATCTTGATCTAAAAAGATCTTATCCACTAACCAACTAAATTTGATTGTAAAACTATTCTATCTGGCCTTCAATGCCCCTCACAAAATTGAGAAAGGATAAAACTTAAATTCCACAGTGAACCAGCAATGAGGGTTAGCAGCTTACAAAATGCACAGATTGACTTAGATGGTTTACTGCCTGAATTATTGCCCAACATTCCTATAACGTTGGAGCCTCATCTTCATCGTTCTGGCCCAATATGTCTGCCAGAGTTATTCACAGGGCTAGAGCCATTAAGGACTTGCTTTCCTTGTCTTGGCAGAGTTTGGCCGTAGATACTGCCTGCATCTAATCTGCCCACTTTTAGGCAGAAGTCTGTTTGGGGTAGAATTGAGGACATTCTGCCCAGTGGCTTGTTTGCCACATTTGAAGCCATCTCCATAAGGAGGTTCTTTGATGCTCATCATCTTCTTGGAGGTTAGCTGGTTGTTTTCAGGTGTTTACTAGTCTTGTTGTCAAAGAAATTTAGGATCATAAAAACAACTTTAAATGCCATATTCTGTGTGTCTCTAAGGCTTTTGAAGACCTTATTCAACTATTTTACCTCATATATCGATAGAATCATATCTATCTGTTAGACTTAGGATATATATTCTTGTCCTAAAATCTGACAAGT
>OU015744.1:16567890-16595979 GCA_907169655.1 Acomys percivali
TGTGTGTGTGTGTGTGTGTGTGTGTGTGTGTGTGTGTGTGTGTGTGTGTACATGCCCTCATGGGGAATGACGACAAACATGGGAAATGGAAAAGGTGGTCTGGATGGAAATTCTCTCCTGCTATTCACAATACAGGGACGGAAAGAGGAGTAAACAAATCTGAAGAGATTGCATTTGTACATTTGAAAGGAACATGGGTAAATCAAGGCTAAAGCTTCTTTTGATATAACTGCCCAAGGGATACTTTCCTCTGACAGAGAGAGACACAATCAGTTGTGAAGTTGGACCTACGCTAGAGTAGAGTCTAGGACGTAGTAAAGAGCTGCCTAAACAGGAGATGCCTGAAAAGCACACAGAACCCCCTGGAAGTAGATGCATGCATATTTTCCATGAAGGTGGACTTTGAAAAACATATATTGAGGAAAACAAGTGCTGCTCTATCGTGCCAAGGTCTTCCCTCTCTGACCCTAAAGATCTCTAACCAGAGATTTTTTAAAAAAAGACACAAACAACAACTAAACATCAAAGGACCAAAAGCACAGATGACATTAAAAATACAGCCTTTTGCTTATCTTTTTGTGACAGAACTGCTTAGGGATCTGGGAAAACAATAAATTTGCTATTACTTTAGTGTTTTAGTTATGTTTAGAGTATGTGTGCTTGTATGTGTGTCTCTGTCATGTGTTTATGAACATATGTTCTTACTTTATGGCATTGATTTGTTTGCTCTATTTTTTTCCCCAAATATCCAAAGATAAGGCCTTTGAAAAATACTTTAAATCTGGGCTGGAGAGATGGCTCAGAGGTTGAGAGACCTGTCTGCTCTTCCAAAGGTTCTGAGTTCAATTCCCAGCAAACACATGGTGGCTCACAACCATCTTTAATGTGATACGATGCCCTCTTCTGGCCTGCAGGTGTATATGTAAGCAGAGCACTAGATACATACTAAATAAATAAATCTTAAAAAAGTACTTCAAATGACCTGAAATGAAAAAAACAAGAAGATGTATGTAATGTGATAGACATAAAAATGGATACTGTGAGAAAAAGCAACGTTGTTATCTTTTAATTCCCCATAGTTATGCTCACCAATTAATGGATTATAAACATGGAATTATGCATATAAAACAGTCTCCTTTCAAAGGGTTTTAGTGTTGTTTTGTACTCTACATGGATCCTGGCTCACTTCAGTATAGGAGTCTGGAAAGGGACAGAGGTCTCCTTTCATCTAAGATAATTTGTCTCTTCACTAAAGTCAACTTAAGATAATCTTTATGAATTAATTGTAGAGTATTGTCAGTGACACTTTGGGGGCAGTGTCTCTTACATTTGTCATTGAATTAGGAAGAAATGACGTGAAATGAAGAGTAAAATCCCAAAACACAAAAGAATATTACTATGAATGTCTTGCACTCCCCGCATAATTGATGGATTGCTTTTTCCTAGCTATTTAATCTAGTCTTTAAATAAAGTCACTTTAATTCCTCAGATATGCACTATGGGCTGTGTGCACAGACGGTGGAGAGGCCAGCTGTAAATATAAATTAAACAGTGAGGTTGACCAGGGTCTGAAGAACAGAGCCCTCTCTATTTAATTTTAAACAATTAATGGTCAACATACATTTTGAGGCACATTGTGGCCCTCCACAGCACAGCTGTTCAGCTTTTGAGCATCCATAGATTTGTGACTGAGAGTTACTCTTAGCAACCAAAGCAATCTGCTTTTTCCTGAAATGAAGATAATAACCTGTTTAACCCAGTGTCCATTTGTGTAAACTTTGGGAATTTTTTCCAGTCTGTTATCTGGTGATTTTTCCCACTTGAGTAATTAGTGAGTTGCTAGTTGCAGTAACAATTTCTTTTCTTAAGTTAAACTGATGATACACTGTTCTTGATGGAAAAAATTGGGAAATAATTAAAATGTGTGTATTGCAAAGGATGAAACATAAAAAATGATGCAACATATGCATGATTTTTTCACTGCATCAAAATCCAATTGGTAGAGTTTTAAAAATCGTAGTATAGGAGGTTCTGTTAATAAAAGTGTTTCAGTAATACTGTAACAACATGTGCACAGTGCAGACTGCAGGATTTATGCCTATCACACACCTTTCCATGGACAGAGGGAGGCTCCTGAACATTAGAGTTTAATGAATACCAAGAGCACATGGCTACATATGTAAATAGTGGCACATACAAATTAAAACAGTTTAGCTGATTTATAACACCCCGTGTGCCTAATGGTCTGTTCTCAAAACTGATGCTAGAGTTAGACTTCTGTTGTTTCTTTTTGTTTCAGTTAGGTTCTTGTTTTTGTTTTTGTTTTGTGGTTGTGGCAGGGAATGTTGTCAAGGGTATTGGTAAAGTCTGTTTTACAATTGAAATCAAATATAGATAAAATTCCACTATTTATCAAATAACCCAGTGCCCCGTATGTCTAAATATTATAAAGATAAAGCATTTAACTTAAAAAAAAAAAGCCAGAGCTGCACAAAGGTAAACATGAGCTAGCGTCTTCTTTGTGGTGCTAATCATGATGAATTAGATCCTCTGCTGACCCCTGAGTCAGAGTCTACTGAACTGTACTGGGATGAGTATTAAATTAACAACTGCATATAAGGATGTTATGTGGCAATGTTAACACTTATGCTAGAGCTGTAGAGAGTGATAAATAATGAAGAGGGAGGGACAATCAAGATGTATATTAGTTACTTCTAGTCATTTCTTATGACTCTAGCTTCAAGGATACATTTAGTTCCCTCAGAGTGGCCTCAGTTGATCCCTAGAAGTAACTTTCTAGTAATAGTGTCAGGGCCGTGGGACTAATAATGTGGACATTACAGAAGCCTATGACATCTGAGAAGTATGTAATAAAGATAGATAAGAATAGAATAAAGTCATCATGAAAAATAAGTGGTGCACTACTCATATTCTACACACACACACACACACACACACACACACACACACAAATGCTGTAGGAAGGATCCACATCATCACAAACAGAACACATTTTTTAATATGTGTATGTATTGAGCAAACTATTCAAACCAACCAAAGAAAGAAATATAGGGTGGGTGTCTCACACTCTCCATGCATATTTTCTAATGCATGATTTTTTTTCCCTCTTCAGTGTAAGTAATAAGGTAGAGTTTCACTGTAGTAGAGGAAATAAATTGCTTAGGCATTAAGAAAAACGAGGTCTGTTAACAATTACATTTCTCCTCCAGAAAAAAGGTTACCAAGTACAAATGATGCTGCATCCTACACATTTTATTAAGGCAGTATAAGCTACAGCCTGGAATTAGCAAAAAAATAATTTGCTGGTCATGAACACAAAGCATAAAATCCTAAACCTGGGGTATTTTATTTCTGTGAATTGTTTGTTATACATCAAGGTGAAAAACAATTTTTGAATCCAAACAGACAGGATCTACGTTTACTTGAATGCTGGCATAGCTACGGAGCTATGTCTACTGGAATGCTGGTATAGCTACATCTCAGCTGCAAGCCACGGTGGTGTATATTTCCCAAGGTTGGTTTCACCTAATAAATTCACAGGTATTTTATAAAACATCGAAAAATGTACAGTTAGTTGCAACACTCTGAGATCTGTTAACAATGTATTCTTATTCAGTTCAGTAACACCTACTTTAGTGTCCGAGAGCCTGTGACTAAAGCTAAAACATGCGTTCCTAGTCATAGTAGCCGCTGATGGTCAATTAAGTTGACTAGACTTTGCAATATACTTGCTTGATTGTAGTTAGTAGATGATCAAAACTGCTCCTGGAAGTCAGGGACATGAGTTAGAAGACTATTCCTATGCACTGAACTAGTGTGTTAGCCGACCAAACTCACATGTGTGTCACTAGACAGTTTTCTTATCCAAAGTATACTGCTCATTGAAATGACAACATCCCACTTCCAAGTTCCTTCATCCAGTTCAGATGAGTAGAAATACAGCTTGATATTATGAAATAAATTCCTATTGTGGTACCACAAAGTATAGCATTCTAGGGCCTTATATTTCACAAATAGTTAAAATTAGTTCTATGTAAGAAAATATAGAACCAATTTTTCAAAAGAGCTACTATCTGTGATTACTACCTTCATCCCATTGGCCATAAATTCAAATAATTAAAATCTTGTGTTTCGCTTGCCACGATAAAAATGGAAATAAGAGAAAATTATGTTCATCTATTATCCCTTCCAATTTTCCTGTTCATGTTGGAAATGCAGACACTCAAATTAATGCTTTTCCAAAAGGGTGTATTGATTTGTCACAATTTTGTCATTGACCCTGGAGACAGAATGGCTGACTGACAGGCAGTAAACTGTCTCTGACATCTCTTAGTTTTGGAAGCTGCTTCCCTGCACTTCCTATTTAGGTAATAATTTTATTTCTTCTCAATCTCTGATGGGATTGAAAAGTAGATATTTATAGTTTCACAGTTAAGCTTAAGTTGTTTAGGACCTAAGAAAATGTTTTAAGGTCTAGGATGATGTTTTCTACATTGATAAATACAAGATGTTAAAATAATGATCTACGTACAAAACTTTAGACTCACTTAGATAGGATGGGCAGTATTTTCTTCAAGATTGCCAAATACAAATGAGCTAAACATTTTGAATGTAACTTTTACATATGACTCTCCTGATTATTTCATAAATGTTTTTACTGTATATAGTTCATATGCAAGATACCTGAAAATGGGAGATTGATGTATAGCCATCTCTCCACTCTTATTTATTTGGCTCGCTTATATGTACTGAGATGGTCTGTACTTCCATGAAAAGATTCCTAGGTCATTGCCAAAGCTTTTAAGCTCCATTTCATCAGTTATAAATTGCAATAGAAAATTGACCCAAAGAATTAATGTACAGGAAATGGCTCAGTTGGGAAAGCACTTGCCTCAGAAGCAAGAAAACCAAAGATCTGATGCCCAGCAGCTACACAAAAATAAACAAACAACAAAAACATATGTAACAATGGATATCTGGCATCTCAGTAATGATGACAGGACTGTGTCAAAAACACGCTGATCCCTGAAGCTCCTGGCTATCCTGACATACAGGGTAAAGTTTGAGCTCAGTCAAAAATCCGGTCTCAAACAATAAGATAATAACACTGAGATTGTCCTTTGCTATGCCCTAATCACATATACACAGATATGTGTATCCCAGACAAGCACTTTCTCACAGATCCAGACATTCACAGAAGGATTTAGTCAATAAACATGTTTTGAAGAATTCTGTAGGCTGTAAATTGGCACACAAATGTTGGCTATGGAATTCTTTTTTGTTTGTTTGTTTGTTTTATTTAGTGTCAAATAAGATAAATGCTTTATTGCACTATCTGTTTCTACCTCTCAAGGACATACTTAATGAACAAATATTTTAATGCTAATGCCCAATTTAGCTATAGATTTTTTTAGTTCAGTAAGCAAAATTATTACAAAGAAAAATAAAATAAGTACTAGTGGAAAGATTTTCAGGATAGTTTGCTACATCATGTTAATAACTCCCTCACCTAAGTCTATGAAGGCGAAGACCTCTCAACAAATAAAGGCTTGTCCTTCACTCCATGTGTGATTCAAACAAGGGGCCAATCCTGTGCTAATGCAGAGGATATGGCTGTACAGCCGACTTTGACATTAGGAGTGAATTCCAAAATGATGGCTTGCATAGAGATGAGCAGTGACTGTGAACCATACAGCACGGCAAATGTGACTCATAAATATTGATCACATCATATTCTGGTGGTAAACATGAGAAAGAATGCCAAAATGTGTGGTGTTCTTAAAATTCTAAATATTGGGAGAGTGAGAGAAAATGTTGATTTTTCCATCAAAGCCAAATGTTTTTTATTTATTGCATTTTTACCTTTTACTTATAAAACAATAACTCTTTTTAGAGAGTTACATCCACATCCAACACACACACACACACACACACACACACACACACAGTCAAAAATATCTTAAACCATAAAAAATGTGTAATTACACATATACTCTGACAGCTACATTTTCCAGGCATATTTTTATTTATTTTAAATTATTTCTTTTTTAAAGATTATAATGAAATTAAATCATTTCTCCCTTCTATTTCTCCCTCAAAGACTCTCATATAACTCTCCTCACTCCTTTTCAAATTCCTGTTCTCCTTTTCATGTACATAGTTGTGGGTGCATACATACATGTATAGTACCTGAACAGGTAAGTACAGCTTGCTCAGTCTGTGTAACATTGCTTGTGTGTATGTTCTGCAGGTTGATTTGTTACCAATTGATGTACTCTCTCCCAGTGGAAGGCTACTTCTGCTCTCAGCATTCCTAAGTTACTTGCAGTTCTTTGTCTATGCTAGCCTGTGTATCGTCTGTAAAGGTAACTTTTATTTGCCTGATGTAATTATCATCTCTGGCGCCTCCTGCTGAATAAACTCACCCTTTCTAGTTCTTTCCGAACTCTGGCTAGCTGATTCAACTCAGCTGTTCTGGCTCAAACTGCCACTCCAAGTAGACTGATTCAAACTGGCTTCTCTGAGATTCTGACTGAATTGCCATGGTTGGCTCCAAACTCTGGCAATGTGTCCTAGTCTTCTGGCTCCTTCCCATTCCCTGGCTCATTCTCTCTGCAACCTGTTTATGTAAAACTGCCCCCCCCCAAACTACTTATACTATACTGCTCTACTACCACCATTTTCTCTCCCTGCACTGCTTTTTAGTAGCCTCTCTTTCCTCTTCTGTCCTTATGAGAGTTGGTTGTATCCAAACTCTGACTCATTCTGTTTAATCTTTCTCTGAGTCCTCACTTTCTCTGCCGCTCAATTTGAAGTCGCTTTCAAATCTGGATGCTTCCTCCACAAACTAAAGTCATCTTTAGGGATTAAAGGCATGTGCTAAGGGTGTGTCTGTAGCCAGGCCGGATAATTCTGTAAACCAGGGTGTGTCTGCACTCCAGCTGGACCACATAGATGTAGAATATTTTGCCAGAACAGCCATGTTGCTGAATTAAACACTGAACTGGAGGATCACTCCATGAGCAAAAAGGAAGGCTTCCTGAGGACCAAGCCTCTTTCTCATTGTAGTTGGGAGAGCAGAAAGACACAAACTGTTGGGAAGTCAAGTAGAATTTATATAAGAGTCAGAAAGTTAGGGCCTTTGAGCTGATGGAATCTGTCTCCACTGATGGAGAAGTAGATACCCTTGCCCAAAAGCATCTTTAGGGGTAAAGGAATTAAATAGAGACCTGTTTTAGGAAATTCATGAGGATTGCTGAATTCAGGTTTCTGTTTACCCATTAACAGCCCTTCTATTTACTGGATCAGAGTCCTTTTGTTTAGGATATTGTCACCAGCACTGCCATTTTAAGGGGCCAACTTTAGACTTAACACCAATCTCTGTATATTATGTGGTTGAGACAGTCAGTCAGTCTTTATCTTCACAGTTCAAAGATACCTAGGCCCGAATGTCCTCCATTTCCTACTTCCTCGCCCATGTGACTTAAGTAATTATTTTTGTGTGGTGTTATTTGGCTTGCCTGAAGTGACAAGGCACCAGCAAGAGCTCAAAAGTTTAATGATGGAAACAGTTATCCTCAGAGAATGAGAGCTTCTAGCTCTGTAGAGGCCATACCAAGTAGCAGGGAACAGAAATAGACTCCTTAAGCAGGTCAACAGGAGTGATGGTAACTATCCTGCAACTATCTCAGCCTCTGTGTCTACTTATAACTCCTGAGCACATGGCACCAGATACTTGTGATTGATTTAGAGAATTTACTACACTCCAGTGGAGGAAGCTACTGCATCTTTTTAGGATATTATCTGCAATTTGCTTCCTCAAATATCCCCCACATGTTCTACATTTCTGTAGAGTGAGCAGAAAATCCATGGTACAAAAGAATCCCTACATCTCCTTGCCACCTCTACACACACACACACACATACACCACATCCTTACAAAGTGAGTAACTTGAGTTTTGCAGGGTTATTAGGAATCTGAAGTAGCTTATGAGCTCTCAGACAGTTATACAACCAGAAGCCTTAAGTAAGAGCAGATGTCTAACCTAGTTGATTTCTAGTGCTTCCAACGTGGATGGGATCCAAGGAATATGACACCAAGAGGCTAGCTGCTGCCTTAATGATGTTTAATTAGAAGTTCATCTTTTGCTTTTGTTATTACCCAGTCAAGTGTTTGGCAATGACAATAGCTTCACAGAGCTGTAGCCTGTGCTTATGGATAAGGTGAAGTCCCCATGCTAGCTGGATAGAGCTCTTCATTTATGCCACTGTTATGCTACCATTGCGTGTGGAGATTATGAGTGCTTAACCTGCTGGGTTCTCTCAGTTCATGATTGCTTACTTGGTATTTTTTCTGTGATGTATGAAATCTAGTTGAACCTGAACTTCAAAAGTCTTTCCACTTGGTGTTGGATTCCCTAAGCCCACAAACAGGCCTCTTCCTAGAAATGTTGTATTCCTGATCTCATATCACTTCTCTTCTACATCTCTAAAATATCTGCTAAACAACAGCATCATTGTGTGTATGTGTGTGTTGTGTGTTTGTGTCTGCCTCTACCTCTGTGTGTATGTGTATGTGTGTTTCAAATCCTCTGTGTGAGTATGTGTGTGTCTACTCTCTCCTTTGTGTGTCTGTATGTGTGTGCCTCTCCCTCTCTGTGTATGTATGTGTGCCTGTGTGTGTTTTTCTCTTCTGTGTGTATATATGTGTGAGTTTGTATGTGAGAGTGAGAGAAAGAAAGAGACAGAGAGACAGAGACAAAAAATGTGTGAATGTGTGTATATGTGTGTGCTTAGCTTGAGTGATTTCTATCTTAATATATGTTAAAGCATTCTTCTCTTTAGGAAATGCCTCTCCTTCAATGCTGTATTTCTAAGTGAGGCTTAATATAGGAAGTATATATCATTATACTAAGATAGTTAAATTTGACCTTTTCCTCCTGAGTCACCTTGCCACAAGTGAGACTTAAGAGGGAAAAGTCCTCTTCTGCAATAGTGTTTAAAAATCCAATGCAGCTGGCTTCTGGGAGTGTATGTTCTGGACCTGCTTTTTGGTACAGTCTCTTTATGGTATCACAGTGGCAATCCCTTGACACTATGATTTGACAGAGCTAGTGCCACTTATGTTGGGCAATTCTGGCCACTTAGTCAGTGACTCTTCCATGGCTGCCATCTTATTTCCTCCAAAACCCTCTAATACTCTCCAAAAACAAATTTATAAGTGGCATGAAAACCTTTGTTATATTTATTTTGATTTTCTTTAGAATTCTTTTCTGTTTTTTTTTTTTTTTTTTTTTTTGCTACTTGCTTACTGGGGCTTTCTATGATATCTACACAAATTCTTTTTTTCCCTACTTTATAAATACCATAGAACCAATAACGTGATATGACCCAAATGTCAGGGATGCTCACAACATAGCTCTGGCTATCCAAAACACTTATTTCCATAGAAAAATTAAAACATTGAAAATTACCTGGTAAATCATTGCAAAAGGCATGTGTTGCCTGAAAACCCCAAATGCCTACTATTTATTGAATTCTGTTAGTGTAAATGGAAGAGTGATAGACAAAATTTCTTCTCACTTGTAGGATATATATGATTGTACTTCTCAAAACATATTGCCACTAAAATCTTTACTGGTATAGTAGGCCACACCATCTCTACTGATTTTATCTCCTACTTCTTAGGCAAGAGTGTTTCACCAGAGCATCCCATGGAGTTGTTATTTCTTGCTCACTTGATCTGACTGAAACAATTTTATCAGTGTAATGGCCAAGTGAAGTAGGCTGCATAGTAAGTGGGTTGACCAGGTCCCTTTGGACTATGTCAAGACAGAACATAGGAGAGTTAGAAGAGCCCTGGGGCATAACTGTAATGAATAGTGCTTTTCCATCCTAGCAAATGAGAATGGTTGATTATCCTTTCTTGTAAGGCTGAAAAAGTACATCACTGTGGTTAAAAATGTTTCACTGGAGGTTATGTTAATCTGCTAGAGATGAAGTTATGGCTTCTGGCACAGCAAACATAATATGAACCACATTTAGCTAAGTTTGTGGTTATGCACTGCTCTAGGCTTTGGCTAGTCCTTGATGACAGGCTTGTTGAATTACATTAGAATATGATAGAAATACCATTATTTAGAATGTTCTGAAAGGGACTGTTCTTTGTGATTTTCCCAACATGTGATATGATAGGGGAATAAATGCAATGAAACTTATAATAATGAGATATGAATACATAGCAGATAGATGTGTAATATAAAAATTTTAGGATTAAATTTTTAATAGAATATACCTTTCATGAAATAGATCTTTACTTACAAGCCAAATAGAAATGGACATCATCCAAAGTAATAATTTAACCAAAAAAACTATGTTACAAATTATTAAAATTTGAAATTAAGGTATATAACTGGAAATAATATTAGACAAGCAGGAGAGAAAACTAAAGCCTGCAAGGGATTTTGATGTGCACTTGTGATGTTGCCGCTGACATTGGCCCCCAAACTACTCAGAATATTGTCTGCTCCTTCAATCACTTAAAATGGCTTGTATGACAATCTTTTTGGTTTCAATATTTTAATCTGAAGAGCAATTTGGAAAAATGTATAATTTTAGTTTGTGGAAAAATGTTTCACTGGTTGCAATCTGTTGTAACAGGTAGGAGATCAGAACAAAGGAGACAAAACTCAAGGAAAGAAGCATTTTGAAGAAACACTATATTCCAGAGACTTGTTATTACAACATTAACCATCTTTCTGTTCACCGTTAGGATTACACAGCATAGAATACATGACTATTTTCATTTCATAGATTGAAGGAATCCAGATACCATCCCTGATACCAAGTAACTGCAGCAGTAGTTTGACAACCATTTTAAACAATGATTGAAACGTATCTTGAGCTTGCCAACTGCTAGGTACTACATTAAATAACGACTTTGTAGTAACACAGTAACTGATTCACCCATATAGTACAATGGGGAAAATAAAGTCAAACTTTGGGGATGAAGAAAGTCCTTCACCCGGAAGTGAACTTAACCAAGGCCATATGACTTTGAAGGTGTCTATCCAAGTTTTCAACATTTACTCTCAGCTACTGAGTAAGGACTGACAACCATCAGCGTGTCTGCATATGAGTCTGATCAGGTCATATCAATAGGTAAAGCTTAAGAGTTGTCAGAACAGGTTTGGAATAAGGACTAAAGTCTTAGCACTCGGAAGATTCAGTATCACATATGATGGAAATTTAACTGAAGCGTGAATCCATTTCTGCAGCTATGGGGTAGTCATCATCCATGCAGACCTGAGACTTTTTGGTGACACGACTGCTGTAATATCACTATGTGCTGTGAGAAATTCAATAGACCACGGTTTCTAATACTGGACCTCACACGAGTCGCACTTGGTTTATCATTGCTGTTCCAATGGAGAGATTTAATTTTGTTTTCATGTCTCTAGTGAAAGAGTTCCTGGAGTGCCTTGCCATCCATGAACGGGTGGTTTAACAGTTAATGAACTTGATGCAAACAACATTAATTATTGAATTTAATTAATGCAGAGGGAACTTCTAATGTGCATTAATTACTCAATAGTTTTTAAATACTTAGTAAAGGGATATGCATGGAGCTGGAAAGCAGATTAGAGATGGCAAGTTCATTTAAAAGAAATTTTAGTTATTTCAGCTAATTATACTTAAAGTGTAATGGATCACACGATAATTTTGCCAATATTTTGTTCTAGCCCTATCTCAGAAGGATAGTAATGCCATTTGTCACAAAGAATGAAAATACTTCTATTGTTTTAAAAATAATTTTACTTACTCTTTTATGTTTTTCTCAGTTTTAAGTGAACCACTGCTATAGCAAAATGAGCTTTCTAAAAAGAAAATAGACAGACAGTTGCTTTTCTTCTAAGTGTATTACACTGGCATCTCTAACCTTTTATGCAGTCACATAAAAATAATCATAATAATTAGGTATTAATTATATATACTAGCTACCTAAGTAGCTAGTTTATAATGTATGTAGATGCCTTTGCTGCATCTTATTGACCAATATTTAACATGAGTTCATCAATTTCCATACCTTTCCTAATAATATTGCCAAAAAATGTTTTCCCATTTATAGGACTGTCAGAGTTTCATTTGTTGTGCAATATTAGAAGTTTCACTTGAAAATTACAAATGACCCAGTTCAAATACAACACATTTCATTGAAAATGAATTCAGATAGAAATTTTGTTCTCTATGTTTGATATTTTCTCAAGACTAGTTCCAAGTTAAATAATGATGTACATTCTAATAAGAGGGGATATTCTTTTTATTAAAATAAAAACAAAAATCTGTCCACTAGTGCGGGCATAGCATAGAAAAAACAGGAAAGCAGGACAGGCAGTTTGGAACAGGGAACAATGATCTTTGTGTGATTTTCTTTTAACAAATTGGCGCTTATTTGCAAGAACAAAGACATAAATACCATCTACTTATTTTATATTCCCCTCTTATCTTCTTTATTTCATACGTGGAATGAGGCCTCGAAAACAATTGGTTACCAAGATGAAAGCCTCTGGCTCTCATGAACTCGAGGACCAGTTTCAGACACAGTCAGCTTGCTTTCCTGCACCACTTGAGACTTCTTACTATTTGACATGAGCCTTTGAGCCCAATTCTGATCAGACAGTGTTGAGTTTTTAACATGTTTGTCTAGGTAGAAACAGATGTCTCTTCGGGGATTCCAGCTGAGAGAATGGTAAATACATTTTTGCATTTTCTCTATCATGGGCAAGACCAACAATGCAACTGCATACTAAGTGACCAGATTCTCTGCATGTGAAACACTATTCCAGAAGAAACTACCTTTGAATTTCTTAGTGTGATATGTACTTTTGTTTTAGTACAAAACATTATGATTCCGAGAAATATGTGAACACTACACGTAGAAATAGCTCACAAGAGGCCATACACAGCTTTTTCTATGAGAATTAGGGGTATGGATCAGGGGAATTTGACATCTAAGATGTCACAATGTCATGGAATGGTGAGGAGAAGGAGCATTATATGGGCACAATAGGAACATAGAGCAGAATTGGAAGTATATGTTCAAAGAATGATGTTCTGTAAGGCTGCGGAGATGACAGGAACTGGACCGTAAGTGGCTTTTGGAAGATGAGCAGAAAATTAGAGTTTGGTCTATGTTACATAAAATATTGATGTGTTACATGTGAGTGACAGTTGTGTTTCTAGCTGCATTCTTTTAAAGCTCACTTTATTTTTATTTATAAAATTATTTTTTTTAATTTTTTTGAGATGGGAATAAATTCTTCCCCCACTCCTTTTCCTCCATCAGACCTCCCATATACCCTTTTGCGCTTTCAAATTCATGGGCTGTTATTTTCATAAATTACTGTGATATCTATATAATATTATATATGTATATATCAATATTAAACATATTATATATATATTATGTGTGTTATATATATATATATATATATATATATATATATATATTCCCAAATAAATACAGTCTGCTCAGTTTGTATAGTGTTACCTATCTGTGTTGTGGTTTGTTTTGATTTGTTTTTTGGGTTTCTTTTTTTTTTTTTTTGGCTGATGGTGTGGTAGTGGATAACAGATTGGTATGAAGTTCTTTTGGGTTGACAGTATTTCCTGTTCTTAAGAATCCATTATTTACATGTAGCTCTTTGGTAGAGTTGAAGCCTCATGAACTTTGTTAGTCCCAGTCCATTTCAGTGAGTCTGTTGTTGCTCTTCTTGTTCAACTCTTGTTACAAATATTCCATTTTTAGATGCTTTGGTGGTCACAGAAATGAAACTAGAGTGAAAGCTGTTAGGAAATTGTACCTTCAATAGTTTATGTCAGGCTCTATACTTGTACATTTACCACAACTGTATACATCCACACACACGCATGTGCACACACACACACACACACACACACACACACACACACACACACACAAACTCTTAAAACCAGGCATAGTTAGAAGACTCGAGAAATAGGAAATTTGTATTATTATAATTTCCTAGATATGTTATGGATCTTGTCACACGTTAGACTCTTGAGTATGTGATTGGTGTTGAAGGCACTAGATAGGAAGTGAGGAGCACCAGTAATACTTTCAGCCCATCTTAATGGAAAAGCCAGGCTGGGAGTTCTTTGTCAGCTATCTCTTAATCACATTTGCATTTCCAGCATCTTCAGAAGGTCTGACAATGGCAGGCTTTCAGTGATTCATGAGAAGCCTAGACACACAGTAATTTATTTCCTAGGTAATAGATGACCTTAGGTGTAAATGATGAGATAGTAAGAGATGATGCAATAGAGGCAAATATTTGAAGAATTACAAAATCTATTATTGACAATTTGGTAATAGAAATAAGCAAAATTAAAAGGCAGGCTGAAAAAAAAATAAACATGTTTTTCTGTGTATATTTGACAGGCAGGAAAAGAAAAAAATAAACGTGGCTATTCACAAGGGGAATAGGTATAGATTGGACTGAGTGACAACTGTACTTCTGTAGAGAGAAAAAGGATTCAAGAATTGCATGAAGGAAGAAATGGTTAGAAGTTAGCATTTGAATTGAAAAGATGCTTTTGATGCTGACTAGGGAAGCTGTATGTTGTTGGCTTCGCTGATGGTAATGAAAAGCTTTAGGGAGACTGTGACAGGGTTGCATTATGCATCTCCAGTTCCTTGATAGTCTATAAGTGGGTCATTCTCCTCCTGATGAAATGATTCCTTCTTGCTGGACACATTTTACTCTGCTTTGAGGAATGGCCTCATTGTACTGCCATCATGGAATAGCGAGTTAAAGGATTAGACATTAACATAAAATAGCTGTGAGTGCCATCAGTGGTGGGCTGGACCATATTGATTTGATTAGCTTTAAACGTCTGAAAGGTAAAAATGGTCCCATCTTTTTCTTCTTTCTCTGTCTCTCCTCTGGTCTGTAGCAGGCACTGAGAAGTAAACCCAAAAGTGGAAGGATTAACTGTGGCAACCTAGAAATAAAATCCATTTAACTTATCCTGACTATCCTTGTGTAGTGTTAAATATAGACGGTTTAGTATGGATTTATGTAATGAGCTCACAAATTGATTTTACAGTATTTTTGCTTCAGGAAATAAACATCCGATTACTATAGCTTGAATGATCTCTCTCTCTCTCTCTCTCTCTCTCTCTCTCTCTCTCTCTCTCTCTCTCTCTCTCTCCATTTTAATACAATGAATGGGTTTTCTTTAAAATTTTACAGGATGGAGAGAGGGTCAGTAAGTTAAATGCCTGCTTTGCAGCATGAGAAACTGACTCAAGATGCCAGAGCCTACGTAAACACTGAGTGCAGGAACGCACATCTCAAAACATCTGTAAGCTTTTTGCTGAGTAGCAGAGAAGGGCAGATCTCTAGGGCTCACTAGTCAGCCTGTCTAGATAAAAAGTTGCAATAAAAGAGCTTATTTTAAAAAATAGGGGACAGATCAATAGAGGAATACACCTCAGACCTATCTACATGTATGTACCAATGTTTACTACACATCCACACATGAACCCAAAATCTTGCTAATAAAACTAACTACTGATTATTTTAACATCATAAAACATTTTTATAGTGTGTGACTCAAAACTCAAAGGCATCAGTGATCTAATAATTTCATCCATCTATGAAGAGGAACATGTTACATGTGTGCAGGGTGGCAGTGTTAATGTGTTATCTGAATGACAGGGGTAAACCGACACCCACCAGTGCCTTTACTCTAAGAACAACCTCTACTTTCTCTTTCCCCTTTTAAGAAGCTTTTGAGCATATTCATTCTTCGGCCTAGATTATAAACAGTTAATTTTGAAGAAAGATGCCTTGCAAGTGTGAAAGGGAGCAAACACAAAGCTTCTATTCATCCAGGCTACATACATCTTTTTCTTTCTTTTGTGGCCAGGATATGCCTGATTTTAATTGTCAGTGGGATACATGTGACAGTAGATAAGTGGGAATCTTTCTAGGAATGGCTATCATGATTTGTAAAATCAGTGTCTTCTGTTGGAATTCATTTCAGCAATTTCTTTACATTGCTCTTATCCCTGAGAATAGTGAAGTCTTGGATGGATATGATGTAGGGAATGGTTGATATCAGGGTATACTTTCTTGGGCTGTGTACTGTTTCTCTAGTCAGTCCAGTACCTTTAAGACACCATAGACAAGGGAATCCCAGCATTGAGTACTGGTAATTGGCCTCCAAATACTTCATATAAAATCTGTCCTTGTCAAAGGATAATACATTGATTCTCATGGAGCAACTATGCAAATTTTATTTCAGTCAGAATTTCAGTAGGGCTTTGAATTATATTCATTAATTACCCCATCTTTATCAATATATACATATATAGGTTTTATGGATTTTTAATATCATTTGAATTTCAATATAAAATATTGCAAATATAATTAGCACTGTAATCCACATTGGAAATATATTAACTCAGTCATAAGTAGAATAACAAAACTATTTAAAAATTATGACTGAAATAAATTTACTATTAATAATTTATCAAGGAAATTAACAGTTATCTGAACAGACTTTTGCCTCATTAACTGTCACATTATTATACTCTGAAATTATACCTTTATCTCCTACCGTCACAGAAAAGTTTGCCTTCCCCATTATAGAATCACTCCTAGTTGAAGAGTATCAATCATACTTTAGTACAATAACTGAATCAGAGTGCTCAGACTTAAGATAAATACATGAAGACTGTATAACAATTTTTAGTTCAGTGACAAATCATTAAGTGGCACATTGGACAAATGGAAAATGAAACTTCACTTATTAAAATAGCTGTAGCAAACATTGCCCTTCCAGTCCACGCACCAGACCTCGCACAGGGCCCCGCTTCAGCATTCTCCTGGCGTTTACGTGCATCCAGCTTCCCATGGGTCAGAAAGAATTTATCCTAACCTTGTCTCTGGTCTTCTGGTCCACACACGGTTAGTTAACTGATGCTATCTGTCTCTGTCCCTACTTCACTACATTTCCATCTTGTCATGTTCCCTGTTTCATTTGTACCTTCTTTTTCTTCCTTAAAATGTAATAGATGTGCATACCCTTGTATACTTGGTCAGTTCTTGCCTTCACACAATAGCAAGTCTAGGGAATCTGTTCTTTCTTTTACTGTTTCTTCTGGCTTTCCCTAGAAAACTATGGAACAAGATAAACTAGAAAAATAACAACGAAGAGAATGACTTGTTCTCTATACGTTTTCATTCAACTTTCTGTCCATAAAACTTAGGATTGCCTGCCTGCCTGTCTGTGTGTCTGCCTGTCTGTCTGTCTGTTCTACAATGTGCCAAGGAGGAGTGATACTTATTTTGTAGAAAGGTCATACTGATGGCCATGAGTACATTTAGAAATCCATTGATTACTACTACAAGAATTGCCACGGATCCAGGTGCCCTTGGAAAACATTCAGCTTCTGAAAAGTGAAATTCATGCTATGTAACTTATGTCTAAGGTATGGCTTGGGTTTCCTCCTATGAATAAAAAAAATTTAATTTAGTGTATAGCTTGAGCCAATCTATTCTACATTGTTTAATGAGAATAGAAAACTACAAATGCACGGATATTTATTTTGTAAGATTTTTCATTGCCCAGAGACTTTGAATAATATTTCACATGAGGCCTTACACAATATTAAAGAGAAAAATTACTTTGTGTGCTTAATCTAAATAGCAATAAAACTCTACCAGACAGCTTAAAACCTATTACTTAGTACCTATTGTACTGGTTAGTTCTGTTAACTTCTGTTAACTTGACCCAAAGTTGAATCATCTGGGAAGAGGAGACAAAAGTTGAGAAATTGTCTCTGTCAGAATGGTATGTGCACCTATCCATGAAGGATTTTTCTATATAGTCATTAATGTCAGAAGACCAAGGCCACTCTATGGGGTGCTGCCCCTAGGCATGTCATCTTCGGTTTTATAAGAATGCAGTGTGCTCACAACCCTGGAGAAAGCCAGTAAGTACTGTTTATGCATGGTCTTTGCTTCAGATCTAGTCTTTTGGTTCCTGCGTCAGCTTCTCTTAGTAGTGGACTGTAATCTTTAACCACAAACAAACAAACAAACAAAGGAACAAACCTTTTCTCCATCACACAATGGTGAGTTTTATTACAGTAGCAGACTGCAAATTAAGACACACAATTAGGGATTCAAAGAACCCAGGCTCCAGAGCACACAGAGTTTTCAATGAGAGGACAGAGAGACCAGAAAGCTACATGGTGTTGTCCAGGGGTCAGAACACCAAGCATTCTCATGCTCCATACCTTTATGTGGAATTAACAAGTAAAGGCCTCTGTAGTGATAACCAAGCAATGAAGTAATGACTTAAAGCAAACTAGAGGGTGGAGAAAAAAGTATGTCCCAGCAGGTCAGTTTAGCCATACTGTTAGCATTTAAGGACAGAACATACTCACAGGTTCATATTTTAAGCTTCTGTTCTCCAGTTTGGGACACTATTTTAAGGGCTGTGGAATCTCTTTTGGGGGCCGTAGTCCTGACTGACAGAATTCAATTATTAAAGTCAGGTCTTTGAAGGTCACACCTACTCTGGATTAGGGCTGCTTTCTCTGTTTCTGACTTGCTGGCATCCTCTCCTGTGAGCTCAATCAGGCATCCCTCATGTGGGCATTTAGCACTTCTGAAAGATAAAACTTAAATAAATGTAAATGCTTTGTGTGGGTGACAGGAAAAATAAATGGACAGAAATATTTTTTTCTGCCAAAAGTATTTTAATTTCTTACTCACTGTTGACATGCTATAATAAAATTCATTCAGTGTTTCATCCTAATGTTTCTTTAAGTATGAAATTCTATAGCACTCACAGAGGCTGAAGCATCAAGAGCAGGGCCTGCATTGGTCTGCACCAGGTCCTCAGCATATACTGAATTGCTTTCAGCTTAGCATTTTTATGGTGCATCTGGGTGTGTGAACAAGTGGGTCTCTGATTCTGTGCCTTCTCTCTCTGCTCTTTTCTTTCTGTTGGTTGCTTTGCTCATTTCTTTTATCTTATTTTAATCTGTTAAAAAATTTTCACATATCTAAATCTTTGGGATTTTTAACCCCTAATCAGAACATAGTCTGTAATAAATCATTTATACTATATAAAATAATTTTATATCTCAAAAAAAACCTCAATAAGTGTGTTGACTTTTCACTAAAAACATAAAGGCTAAACAAGCTCCCAATTCACCAAATCTTAAAGTCCTGAAGACCCATGCACTGTAATGATAGATTTCTGACTTAGGTGGATGCTCCCTAATTGGGAGTCAGAAAACATTACTTAATCAGCTTCTCTGAGAGCTGCCTGTGCTGATAAGATGGTTTCTATTTGGTTTTATGTACATCTCCTGTACTAGTGTAGAGAACTTCAGCTACCTGGTCATGTGAGAAAGTGAAGGCATCCCACAGCCACCTCTGGCACGCCACTGTTCCGATGTTGGCTTTTAGCCACAGGCCCCAGAAAGTGACTATTTTAGCAGCATTCATCTTTCCAAACACAGTCTGTGTCATCATGAGCTTCATAATTAAGAGAAACAAACATGGTGATTTCAGCAGGAGAAAATAAATACTTTGTTTTCCATCTTTGTTATCGCTGTTTCAGTAGCAGTTTCTATACAAGTCATAGCTAGCGAGCGTTTCTAGCCACTGAGGCCCTTACTGCTTCTCACAATTCCTATTATTTTGTGTTTGCTTTTATAATCAATACATTTAAGCCCCATGTATCTTTTACTTTAAAAATAACATGATTATCCTTCAATGACTAATGTCGAGTGTAGTTAAACTTTTAATGTTTAAAACATATGAACAAGCTTTGGAAAATAACTATACAGGTGTGAATTGTTTATGATTAATGAGACTACATAATCCTTATTAGTATGTGAATAAATGACTCATAATTTTTCTTTCTTTCCTTCTATCTTTCCATCTCCTCCTTCTTTTTCTTCTTCTTTTTTTCTTTGGATTTTTTTCAGAACTTGTTTCTCTGTGTAGGCTTGGCTGTCCAGGACTTGCTTTGTAGAACAGGCTGGACTTGAATTTACAGAGATCCATTCACCTGTCTCTGCCTCCCAGAGTTCTGGGATTACTGGTGTGTGCCACCACACCTGGCTATGACTCACTATTTTTTATAAAGCAATGCAATATTGATATTATTATATTTCAAAATAATTCTTTCCCCTCACCAATCTCTGTTCTTATCTTTTTTCATGAATGGAAAAAAAAAAAAAAGACAATTGTACTCTGACCGGAAACACAAGGGCTATCATCCTAATAACTTCCTACTGCTCCTACTGTGCTCATAAGTAAAATCATTTTTATCAAGAGACTGTGTGTAACTTTCATGTCCCATAGGCATTTTTCTTTACCTCTCCTTTGTCACAGATGCTTTAAAAATATTTTTATAAACATTTTATGTGAAGAAAAGCATAATTCAACTATACTCTATAGTCATTATATGTAGTGGTTTAGAGAGAAACTTAGAATACCTTTTTCATACCTAATAGAACTGTGACCTTTGTCAGGGTACCTCTGAGTCCAATGATTTAGTTAACTATATTATATAATTATAATAGTTTATAAGTTTAAATTGTATTTTAAATTTCTCGTTTTTGACATTATTTTACAGATACTCATTGAAGCATACACAACGAATTAATATTTCATTCCCAATTTTTACACTATGTGATAAATGTTTATTAGTATAAAGCCATTTTCATGTTACAAGTATATTCTGAAAGGTGCAAATTATTTTTTAATCAATATGATCAGTCTTTTCATTAACTTACTATCACAGCAAAATTAAATATTTTGGTCTGGAGAGATAGCTCAGCTGTTAAAAAGGTAAGCTCACAACCAAAATTATAAAATTAAATATTTTAGCATCAAGAACTTATGCTGTTTGACCCTGTCCTCCCTCTTTCTTGTCATTCAAGGAATCTGCTCCTGTTCTTACACAAATGCACATGTGCTAAACATGTTGATAAATATTTTTATTATGAAGATGATTATTTTTATACTATTTGTGATTTAATTTGTGATTTTTAGTGATCTTTTCATAAAGAAGGAGTGTGAGAAAAATAAAACCTATTTGAGGAAGTCTACCTTAAAATATAGTGAGTAGAGATCAAATACAGGTACATGAGACTGTTGCATTGTCTTACTGTCTCATAGAAATGGTTTATTGGATGTCAGAAGTTGGCTCAAAACTATGAACTATGCAGGCATATTTGAAATATATATGCTTTGAGGAACTGTTTAAAGGAAGGTATCTAGCACCCTTATTTTAACTTGAATAAGTGTTGTACCACACATCTGCCATTCTAAACAAGACCCATTTTCCAATGTACAGTAAATGATCAGTTGTCCCTGGTAAACAATCAAAAGGGGACTGACTGAGGGTTTTCTCAGCTCAATGCGTGTCATGACTCCATGACAGGTTTTGAACCCTAACCCCAGAGAGCATAAGACATGTTAACAGGCAAAGCAGCCAAATCTCATCCCTCTGATCTTATTAGGATACCTTCCTGATTTAAATTCTGACCTCTGCTAATTATTGACACATATTTAATTTATCTTTCCATTCCTAGCAAAGCCTAGCGCAGCTGCTATGGCACATGTAAATACATCACTGTTGCTCACACGAGCTGATTGGCATTCATGCTTGAGTGCCTTTTTTATTTTCTCCTTGGCTGCTGGGAGCAGCCTGAGCTGCATAGAAGCTAAAGAGCTTCATCTATTAGGCATGACAGATTTGTATTCAGCAGCAAACGCCTGACCTTGCTCAACTCTCATCCATTCCCATCACCCTCTCACCAGATGAGAGAGTCTGCTTCACTCCTGCTTCCTGGCTGTCTCCTTGGCAACAATGACTGGGCAGGTCTGAGGGAATAAGTAACGAAAGAATTTGTTGGTACTGGGATTAAGGAGCTTTTATTATTTTTTTAAAGTTATCATTCACAGAACTGTCAGTGAACAATGCTTAACATAAGAGTTCAGAAATAAAACCAGTCAGACAAATACTGATTTTTCTGCTCACTGATTGTCCTTTATAGTAACATTCACACCTTTCCCCAGGTATGTTAGCCTGAGATCACGATATTTAAACTCTGAGAATCCATTTAAGTTTTAGGATAAAAGCAGATTAGTTTTGTAATAAAACTTGGACTGCTTTGGATTTTGAATTCATAGAAAAAGAAGTGACATATCACCATATCCCATCTGGTAGGAAAAACTTTGTTACAACATATATACTGTCTGAATTTACTTTTTTACTTCCCATGGTAATAAGCAAATAATAATAATAAAAAGTAAAAGAATTACACTTGGAAGATCATTAACATTAATACTTCAGGATTCTTCATTTTTAGCTCCAATTTATTAAAGACTCATACATTCTTGTGTTATTATTATTTCTTTTTCTTTTTTTTTTTTTGGCAGCATGCCAAAAAGCTGTCAAAAGACCTAGTGTCCCTGTGGAATTCTTAAATCTGCAGTAAAATCCAGAACATCAGCAGAAGGTAAACTCATCAGTTTTTCAGGAAAACTCTGATGGACGGGTACAGACTGGTTCTGGATCACTTAGTTCATGGAATGTAAGCAGCAGAGAGGAACAGTGCATGGAGTTCCACCAGAAACCATGAGCTATTTGGAGAAAATGTGTTCTGGATGGATCCAGTGAGCCCATCATTGTCCATTAATTTTGCCTTAAGCTAAAAGAACTGTCAAATGGCTAATAACTGTCAAATTTTCTTTTGCTCTAATATTATTTTTAACCTTGTAATTTTCAGAGACCACTAAACATTTCCATGTAGTTATGTAGGTCTAATAAATAAGGTTAATGTAGATAATTTGCTCTAGATCTCCACTAAATGAGAATTTAGCATCATTGGCATTATGATTTCACATTGTAATTTCTGCAAATGACAGTGCATTTAACTTCTGCTATAAGAATCATAATTACAGTTGACCACAGCATGAAACAAAGTTAATTTATTTATCTATTTTTCCAATTAAAACATCTGCTTCTTCTACTCAATTTAATGGCCCTAATTATTATGACTCTCCTTTGCAGTCTTTCTAAAAAAACTTAAATTTAGATTTATTCTATTTGTTATGGCAGATGATCCCTTCAAAAGAAATGTTTAGCCACAAAATAAAGTCTGAAGGAGGCATTGTCATTATGGGCCATGTCAAAGTTCAAAGGCCACTGTTCCTGATTCTTCAACAGGGTATGCAGACTGAACTGTTGTTTTCCCTGTGAGAATCCATTGTCTGTCACAGGAAATTCAGCCATCTTTGTTGAGACAGTGGCGAAGGAAATCTTTTTTCAATATCAGTAATATATTTGCCTTGGTTGTCATGAGTCTGAAGTGAGTCTAAATTGGTTAAGGTTAATGGGTCAGCATATGACACCTCCTATACACTCCATCTAATAGATACTCTCTGCTTTCTGACAATGATGCTCCTGCTTCCTCTCAAAGGACCAAGAGAGTGCAAGAGACTCAATGGGGTGACCTAAGACAACAATTTAATATTAAGGTCACTGATGTACTCACATATGTACAATGTCTCTGCCCATGGAAGTGAGCATATTTGCAATTTCTAAAGTTTAGGATATACATTTTTATGGGATGGCAGTGTTATTCCTTCTACCATTGAGACAAACAAGGCTTCTAAGTGTGGTCAGAGCATGTACTTACATTTTAGTGGATACACAGAAATGTACACAAAAAACTATCATGAAGCTCAACAAGGAGTTGAATTGTGAATCATGCCATATGTGTGGCTTTAAGGAAGTTGTTTATGGAAAATGCACAATATTGCTCCTGCATGAGTAGACCATAGGCTGTAAAAGAGGCTTCCTGTTTCCAGGTGGCCGATTTGTTGTGTTCCATCTGGTTTTTAATTGTTTCCATGACAAATTCAAAATTATGAAGAGCTGAATAGAGAAGAAAGAGAGGCTCCGATGTATGTCCAAGGAAAGCCAAATAGAAGTAGTGAAGCTTGTTACTATCTATTGGACTTTACACAATTACAATGGGTGCAGAGACTTTCCTAAACTTCAACTGAACTAGAGAGTAGCAGGGGACAAGGGGTAGGAGGAAGGGAGTGGGAGGGGGGAGACAAGAGCATTAAAGAGAAATAAATATGAATAAACGGAGTCTTGGCAGAGAGCCCAAGCAAGTGTTTAAAAATAAGCCAGTGGTTTATGACGTGATGATGATTATTACGGTCTGACCATCTGATACCATTATACCATTGCTAAAATTTCAGTGCTAAAATATTGCCAGTTCATTATGAAGTAAAACATGGGTATTTAGACTGATAATCCTACTACAAATATATTTTTAAAAGGTTTTTTAGGTAAAGATTATGAGTAGAAATAATATAAAAATAAAGAAAGAAAAGAGAGCTTGTAGGAAAAGGTGAAGTCCAAAGTGGGCTCTTAAAGAATATGATGATGAGCCAAAAAGGAAAGATCTAAAAGTGTTGAAGAAATGAAAACCAAATGTAATCCTCACGTAGTTGCTACATGGCTATGTTTATGAACTGGTGAGTAGTTTCATAAATTTAATTTCAGGTTCAGTCAGCTTAAGCCCTATAAAAACTGTCTGACTCAAATGATAACATCTTCTGTGTTCGGTTTCCTCCATCCTATATGAATCCTCACATGTGAAGTGAAGGGGTTACTGTTGATGGCCAAAGGAAGCTGGCCACTTCTATGTTGTCACTTGTGTTCTGTCTATATGGGCCATGTTCTACTCTGATGGGACCAAAAGCTGGTTCCTCCAATACAAGGTGTATCTGTTAATCTTAATGTATTATAACCACTTGATTAAAATATATTTTGCAATACACACACACACACACACACACACACACACACGCTTCCTTATTAAAATAGTATTTGTCCCAATAGGATGTCCTCCCCTCTGTCCCAGTTTCCTGGTAAGTGAAGGCTTTCATGGGACATGCCCCTTGGGCTTGTATGCAGATATAAGTGAGTATATACCATTTGAGTCTTTCTGCTTCTGGGTTAACTCACTCATTAGGATCATTTCTAGCTCAATCCATTTATCCACAAATTTTGGGAATTCCTTGTTTTTAATAGCTGAGTAGTATTCCATAGTGTACATGTACCATAGTTTGGGACTCTAGATGAGAGAACCATGTGAGAATAACAAAGTAGAAGGATCCAGTGGGTCCTAGAAACCTACAAGTAGAACATTATGATAGGCAGATTTGGGCCAAGGGGTCCCGCTCAAACTAAGGTAACAGCCAAGGACAATACAGGCGGTAAACTTTAAACCCCTACCCAGATTTAGCCAATGGTCAGAACAGTCTCCACACTTGAGTGGAGAGTGGGATATGACTTTCTCACTTACTCTGGTGCCTCACATTTGACTATGTCCCGTGGAGGGGGAGACCTGGTGGCACTCAGAGGAATGACAGCAGGTCACCGAGAAGGGACTTGATACCCTATGAGCATATACAGGGGGAGGTAATCCCTCTGAGGAACAGTCATAGGGGAGGGGAATAAGGGGAAAATGGGAGGGAAGGAATAATGAGAGGATGCAAGGGATGGGATAACCATTGAGATGTAACAAGAATAAATTAATAAAATTAATAAAATAAAATAAAATATGGAATCAATAAAAAAAATAAAATAAAATAGTATTTGTATGAAGGAGATATTTGAATTGGTGGGATGCAGAAATACTAATAAACCATAGAAACTCTGCTTAACTCAGGTGCCAGTGATTTCGGTGTAAATGCTATACTAGTCTGTCCTGTCAGCTAAACAAAATTCTACAGAGAGGTTATCATAGTTGGAGTCTCTATTTCTGTGAAAAAAACACTACAACCCAATGTGACTTGGGGCAATAGGTACATTTTAGCTCATATCCCTCAAATCATACTCTTATCACTGAGAGAAGTCACAGCTAGAACTCAAAGTAAAAATCTAGATGCAGGAACTGAAGTAGGGGCCTGGAGGAATGTTATGTATAACTTTTCTCTTCATAGCTTGTTCAGCTTGACTTCTTTCAGCACCCAGGACCATCTTCCCAGAGATGGTAATAGACACAGTTGGCTTGACTCTCCCATAATCAATCAGTAATCAAGAGAATGCCTCACAGGCAATCCTCCAGGACAATCGTTGAAGGAATTTTTGTAAATGAATTTTCCTCTTCTCAGATAATTCTGGCTTACATCAAGTTGAAAAACATTAATAATAATAATTAATAATAATAATAATAATACAAGAACATTATTTGCATTAAGAAAACAAAACAAAACAACAACAAAAGATACAGATTACAGAAGACCCAGTTTCAGTTCCCAGCACCTATATGGTGGTTCATACCATGGATCTGGTGCACTCCTCTGAATCTTGTAGGTACCGGACATACAAACATATACCTAAAACAAAAGTAGCCCTTAAAAGAAAACCCAGAGACTGATTTTCTCCACAGTTTTGGAGGGTAGCATTCTGGCTTTAATATGCTGTCAAATTCATATTCTCATACCAGCTCTCTTCCTGCGTTGGATGTGGCTATCTTTTCTCTTTTACACTGTATCTTCACGTGACCATTCTTCTGTTTTTATGTAGTAAAGGGGGAGAACACAGAAGAGGAGAAAGAGAACAAGGGTAAGGCATTTAGGGCAGGTAGGGAAAAATCAAAGACAGGGTGCTACTGATTTATGGCCACGTACCTATGGAAAGAAAAGCAATGCAAAACATATCTTGATGAGCTCTAAGCACTGAATTCTCTTATCTAATAGATAATCTAAATCCAATGATAATGATGCTTAGCAGCCATGGAAGGTCCACAATAAAATGTCTGGTGGAAGAGCACAGTCATCTCTGAGATAGAAACATGGCTACCTTCCTGCTATCTCTAGCATTAGATACATTGTCCACATGAAATATTACTTGGGAGACTTACTTTTGACTTAATGCATTGTGTCTGATTCAGACCTCGCTAACGGAGATGCACTCATCAATCCATTAAACCTCTCTCTTTCTCTCTTCTTCTTCTTATTTTTTTTCCATACTGGTTTGCATAGTTACCTGTTTGTCCTACCAGCAATATGGTTTTGATTTACTAGTAAGATACTCCTGGACTATACTTAGAGAGTGATGACAATGAAATGCCTTCACAGCAGCAATATTCCAGAATCCATGGTTGATTCTGAACATTGAGCTCATGGCATACCCATTCCCTAGAGTGGGTTTGGAGGGGATTCACATTTCCTTCTGTTCTTGATAGTGTGTTTAGCATATCATGGAGGGCCATTCAGTCACCATGTTATAGGATGAGTAGCTGCCTACTAAAAGACATGGTTACTGCAACCTGAAACAGGACATGTAAGAAACAGAGTGAGAGGCATGAGGAGGAGTGAGTTCTTGGGTCTTCTCGGAGCCTTTTAACACCGATGCTAACACAAAAGATTATAAGGCTGGTAAAAGTGTGCAAGATGATCTTTCCTAAATAATTCTCTGTTGTGCTAGTCACATGGCAGTATACAGGGAACGATAAGCACACACAAGTATTTGTTCGAAATATTTGATTTCCCGTATGACTCCTTAGCTAAGAAAAGGTGCAGGACAACTCATTTTTTTTTTTTTTTTACTGACACCTTTGTTGTCCTTTGTTCCATAGCCATCCTCCCAGCACAGTCATAAAATTCTGAGTCTTGATTTAGAGAAACTGTTCAGATGCCATCAAGGTCTCGGTGATTCCCTAGGACAAGTAGCAGTGAAACTACCCCTGGGTTGTTCTTGTGAAAGTGTTGACATTGATTTCTTGCCTCTTGGCATGTAGAAGTCCCAAGTGCCCCTGCTGACCCGTTACCTGAGTCTGTAATTACTCCATGAGCTGGGAATGAAAAGGGCATATCTCTCCCTCTTTCAGGAAATGACAGGCTTACGATATAAGCAGGTCCTGCATTAAGGTAAATCTCTCAAGAGAGCTTAAAGACTCCCAAGCCTTGACTCCTG
>OU015744.1:16597346-16608681 GCA_907169655.1 Acomys percivali
TGTGTGTGTGTGTGTGTGTGTGTGTGTGTGTGTGTGTGTGTGTGTGTGTATGAGAGAGAGAGAGAAAGAGAGACAGGCAGAAAGACAGAGACAGACAGACAGACAGAAAGACACACAAAGAGGGAGAATCTTAGCTTTAAATAACTTATACTAATGCCAATCCCCTCCATAAAAAAACAAAACAAACAAACAAAACATGCCCTGTTTAGAAAGCATTACTAGTGGCTAGACAATTTGATAAGAAACTGACATGTTCACAGGTAGCCAGCCATTACCTTCCCAAGTTGATGTAGCCATGCTTATGAGAGACTTCCTGTCTCATGCTATCTTGCAGTATTGTAACAATTTGTGAGTGACCATGATTACAGATACACCCCCCAAAATTCATATGAAAATAATGGTTAATTTTTCACTTTATTTACACTCAAAAAGTTTATTTTGGCTTTTTCCCATTTTTATAAAATAATTAAAAAATTTTACATATATATTTATATTGTTACACACACATATAATAAACTACCTACGCAAGAAGAATCACAAAACAGTCAGAAATTATATAAATGTTACATTAATAGTGTTTTGGCTATTTGTATTTGGCAGCCTTGAAGAAAACATCTTTCCTATCATGGTGATCCTAAAATGTTGAATGTAAATTAATATCTATCATATCTCATCATTATAAACTTAAAACATCTATCTAGACCTAAAAGCATCTTAACCCCTAAACAACTAAGCTTAGTTGTAAAACTACACTCTCTGCGGATCTGCTTTGCTTTTTTTATTTTTTATTTTCCATTTTTTATTGTTTCTTTTTTAACCTATACATTTGTATTATTACACAGAAATAAAATAAACTACATACAGCAGGAAGAACCACAAGACAATCAGGGGATATATAAATGCTATATTCATAGTAACTTGGCTATTTGTATTTGGCAAACTTGAAGTAAGCAGCTTCCCTATCTTGTTGGGTCTAAAATTCTGAAGGAAAATTAATATCTATCATATTTCATCTCTGTAAACTTAAAACATCTATCTTGATTTAAAACATCTTAACCCCTAACCAACCAAGCTTAATTGTAAGACTAAATTATCTGATTCTTAACCCCATCAGGTACTTGAGAAGGAACAAAACTTAAATACCTGAGTGAACCAGAAGTGCAGGTTAGCAGCTTCCCAAATGAAAAAAAATGACTGAGACATTTTACTGCCTGAACAGTCACCCAATACTCTCTATAATCTTGGAACATCATCTTTGGTCTTCTAGCTGAATATCTCTGACAGATATATTTGCAAGGCAGGAACTATTGAGGACTTGCTTACCCTGTCTTGGTAGAGTTCGGCCGTTGACTCTGCGTGCATGCATGCAAGCTTGTCCATTTTTAGTCATATTCTGTCTGTGGCAGAAACAAGGACGTTTTGTCTAGTGGCTTGTCTGCAACATTTGAAGCCAACTCCATAAGGTGGTTCTTTGATGTTCATCATCTTCTTTGTTTTTGAGGTGGTTACAGGCAGAATTATACAGTGTGCCTTGTTTGGGTATCCATATTGTAGCAATGTAGCTGTAGTTGGCTTGTATTACCACTTGGTGCCTATGGCATTGGTGTGACTATGATTCATGTATTCTTTGTTCTATCTTATGAAGACTGGGCTGAAATGAAAGTAGGTTTTGTATTTTGATGTCTTTAAATTTTTCTTTTTTCTATTTTTATTATATTTCTTTTTTAACATATACATTTATATTATTACACATAAATAAAATAAACTACATAATACAGGAAGAACAACAGAACAATGAGGACTTATATAAATGCTACATTCATAGTGATTTTTATTTGACAAACTGGAAGTAAACATCTTTCCTGTCTTGGTGAGTCTATGAATGTGTTTCCATAAGTCTTTCTCAAGCAAAAAGCACCTGCCTTTCTATTGGATATATACACAAGTATGGAACTGTGCTTTACTGGTGTCAGTATAATGACATCTTGACATTAAATGAGGTATTATACTTTATCTCCCCACTCACTATTTAGAATGGTTGCCATAATTCTGTATTCTTTCAAACATTTCCAGTTAAACTACTCTTAATGGTAGCTATAGTTATCCGTTATGGTACTGCTATGAAACATACCTGGAAGGCTTCTGTATTGAAAGCCTGGTCCTCAGCTGATTGTCTTTAAGGAAGCAGCTTGCAGAGAATAAGGGACTATGGAGTTCTGGGCAGTAATTGGAATATCTATATCATATTCTTCTGCAAAGCTTAGGGAACATCAAAGGAGAGTAGATTTAAGACTATACAAGTCATAGGCAGTGGGCATCTATAAAGAGTTAGTATTTGCCTGACATGACCAGTGAAAACATGAGCTACCACTGGCATTGTCTGCACTCACATTATCCATACAATTCAAGCCAAAAAATTCTACCATTGGTGAGGGAAGGGCTCACAAAAGCCCACTCTTAGCTGGGGATCCATTGGCAACTGATGTCTGTTAGAGAGGGAGAGTCCATTTTCCTCTCAAATGCAGGCCTTTAGAGGATACACATGTTACAGGATATGGTTCTACATCCACGTTCATGCAATCAACACTAAGTGTATTTATTAGGTTTAAAAAAAAACAGAGTATATGCAGATAGAGGGCAAGAAGGGGGTGAGGACAGCGGAAGAATGGGAGGTGAGGTAATGGGGTGGATTTCATCAAAACGTGTGATATGTATGTATGAAATTATCAAACAATGAATTGAAAGAGATAAAAGGTAGCATATCAGTACTAACTCTGTATCTGAATTGATACAACAATAAACTCATAGCCGAAAGGACTGTTAGGAGTTATAGCCCCACCAGAGCAAGGGTGCCAAGGATGCTCCTTTGAAGGTAGTATTTGCTCTCTAGTCCATGGTGCTTTAATGCACCTCTTTCACCATGACAGCCTGCCTTGTAGCAGGCCTAGAAACAGGGAGAGCAAGTGAGTATGGCATTATAGTATGTGTCTTTGCTTTGTTTGGATAGCAGTAAAGGAAAAGCACCTAATGTTTAGTCCAGCATTTTGAGGCATCCTCCAGACATTTGGTAAGTAATATCAGTCTGTTATGATACCTTAAGCATTAGGGTTTCTTCAGTCATACACTTTTACAATTTTGTCTATTAGATTTTCCTAGAGTTTCTCCAGGCGAAGGCTTCTGGTTTCCCACAACAGAACACAAGGCTCTTGCTTTATATGTGACTGTATTTTTTAAAGTTATTTCTCAAAAACACTTGAAGAAAATCATCACTGGATTTAAAAACACTTTCTAAGATTACAATATTTCATTCTTATTTTAACGGAATTTTGAACTGTTTTTCTTAATCATATATTCATAATTCTGATAATGTTAAATGTAAATAGAAAGGATATTAACCTGTCACCTCATTTGTAAGCCAGAAAAAGAGTAATTAGTTGATCATAAAGTAATTATTAAATAAAAGGAGATGACTTAAGCTCCCAGATTTTTAGTTGAATTAATAAAACCGTATTAATTATTACATCAATATCATCAATAGTCAAATGTATTGATAAACACAACAAACCTGCAGCTGGCATTTTCGTCTTTTTCTGTGCTATGCAAATACATAGAAAGGTGTCTCTTTATCTTAGAAGACAATTGAAAGTTAAATGAAATCAGATAGTACATCCATCAGAAAGCTCTCAAGTTTTGGGTAATTTTCTACCACATGAGGAAAAAGCAACAATAATCTTGCTGTTTTGGTCTATCTTGAGCATAAGATAGAAACCAGCCAGATAGTGTGACCACAGAGAGGCCAACAATTCTAGGTTCCCAGTTGAGGATCTGGTTCCCTTGGTTACACCTGAGCTACAGCAACTAGAAAAATGACAACTCTGGTATCTTTTATTTTTCTCGACTCTGAGGTTGTATGAAACCAAAGATGTTTGTGTTTGTTTGTTTTTTTAAATAGGCAGAATAACTTTTTAATGTTTAGATCCACACTTTTGATTCTGAGCACTTATATTGACAGAATAAATCTCTGCCCACTCTCTAAATGTTCTTTGCAAACCTGTAGCCTCCCTGGAAATAATTGCCTAACTGCATATGCATTTGAACCTAGAAAGATAATGAATCAGAAGAGAAACAAGAAAATGGAAAACCAGATGATGCCAGTCACCCCAGAAAAGCCATTTGGTTGTTTTGCAATCCACCACTGCAGTTGCTGAGTCTTCCTAAATGCCTCATTGTCTCACTGAGCTAGCAGGAAATTAGAGTTGTGTTAAAGAGAAAAGCAGAAAACACCCATTTTCATTGTGGACTGAATGCTGCTTTGATTGGATGTTCGCGGTTGTTTTTCCTGCTTCTTTTAACCTGCCCTGAATTGAGTGACTCTAACAAGACATCCTGAATCCAACACAGAGAAAAAAAAAAAAAAAAAAAACAGTAAATAAGTGAAGCCTTGCCTCACTTCTGAGAGGTGATATGTTAAAGGCATGTTTGCAATACTATAGAGCATAAGGAGGTGGTTTAGTAGAGGAAAGAAAAACAGATTTGTACTATTAGCTCCTTTTTTATAGCAAAATTTTTAGTATAGTAAGTGTAGGGATTAAGATGGAGGAGAGATTGTGTGAATAGCAAATCAATGACTGTCTCATGTTAAGGCCCACCCCATCAGAGACAGCCTAGCACTGTCACTATTAAAGATATTCTGCCATGCTTGCAGACAGGAGCCTAGCATCATTCTGAGAGGCTTCATCCAGCAGCTTCTGGAAACAGATACAGAGACCCACAGCAAGACAATAGGCCAAATTGGTGGAGTCTTGTGGAAAAGGAAGGATAGAGCAATCTAGAGGGGTCAAGGACACTGCCAAGAAGACCTACAGAGTAAACTACTTGGGCCCATGGGGGCAGACAGAGACTGGGCTGCCAATCAAAGACCAAGTATGGCCTAGATCTGGACCCCTTACACATATGTAGCAGATGTGCAACTTGGTCAACATATGGATTCCCTAACAATGGGAGTAGGGGCTGTTTCTGACTGTTACCTGCCTCTGGATCCCTTTCTCCTAGCTGGGCTGCCTTGTCAGGCCTCAATGGGAGAGGATGTGTTAGTCCTGCTGGTACTTGAGGTGTCAGGGTTGACTGATTCTCATAGGGGACCTCCCATTCTCTGAGAAGGAGAGTATGGGAATGGGGGAGGGGTGCTTGAGGGTAGGACAGGGAGGAGAAGAGTGAGAGAGTTAGAATCAGGCTCTAAAGTGATTAAATTTTAAAAAGATGGAAAACATTCACAAATGTCATTTATTATGTTTGCTTGGCTAAAGAATTTTTATTCTTTTTTCCCTTTATTAAATTCTAACACTACTACTGTTACAAACGTTCTGTTTTATAATTCAAGACAACTTTAGACAGATGAAGTAATCCTATATTTACTCAGGTACTAAGTAGCAGCCTTGCAATTTGAACTCAGACCCAGCTTTTCAATCAAGCACTCAGCATTATTTCAGATGCTAGTGGCCCTACAGTGACCACACAAGGATATCTGAACTTTGTAGTGGATTTAAGAGTGAAACTGTAAGCCTTGCGATTTCAGAGAAGCTACAAGGGGAGAGCTGGTGACTCTGGAGGGGCATCCTTAAAACTATGGAAGCAAATGTCTTTCTCTTCCCCTGAGAGATCACATAGGGACAAGATTCCCTATAGATGCCCTTCATATCCTAAGGACCACTGGCAGAGGAGTTAGGATAAGAACATAGACTGCAGAGACTCACTCCGTTCTCTAGAGATCTTTTTTGTCCCTCTGCATCTAAGGATGATCACTGTGCATGTAATCTGTCCCTATTAATGATAGGGCTTGCCATTTCATTTCAAAATAGAACACAGAAGATTGACTTACACTTTAGAATTCCCCTTTAAAAATCATCCCTTTTCACTGAGATTCTTGCTCATGACTGATTCATGGGATCAATAATATGCAGGACCAGTATCATGAGAGGTTTTCTTTTAAATGAGTTTCCAGGGCTCCACTGATTCAAAAAAAATTCCATTAAGAGATATTTTAAAAATTAAAACTGAACCCAATGCATTCCTGAATGCCTATTTGAAAACAATGTAGAGAAGGTTAAAAAAAAGCTGATGTATATTTTATTTTTGTTGAAATATTAATGTGAGATGAAAATTCAGTGGCTTGGAATCTTTTATTCTGAGACAGCTCAGTAAATAAGCTACAGAACATGGAAGATTCATTTGTACATAGTTAGATATAACTTATTAACTCAATTCCAATACCAGTGAGGGCTCGAGAGTGATTTAATGATGGACATGACAATTTATAAAACTTGTATTTCCCTCATTCACATTCCCTTTGGAAACTCCCTAGAGTTACGTCTAAATAATGGTCCCTATTACCTTGATCCATGTTTCCTCTAAAGAGGTTTTGGTTTTCCTCTCCCACTTTGTTTACACTATTTTATAAAAGCATTATTGAGGCATCATTTGTCTACCCTGGACTCTGGTATCCCATTTTCACACAAAAGTTAGAAGTTGCCCATATAATAGATGAAGTACAGATTATACATTAGATCAAAAGCTTTTTAAATTTTTTTTAATGTTTTGCTGTGCATGAAAGAGTATGTATGTTAAATATATATATATATATATATATATATATATATATATATATATGCAGTTGGAAACATCCATATGTACCCTAGAGCCATGAAACATTCTTGAGTTTCCTGTCCTATGGCTTTCTCTTTCATCTTCTTGGGACCGTCTCTCACTGAAGTTAGGGTGTAACTGGCAGCCAACAAGACCATGACTCTTTCTACCCCTACCATTCTGGCTTACATGTGCTAGATCGTCCCTGACTCGTTTTTATGTGGGTGCTATGGATTCAAACGTAGGGCCTCATGCATGTGCAGAAAGCACTCTTACACAACAACTACCTGTAGTCTTCACTTATTATTTTTATGAAAAACTTTAATTTCATTTAGAAACAATTGATGCATTTCTTGTCTTAATAGTAAAGCAGTAGTAAATTTAAGCTGTTAAATTAATTTAATATAATGGGTCTGTCATGTTTAATTATTTGCTGGGTGGGATGCACATACCACAGTGCACATGTGCAAGTCATAGGAAAATACGTTTAAGTCAGGATTGTCCTTCTATCGGTTGATCTTGGGGATTGAACTCAAGTTGTCAGAATGGATGTCAAGTGCCTTCACTTCTGATCCATCTTGCCAGCCTCTTATCACTCATTTCATAAGTGAAAATGCCTCGAGATATCTGCTCTATTTTCTGTAATTTGTGAGTTTGTGTTTGTCATTTTACGTTCCTTTTTATCGGTAGATTCTGGCACAGGGGGTTGGCCATTTTGCTTTTGGGCTTCTACTGTGACAGAATACCATAACGGGGAGCGGAATCTAGGGTAAAGCTGCTCACGTAGAGCTGGCTAGGCAGCAAATGGAGAGAGGAAAGGGTCGCCATCTCAGGAGCTCCTTTAAGGAATTCGTCTCAGTCATTGCCCTCTTGCTGTTAGGAGAGGTCCTAACCAAGGCAGCAATCACAAGAGAACATTTAACTGGGGGCATTTTTATTACACCAGAGGATATGTCTTGTGGTCATGGCAGGGTGCATGGAGGCATATGCAGGCGGGATGCTGGAACTGGAGCTGAGAGCCATATTCTGCTGAGCCATAGGAAATGAGAGAGACTCTGGCCTTGGTAGGGGCTTTTGGAACCTCAGAGTCCACGCTCAGTGACACATTTCCCCAGCAAGGACATACCTTCTAGTCCTTTCAAATAGTGATCCTCCCTGTTGACTAAGCATTCAAATATATGAGGCTAAGGGTGCACTCTTATATAAACGACCACAGGGATTTCGGCAGGTACTTGACCAACTTCCTAACACTGAGAGCTGTAAGTCCCAAAGTTTCCACCACCTCCCAATATAGAACAGGCAGCTGACCAAGCCACTAGTAAAAGGGCCTTTGAGGATATGTAAGGGTTAAACCATGACTGTTGGCTGCTAAGTTTTAAGAGCAATGTTTTGATTCTATCTTAATTTATCTCTACTTCATATGGGAGTACACTATTTATATAAGTCCCACTCTTCCTTCTCTCCTACCGATTGCTACTCTGTACCCCAAACTCCCTCTGAAATTCATGAAATGCTCTTTAATTATTATTTCTTATGCAATACATATATATATGTATATGTATTTGTTGTGAGGATATGAGTATTTTATGTATATATATGTATATGTGTGTATGAGTGTATGAATTTGTATGTGTATATGTGTGTATGTATATTGTGTATATACACATACATGTACACCATATACATATATATGCATAATATAATATGATATGATGTGCATTAGCAATAGATCATAATGAATCCATCTACAACACTTACTAAGACTCAGGAAAAAAGGCCATAACTAGAGGCTCAGGATGTGTATCCTGAGAAAAGTCTTCTGATTATATTTTTAGTGCATTGAAGTCAGCCCCTCCCATTACTTTAAGCAGTTGGATTCCTGAAGCTTCTTTTTTGTCTCAAATTTTCAAACAATACTTACCACTATTTTCTTCTCTTGATAGTTTAAATTAAACATATAAAGACATTATAAATTTTTAAGGTGCACAGGATGAACAAATGGCTCTCTGGAAAGTCATATCTCATGACCCTTTATATACATAAAGGATAATATAATCATGCTAAATGACATCCTGCAAAACTGTTATGCTATTAGGTGTGGAATTTAAAACAACTTGTACTTTCTTTGACTCCATACAATGTTATTATACACAATCTTCTGTTTTGTTTTGTTTTTGTTAATATCATAAGAGCTAAATGCATACATAAGTTAGTTAAAATATTTGGCTATTACTTATCAGAAATGTTATTCAGAAGGAAAGGGGCAACTTCTGCAAACCCCTCGAGCTTTCATATGCTAGCAAAACCACAACAGAAGTAAGTCTGGGAACCAAATTCCAATGGTGTTCCTCTTCCAGTTTAGCTTCAGCATATTTTAATCTGGTGTTACATTGAGAAAACAGTTTTGATGGTTTTTGTTTCGTTTTGTTTTGTGAAAAGTAGAAGCTGCAGCAAGCAGTCATGTTGTATATAGCACACACCAAGCCAATGGGCCCACAATAGGACCAGCAGAATACATAATTCTGCAGAAGGGTGTGGCAGACTATTTACATGCAGATCAGACACACTGGGCTGAATTGCTTCCACACAGAAGTGCTCAGGATTTCAAATAATTTGAAAGACAAGACCAGAGATATAGATTTCCGGGCACCCTCACTCCTTGATTACACTTATGGTTGAATTCACATATTTATGATATAAAATACTGATGAAGACATTTTTATACACTGGATGAGCGAAATGTATCTTAATGCAATTACTATTTTGAACTTTGCAAGCAAGGCCAACTGCCATCATTGTAAAACTATGGACCCCTGCATTCTCTGGCCTGAAAGACTAGCTTTTTTTTTTTATTATAACTTTACTGCTTCTTTTTAGTAATATTTTCAATTTTTCCTTAGTTTTTATAAATACTCGATATCCATTACTTAGACACTAATTGAATAAACTAGATTTTTTTTTAAATTTTATTAATTTATTCTTGTTACATCTCAATAGTTATCCCATCCCTTGTATCCTCCCATTCTTCCCTCCCTCCCATTTTCCCCGTATTCCCCTCCCCTATGACTGTTCCTCAGAGGGATTACCTCCCCCTGTATATGCTCATAGGGTATCAAGTCTCTTCTCGGTGACCTGCTGTCATTCCACTGAGTGCCACCAGGTCTCCCCCTCCAGGGGACATAGTCAAATGTGAGGCACCAGAGTACGTGAGAAAGACATATCCCACTCTCCACTCAAGTGTGGAGACTGTTCTGACCATGGGCTAAATCTGGGTAGGGGTTTAAAGTTTACCGCCTGTATTGTCCTTGGCTGTTGCCTTAGTTTGAGCGGGACCCCTTGGCCCAAATCTGCCTATCATAATGTTCTACTTGTAGGTTTCTAGGACCCACTGGATCCTTCTACTTTGCTATTCTCCCATGGTTCTCTCATCTAGAGTCCCAATAAGATGTCCTCCCCTCTGTCCCAGTTTCCTGGTAAGTGAAGGCTTTCATGGGACATGCCCCTTGGGCTAGTATGCAGATATAAGTGAGTATATACCATTTGAGTCTTTCTGCTTCTGGATTAACTCACTCATTATGATCATCTCTAGTTCAATCCATTTATCCACAAATTTCGGGAATTCCTTGTTTTTAATAGCTGAGTAGTATTCCATAGTGTATATGTACCACAGTTTCCTTATCCATTCTTCTACTGAGGGACATTTAGGCTGTTTCCATGATCTGGCTATTATGAATAAGGCTGCTATGAACATGGTTGAGCAAATTTTCTTGTTATGTGCTGGTGCATCTTCTGGGTATATTCCAAGGAGTGGAATAGCTGGGTCTTGAGGAAGCCCTGTTCCCAGTTTTCTGAGATAGCACCAGATAGATTTCCAAAGTGGCTGTACTAGTTTGCATTCCCACCAGGAATGAAGGAGTGTTCCTCTCTCCCCACATCCTCTCCAGCATGTGGTGTCGCTTGAGTTTTTTATCTTAGCCATTCTGATGGGTGTAAGATGGAATCTCAGAGTTATTTTGATTTGCATTTCCCTGATGACTAAGGAGGTTGAGCATTTCTTTAAGTGTTTCTCAGCTATTTGATATTCTTCTGTTGAGAATTCTCTGTTTAGTTCCAAGCCCCATTTCTCAATTGGGTTATTTGGTTTGGTGGTGTTTAATTTCTTGAGTTCTTTATATATTTTGGATATTAGACCTTTGTCAGATGTAGGGTTGGTGAAGATCTTTTCCCAGTCTGTAGGCTGTCGCTTTGTTCTCTTGACAGTGTCTCCAGCCTTACAGAAGCTTCTCAGCCTCATGAAGTCCCATTTATTAATTGTTGACATTAAGGCCTGGGCTGATAAACTAGATTTTTTGATAGGAAAGATGTGCTCATGTTCTGGGTTTGAGTGGTATCAAATAAGTAATTTGCTTCTGGGCTTGGTAGAGTAAACTGGTTCACAGTTGCAAGTAAATGATGCTCTGATGTGTGGAAGATGAGCAAAAATTCTTATGTCTTAACAAAAAGAGGATTAATAAAACAGTTACTAGATAAAAAAAATTAAATGACAACATTTGCATTTGCACAGAGGTGTCTAAGATATTTTCACATCTTCTTGGAATTAAGTATTCTCAAAAGTAGCTTTTCATGTTTTATAAGCATATAAAAGCTGGAGTTACGGGTGTGTGTGTGTGTGTGTGTGTGTGTGTGTGTGTGT
>OU015744.1:16608691-16626464 GCA_907169655.1 Acomys percivali
CCAGTCTTGAATCATGATAATTAATACTACTGAGCCTCTAGCCGTGTGGGTGGTTTACAGCAACGAAGGGCATCTTATGCTCTACTTAATAGCGTGTGCTTTTGTTTTGTTCTTTGATAAAAGCTAATCTAAGGTGCTACTTCAATTTCAGTGTAATATTTCTCACCTTTTCTTGATTCATAGTATATATAAGTAACCTTTTACAAACACTACATATTTATCTCATCCATTTCTCTAATTCCTATGTCTAGACTTAAAGGGCAAATTCCTCATATTAAGTTAGTTTTGAACAAGGAAAATATGTTTCTTTTTCCCTGGTGGTTGGAACAGTTTAGTTTTTCAACCAGCCCACCAGGAGAACTTTTAAATAACCAAATTTATATTGAACTATTTTTCAGATGAGAAATTATAATCAATAAAAATCCAGTAAAATGCAAATACAAATCCTTCAAATGTCAAAAGGAAATGTCTGGCTTGAGCCTTGCAATACTAAGTACTTAATTTTTTTTTCTTTTTACAATATCAAGCTTCAGACATTCATAAAAATTTTCTTCTTTGAGATACTGTAATGATTTTCTAAATCAGGAGCCATGTTGCTTACATTGCATTTGTAAAAATACCTGTGCGGTATTTGTATCCAAAGTTTACTTATACACAGGCAATCGCTAATTGTCAGTGCTTTTAGACCTTAAAAAAAAAAAAAAAAAAAGGTAGCAGTTCCATTTGGTTCTAAACTCTTTCTAAAACTTGGCCTTTGTAAACTCTTTTAAAATTAAAATGCACCCAAGTAATACAAAAAGGAGTTCAGAATGAAGGTAGCCTTTCATTGCTACAGCCTTACCCTGACTTATGTTATCCTGGCATCTTTATTAATTGTCAGTCTCTTTTTTGTAAATGTTTGAATTCCTTGACTGTTCAACTTGTGCAGTCATTTCAAACTACCGTCATCCTTATTTATCTGTCATTAATATTCCGACTCTATTAAAGAATATGGTAACCTTTGGGCTTGAATTTTGAGCATTCAATTCCAGGCATATTTCAGTCAGCACAAATTACATTGTATTTACCACCAAGGTAGAAAATATTTGAATTTTACAGATCATCTTTCCATTGCTGTATCATTTCTGTTCTGTAATTTTGGAGTAAATATAGCTAACCAGAGATATCAGCTAAAAAATATGTATGCTTTTGGACCAATAAGGTAAGAATAATTAAATTTATTAATATGAATTTTGTCAAATTGACACATCACATGGAATAATATTTTCTTTTTGCATTATCTATAATCTTGGTAAAAGTAGTGTTCTTTTTATCTCATAGCCATACAGAACAAGTGGCTAGCTGGGTTTGGCTGGCAGGCTATCATGAAGTTGAGACTGTTTTTAGCACTCTGACTTGGATCACCTAACTTTGTAATAAGTAATTTGTTGATTATGAGGTCATAAATACATGGTTTAAAGCATCAATTCTTCACATGCCATAAATGTGATGCAATCATATATAGACTATTAGTTAAAAAACAACAAAATGGGATACTAATAGCATTCAATGGCATGATAAGCGGTATTTTCTCCCAATTTATGTACATTTTACATTACTTATGTTACAATATCCATTTTTTTCTTTCTTATTTATATTTATCCTTCTTTCATACAATACATTTTAAGTGCAGCCTCCACTCCTCCAAGGCCCCCACAATAACCTCCCTTCCCCCTCAGTCCCCTGCCTCTCCACTTCCCTTCAGGAAAGAGCAGGCCCAGTGTTTATATTTTAAGTTCATCATATCTAACTGTTCATCACAAGTATTTCTCATAAGTTATATAATCTTAAAATTAAAATATTGAAATTTCTGTAGAAGGAAATTTTATTTGGAGTTTATGCTATTCTTAGCCTTTTCCAAATTGGCATGCTTATGTGGTTTTCACTCATTGGATCCCCTTCTGTGTAATATTATTAAATTTCCCAAATGAATACTTGTTTTGGGGAAGATTTCCAGAAGTGGGATTAGTAGACCTGAGTGCATGGTCATCATAGCTGCTGCTGAACTTTCTGAAGTGCCTTGTTCTTGAATTAACAGGGATGATGTATGTTAAGTCATTTCTATTTGTCAGGCAGTAGGCTAAGCATTTTAAGTCTGTTCTCTCACTAAATTCTCACAATAATTCCACAAAAATACATCTTATTATCTCTGCATGTAGAAGTTCAGCCATGACTAGCATTAACAGAGTCCTAAGTAAGCCTGAGCATGTTTGACATCTAATCCTATATGGAAGTATTTTTTGGTCTCTCACAATATTATAAATGTGCTGTGCCATTGCATGCGTATGATGGGTCTATTCGACTGTTTTATCTATTAGCGGTGAAATGTGCCTAACCCTGTTACGTCTCCTTCATCAATATCTGAGACCGACTACATCACTTGTCTGTGCTTTCCCCTACTGGGAATAAGGATCTCTAGCTGTCTATTATTTTGTGCATCTCAAGGGAGTTACTGGAGTACATTTATACAGTGCCTTACAGATTTTCACAAATTCAGAGATAAAGTCTGCTTGTGGAATAAAAATATAATGGGTCAAAACCTACTTTTAGGAGCTTGGAAAGGTCGGTGCAACACTTTCCCCCCTGGTACAAGAAGTTCACTAACTCCTGAGATTCTATCTTGTCCTTATGCTATCTCTATTTTGGCAATTGCCTCCCATCGCATCAGTTTCCTGACCTGACAATATTGTTTCTGTTTGCTTAGCTTCCTTCAGCTTGTGTTCTGACCCAGCTCTCTCACCCATAGAAGGCATGCAGTTGAGCAAAGGTTCCATTCGCACATATCTGTCCACGTCTACTTAGGAAGCCTTGGAATTAGATCAGAGCTGCGCTGGCGGAAATCAAAGGCATGAGCGGACTATACACTTTACAGAATTTAATTAAACGATCATTTATCATGAAAGTAGAGTGTAATATAATTTATTTTAATATTATATGTTGAATTGGATTTTATCTTGAAAGATTCAAGATTTTATCTTGAAATATAGATAAAGATATAAGCATAGACTATAAATATGTATAGATGTAGATATAAATATCTTTGTACTCAGGAACATATATTACTAGGTAAATGTTCTACTACTGGCCTATACCCATACTCCATCTTTCTGTTCTAACCCTATCAATATGTACAGTGAAGATTTTCACACATTAATTATCATTGTTATTCAATGTCTATTCAATTTTCATGTCCATAGCACTACACAGTCAAAATCACCAGCATCTAGTCAGTGTAGAATTCTGTTTCCCTTTATCCAACAGCACAGCAGAGTTCTGCAACCATTCAGTTGCTGCTTAAATAGTATTGTATGTTTCTTTCCATTTTGTGTATAGTCTTGTTCTACTTTTCTTCAGCTTCTTTATCCTGCACAGCTTGGGCAGCCAGGGTGTGACTGAGAAAAAGAAGATGCAGATCATTGCCAGATAATATGGAATCAAATAATCTATTGTAAAATTCTGGACTATTGTAAATTGAAGAATGCTCTTGAAAATACTTCCGAGATTCATTGTACTGCAATTTCGTTTAACTTAGAATTCTCAGAAGTTTACAGAGTAAATTTGAGACACAGTTTCAGCTACATCTCAAGTCCTAGGACTTATTTTTTCATGTCCTAGAAATATCTGCATATAAGCTTTAACAAATTAACTTTATATAAACAATTTATGTTTCTGAAAACTGAGACATTTGTAAATGTCCTATTTAACCTGACCTCTAGCAGGAACACAGACCACAGACATCCACACAGTACTGATGCTGCAGACTGTGTGGATGCCCATGATCTTTGCTTCCCCCAAGAGACCATGTTGATGTCTGGGGTCCATTCATCTTACAACCAAGGGCAATGTGGATGTCTGTGGTCTGTTGAGTTGATGTCCCTAGGCCACTCTGTAGGCAGTCATGGTGTCTTTGTTCTCTGCTCCCAATGGAGACCATGCTGAGGTCCATGGTCTGTGATGACACTGAAGGCCATTTGGATGGCCATGGTCTGGGCTGTAACCAGAAATTACCATGTAGAAGTTAATGAGCTGTGTGCTTCCGACTGTAAAGGGCAAGGAAGCTTCTCTTGCAGAGGTATCACTGACTGCAGACTCACAGTGGAGAGTGACATAGAGGGCTTCTGTGATAACCTTCCCCAATAATCCCCCCCGCCACAAAAAAACCCCAGTCTAGATAGGAAGTCATTAAAGAGAACTCTAAAGTTGTGATAGGTCTACTGAAGTGTAGCTCTTCACTGTGGATGGTTTCTGCTGAGGTTGGGGAGAAGAAAACTCAGTTTTCTTAAGGGGTTGACCTCTGTGACTTTGACCATGCTCCAGTGAGTATGTGGACAACACAAATCAAACTTGGTATTCATTTTTCTTCTCATTTTCTTGGAGGAAGGGAAGGTCACAACAGTGTGGCAATAGGTGGACCTCGGAGAACTGAAAAATGAATATAATTGACATGGATTATGTGAAATTCCCAAATAATAAATAAAAATATTGTGTCAAAAATATTTAAAATATTTTCACATTTTATTAAATGGTGTACTGCACATATCATTTGGAATTTATATATATATATATGTATATATATATAATTTACTTAGAATGTAAAAAATTAACATGAAACTGCACTTTAATTTAAAATGAGGCTGTGTGAGGTGGTAAATGACTATATTCCCAACACTCAGGGAGGCAGAGACAGATGGATTTCTGTGGGTTCAAGGCCAGCCTGGTCTACAGAGTGAATTCAAGGCAGCCAAGGCTACGCAGAGAAAACCCTTTCTCAAAAAACCAAGAAGTAAAAACTAAAAGAGAAAAAAAAATTATAATGCACTCTTTCATGACATTTTTTATTACACTTCTCTTTTTATATGGCATGGTGGTGGAAGCCATGGGACACAACTTGAAGTCCAAGGACGTCTTATAAGAGTTAGTTATCTTCTCTCACCTTGTGTTTCATAGGAAAGAGCGCAGTTTAATCATGGTTGCAAGCTCCTTTAAAACCTGAGCCTTTTACCAGTCCCCCCAAATTTATTTTTTCACTGATATAAATTTCTCTGTCAAAATGTGTATCAATTTGGAACTTAGAAAATCATCATCAGTTAAATAAATTGTTATAGCTTCATTCTTTGCAACATAGAAGTAATGTCTTGTGTTTAATAACTAGAAACTCGCTGTACACTAGTGAGAGGGCTGTATAAGGGGATTTTGCTTCTTGCTCTGTTATCTCTATGTTAATCAAAACTATTTGAATAACGAAGAAGCCAAGGGTAAATTACTCTGCTTTTATGTACAGTAACGATTATAAGTTATAAATTTTGGAATGTTCCAACGAAAAAGCCACAAGTGGTTATGTAGCTTGTTGGCATAATTATTAAAAAGTTTTCTGACAATGATACACTGGTTTTAAATTTACCTCTCTCCAGCTTCAGTGTAGATGCACAGTTTCTAATCTGCACCAATTTCTCCTCCTTGCCTTGCAGGGAGAATAATATCCATAATAGAATGTGTGGCTCACAGAATGTTTAAAAGAGTAACCATATTCAAATGAATGGATGTATGTTGAGAGTAATTGTTACTACACAGAAAAATTACTGTGGAAATTTAGAAATTACATTGAAATGAGGGTGTGATGATTAATGGAATGGTTATTCTGCCATATTTTGTGAAAAGATCAAGAGAGAAATTATATTTTATCTCGAAGGAAAAATATGAATTATGTATTTAACACTTCATTAAATATGTAGATTGCTGTGAAATCTGGTTAGAAAGTTAAGGATGTCAACTGCCATAAAGCCATCAGGTCCAATTCATTCATTTGTTTCATATATGATAAAGCTACAAAAACTCATAGATTAAAAAAAGCCAAAGAGGCAGCAGAGTTAGTTGAGCATGAAAAATGTGATATGACCAACAAAAGCATATTATTAAAACTGGAGCTTCCCAGTGGTAAATTTGAGGTCATTTGAACCATAAATAATACAGTATAGTTCTACAATCAACACTATATGAAATAATGTGAGCTACATATAAAAGTGAAAGTTACTTGAATGCTCCAGCAATATCATGAAGGTGCCATTGAATGTTTACCAGTTCCTTGTTTCTTTTTTTCATATTTTGTTCATTTATCCAAATTTAATGCATCTTATATCAACTGAGTATTCAAATATGTGTTCAACACTTCATCTACTATGTATATCTATATATCTACATAAAAACATCTATTAAAAGTTAGCAAAAATCTTGTGGTTCATACAATGTTACACAAGAAAATGGTGGTCAGAGATAGTGATCTCTGAACTTTGAATTATGTAGAATGATTGTGATTCTAAGAACTTTACTCTCCTCTACATTTTACTACTAATGAAAGACTCAATTTTACTGGATTCTTTAAGGATACCTTCTGGGATGAACACTTGAAAATGAAAGAAAATCTCAAAAGAGAACACAATGTGAAATTCACTTCTAAACTTCTCTAAGAAACCTCGAGTTTTCGAAGTCTTATGCTAACTCAAATAGTGCTGCATTTCTATTTTGCTCAGCTGCTATAGACAGTGCATATAGAGACCACAAGAGAGTATCAGATACCCTAGAATTGGAGTTACAGGAAGTTGTAAAGTACCAAGCGGTTGTTGGGAACTGAACTTGCATCTTCTACAAGAGCAACCAATGCTCTTAACTGTTGACATGTCTCCCTAGGTGCATAAATACCATTTTGACTCCTTCCCCTGATAACTTGGCAATAGTTGTGACATAGTTTTAGGGAGTACTCCTTTACTTACCAGGCTCTCTCTTCCTTTGGCTTTAGGAACAATAGCCACTGTGATGCATCCCTCTGCTTGCCATTGGTCCATTCCTTGCTCTTCATCCTTCTATCTTCCCTGATATTTCCATTCCTCATGCCCCTCCTCTCACAGCTCTCAAACATGAGGCAACCTGCTTCTAAGACATCTGCTAACTACTTCATCCTCTAGTTCTCTCTCCTTGGGTGTAAATCCTAGGTAGCGATTTGGCCCATTTCTTTCTTCACTTTCCGGTGACTAAGTCATCAGTGACTACTTCAGGACCATGTCAGATGAGCAGTTCACAGCTGAATTACATTCCTAGCAGATGCACAAGTCATTGAAACTTTCCTCTGATGGAGTGCCTTCCCTGTACACCATTATTTAATATTTCATAGAAATTAGATGACAATTTCCTTTACCCCATTGGGTATGTTCCAGTCCCATTACAGCACTTTTGTTGTTTTAAAAATTCTATTCTTAGCATATTGTTTCTTTCTATTTGTTCTCCTTTTGAAACATGGCAGATTTTCTTTTAAATGTTGAATGTTGCTTTGTGTCCTGACTGTGCTTTGGGCCTTAACAAAACATTAAATTATTAGTGTTGGAAAAAATAGAAGGAAACCTAAACAAAGCTGTTCAAGAAACAAGGGACAGAGATTAGCCATGTGAGGACAGCAAAGCATTTTCCTCAGCATGCTCCTGGGATAAGAATGAGAATTTTCCCAGAGTCTATAATTGTTGCAATGCATGGCAGAGGCTGTTGGTGATAAAATGAGTGTGACCACAATGTGTTGCTATGAATGCTTAATAATTTTCATTTTCAGAAAACCCTTTTAACTGAATTACTTAATATGGGCTAAATCTTTAGATTACCATAATTAGTTTTTCCAACTCAATCTAACAATTAATAGCTAGCTTAACACATCAAAATCATAATTTGTAGAAAGTTAACAGTTTCTGAAATTAATTTCCAAGTTCAGCATGAAGAATATACACAATAAACTATTTAGATATAAGCTAGTTTAAAACTTTCATGTCCGGAACAATCAGTGACAATCTTTGGTGCCAATATGGCTGTTATATCTACAGTGTGTCCATCCTGTGACCAGAAGAAATAGTGGATATTGTCTCCTGTCTATTTGAACTCTATAGTCTTATGCTGGCATATAAGTGTTTTATAACAGTCAGGTACTATTCATTCACAAGAAACCTTTTGCAAGACTACTCCCATTGTTTAATGTTCACAGATTCATCGTATGCTTCTTGCTGGTGTCTGAATATGACATGACCCCTGAGTAATCATCATTTGTAGTTTTAAATGTTTTTCCAAGCACACACACACCTTGAAGGTTTTACCTACTTCTCATTCTCAGTATTTATACCTTGTAATCTTCTCTTTAAATCCCCCAAAAAAATTGTTTTTAGAAGCTGTAATCTGAGATGATCCTGGCAAACACTTTTTAAAAGACATCTGCATCATAATAATTTGCTGGTCGGCCAAATGTATGTGGATTTTACTGAAAGAAAATCGCCACAATGTTACAATTTAATTTTCTTATCCTCTTTTCCATCCACCATGGTCTGAAATGAATAGGCATGCTCCCACTGAAGAGGGAAATAAGAAGTTCCGTTCCCGACAGCCTTCACAAGGCTATTACGTGTAACTTTAGTGCGTACCCTGAACCAAACAAGCTGTTTCATTTATTTGGCAAGTTTTTCCATAGCACCTTCTCAAAGACTCTTCTAGTCCCCTAATATTATACGTAAGTATTCCAGGACCCACTGGATCCTTCTATTTCCTCATTCTCCCAGGCTTCTCACATCTGAAGTCTCAATAGGATGTCCTCCCCTCTGACCCACTTTCCTGGTAGGTAAAGTTTTTCATAGGGACATACCCCTTGGACTAGTGTCTTGATATAAGTGAGTATATACCTTTTAACTCTTTTTGCTTCTGTGTGAACTCACTCATTATGATAATTTCTAGTTCAATCCATTTGTCCACAAATTTTGGAAATTCCTTGTTTTTAATAGCTGAGTAGTATTCCATAGTGTAGATGTACCACAGTTTCTTTATCCATTCTTCTACTGAGGGACACGTAGGCTGTTTCCATGTTCTGGCTATTATGAATAAGGCAGCTATGAACATGGTTGAGCATATGTCCCTGTTGTGTGGTAGTGCATCTTCTGGGTATATACCAAGGAGTGGAATAGCTGGGTCTTGAGGAAGCGGGTCTGGGCCCTGAGGTCCTCCTCTAACTATGACACCAGCCAAAGAAAATATAAGCAGTAAACTTTGAACTCCTATCCAGTCTAGCAAATGGACAGGACATTCTCCACTGGAGAAGGAGATCTGACTTTCACACAAACTCTGGTGCCCGATATTTGACCAAGTTCCTTGGATGGGGACGCCTGCTGGCACTCAGAGGAAGGATAATAGGTCACCAAGAAGAGACTTGATACCCTATGAGCATATACAGGGGGATGAAGTCCCCCTCAGTCACAGACATAGGGGAGGGGAGTAAGGGGGAAGCGGGAGGGAGGGAGGAATGGGAGGACACAAGGGATGGGCTAACAACTGAGATGTAATATGAATAAATTAATAAAAAAAAGAAAAAATCAACAAACAACATTAAAAAAATATTATACATAAGTATTATTCCTCCACTAACTCCCTTTTCACTGGTCACTTCAAGCCTTACCATATGGATTTTTCAGACTGAATTATTATATCCAGCAAATGTTTAAGGAGAATAGGCTTAAATGATTCCATAATTGTTTCCAGTCCTCACATTTTAGGCCCCAAGGCATTAAGTAGTATGCGTATCTAGAAAAATGTCAAATCAACAATTTGAAACATAGCTTTGAGCCCAACACAGACATGGTGTTTCTTCATCATCATCTTCTTCTTCTTCTTCTTCTTCTTCTTCTTCTTCTTCTTCTTCTTCTTCTTCTTCTTCTTCTTCTTCTTCTTCCTCCTCCTCCTCCTCCTCCTCCTCCTCCTCTTTTTCTTCTCCTTCTCCTCCTCCTCCTCCTGCTCTTCTTCTCATTATTATTATTATCTGTTTTGAGTTTTCAGAAATGGATGAGCCTGTGCACAGGAGAGAGAGAGAGACAGAGAGAGAGAGAGAGAGAGAGAGAGAGAGAGAGAGAGAGAGAGAGAGAGAAGAACAGAACTGGCAAGGGGAAGGAGTGGGATGATGATGGACAACCACTTTTATTAAATTTACTTTACAGCCTGCTTGTAGGCCCCTCCCTCCAGACAACTCAGTTTTTATTTGTGCCCATTAGTAAAACTATTGTAACCAACCAGCAAAGAACTGATGTTGTCATAACAAGAGCCAGATCATGTAAATAACTTAATTTACTAAGCATCTAAGAAGTAACTATCATGTTAACCTACAACAACGAGACCTCCCCTGTGAGCTATACTATAGAAAGAAACTTGCAGAGGCAGTTGTGGAAAGTTACAGACAAAAGAGTTTTGGGCACAGGTAAAAGTCTGAAAAAAAACCAAGACAACTATAATTTTCAATACATACTACACACAAGCAAGAGTTTTTAACCGTTATTTCCACAGACTTCACCCTGAGAAACTATCTGTGCCTATGGTATTTCAGAAAGCCGAAAAACACTTCCACAATGGGATAATTTTCTTTAATTGTGACACATTAAGTAGGCAGGTTGTCCAGTGGCTGATCTTTTCCAACCCTGGAACTTTTACTTGTTTTCTCACTAATTATGCTGTTCACTGGAACGGCTATGTGAAGAACTGTATTCACCTTATTGAAGCAGTGATTTTCCGTTTAGGTTTTGTAAGCACAATAAACAGAAGAAACAAAACACAGATGTTTTGGGACAACACATAAATTATGGGCTGTTTACCGATTTCCTCACTAATCTTATTTTTCCACCTGTTTTTTTCAAGAAAAAAAAAGTTAGAGAAATAGAGAATGGAAGAAAAAAGCCCAGACCAATATCTCATTGATGGGCTCACTTAAAGTTCATCGTTTTTTGTTGTCACTATTTTCTTTTAATGCTGACATCATCCAGATGCTAGGGTCAAATGACAGTGTAAATGAGAAAAAAAGTCATGGTGACATTTGAGATGACAGGCATAATTCTGACATGAAAAAAAAAATCACTGGGAAGAAAAACACAAATGACAGCTTAAAATGAGGATCACGCCATCTACTATGGAATTATTTGATTAGATTAAGTAATTTTCTGACAAAAGAGAAAAGACGACTACCTGGAAGTGTCCCAGAAGCCCGGGTTGGTCAGGTGGGGGTGTGTCTCCTCAGAGGAGCATGACGTAGAGAACAGTCTCAGCAACGTGTTTTTTAAGATTTGCTTGGATACGTGGCATTTTCAAATGGATAAGGCTTGGCTCCTGTTATCAGTACTTGTGAGCCCATCTGTACATAGCATCTTTCCCCTCGTTCTGTCTTGGAAAATGTCTTCACTTTGTGCCTTAACTTGCTGGTGTCTATTAATATGAGTTCAATATATTGGCATTTATTTTTCAGATAACAACAAGCTTGAAAACCCGTTTTCTATTTACTGAATTCAGCAAATTCTATGAGAGGGCCCTTCATGTCCTCAGGACCATTTATGGATAGTTTTAAATTCACATTAAATAAATATATTTTATGTCAGAAATAAAATATGTGATTTGGAACTAGCAATAACTTTTTTTTTACCAAATATGTTAACCTCTGTATTTGCATGACTATGTTTTTAAACAGTTTAGTGGGAAAATACTTCTAATGTTTTGGAATTAAGAAACACAGAATCCATTACCATTATTCAATAACTTTAATCTTGCTGAATGTTTATCCATAAATCCAAATATGCCTTGAATGACACACCATGATAGTGGGAATTTTTCCTTATTTTCTTTTATTTTTGAGAATATTATATAATTATATAAATTTCTCCTTTTTTTCTCACCATAAAATATCCCATATATCTCTGCTTGTTTATTTTCAAATTAATGACCTTCTTTTCATTAATCTTTGTTCTTTACACTAATATTCATTAATTTATTCATACATCTGTATACACACATACATATAACATATATTTGTATATACATACATATATGTGTATAAATATATATTTGTTTATATGAATATATGTGTATGTATATAAAGATGTTTATACATATACATACTTTTTGCTAAATACCACCTGATTGGTCTGAGTAATTTATTTGTATGTATGTTTTCAGGGCTGATAGCTTGATATTTTGGCTGTGTTGATCTCATGAAGGCTTTTGCAGCTAATCATAGCTGCTGTGAGTTATAAAACTGTATTAATATCAAGTACTCTCAAAGCATGAGAGTGTGTAATTTATAATAATTTTATTCTGTTTTGCTTTTTAAAGTGCTTTAATTTTTAAAATTAATTTCAATATTTTAAAAGAAATTCCAAAAATGAATTTAAGATCTAGGCATCTGTTTATCAAAAGGGGGGAGAAAGAGAAGTTAGACGAGATCTAGGAAATTTTACAATAAATGACAAAAACAAAAGCAGTTTTATAACCTTCCCAGAATGAACACAGGTTCCTTTTACCTTTGAAATATCTCGTGCCTGATTTCAGTTTTCAGTCTCTATTTCTTAGTTTCATACTCATTGTTTCTTAAGGTCTCTATTTCCTCTTGATTCCTTCCTACTTTTCCCTCAAGTTTTTATGTTTAGAGAAGGCTTGGGTTTTTAAAAAGATTGTTATTTAATGACATACAACATTTTCCCCATCTTTTCTTCACTCTGAACATCTCCTTATACCCCTTACAATTACCCTTCAAATTTGGGACCTTTTTTTCATTAACTGTTATATGCCTTTATTTATGTATTTGTATACATACAAATATGTGTATATATACATATACACATATATTCACAGATAAATACATATTCATACACATGCATATGTATTTCTAAAAAAACCTGTTGTGGCCATATAATGTTACTTGTATGTATGTTTTCAGAGCTGACTGTTTGGTTCTGGGCAATCAATTGTTCTACTCCTTAGATTTTAGAGATCCTAAGCTCCTCATTCACATTTTAAAATGAAACAGCAAGGCCTGATGTACAAAGCCTTGTTTATTGGGAGAAATAGAGATGGCATAGAGTACGCATGCAGCCATTGCAGCTGCTCTCCTAGATAGAGGGTTTTTTTTTTTCCTAATCTTTATTCTGATGTGAGTTAGATCACCAAAGAGGCACATGTTCAACATTTACCCTAAATATACTTCTGTTTCTAAAGAGGCAGAGGTATTGGATAAATATGTATGGGGATTCACTGTTTATTTTACTTCATCTTTTTTTCTCTTGTCATACATGACATATCTTCTGTCTGTTTTATATCACTAAAATTAAGGGAAATCTGAAATTCTCTAGAGACTTCACACATCTTTTCTGCTTTACTAGAGAAAAACCCAAAACCTTGCTGTGTGACGTATAGATGAGAATACGGTTGTTTAATTTTGTATGACACAAACCTAGGATTGTCCTCAAGTGTGGGCCTTGCCTCACTGCAGTCCTCTGTCATGGAGGCGTGTCTTGATTGTCCATCAACTTCTCACTTTGTGGGCTTTGCCTTTACTCCTGCTCTCTACCACCGTTTGTGTGCTTTGTCTCTTTATGTGTAATAAATACTAATTATCATTGTTCAAACACTGAAAGAATTTATATTTATTCCTTAATATCTTTGTTATGTACTTTTGTATAGTTTTAAATATTGGTCTTACATTAATTTACCAAGGTATTCAAATTGCACTGTACTGGAGGCTTGAAGGAGATCGGTTGATAAAATGCTGTTCTATTTGACGATAAAGAGAAAATGTGGAACTTTTGAAGAGCTAAGTCGACTAGTGCTACTCCAGTCATTTTGAAGAATGCTTAAAAGACTGCTTTAGAAAATGGCACAAAGGGACTTCAGAAGCACAGAACAGAGGTGGCACCTATCTCTCTCCATTATCCATAGTGTTTTGAGGGTAAAAGTTCAAACAAAGGATTCAGTCACCTTTTAAAATGTAAATGAACTGCAACATCAGCATAATTTTCTTGTACTCTCTTTGAAAACAATAAAAATGCACCTACGTTTTTCTTTATTCTCTCAAGAAGGGCTTTGAAAACCCATAATTACAGAATTTACTGAGGAAAAATTACTAATAAATACCATAAGAGAAAATATTCAAAGGTCTAGAGATTGCCAGCCCAAATACCTTATTTTTAGACTACATCTTGGAAAGATCTAAATAAGTTACTGACAAAGATAAAGACAAGTTAGAAATTAAACATATTGGAAATAATAGGGAGGGTAAAACCTGAAAAATTATTGGCATTGCAGAAGATAACCAAGGAAAGATGTCCTAAAATGACACATTGATACACCGACTCTCTCTCTCTCTGTGTGTGTGTGCTGATGTGTGTAATTGTAGAAAATTTTCCCTATGTACTAATTAATATTAAATAACACATATAGTCAAGGACCTACCTCATACTGATGCTGGCTAGTCACTATGAGGGCTACAAAAACTAACAATACACCTGTGATATTCAAAGAGATTAGTCCAGTAGAAGAGGCATATTCAAATAAAGGAATAATACAGAAGCACAGACATCCACTGCTAACTAGGTCACATAGACAGAAAAGGTAACCCTTGCTCAGAGTAACAACAACAACAAGAAAATCACAGGAAGGCCAAGACCGGAGCTTTCAAAGGGAGCAGAATTTGCCCATTCTATGTGAGGATATATCAACATTAATCTAAACAGATAATCTAAATTTTGTTGTCTATGAAGAAACTTGGCAGCCACTCTGCCTTTCTCTTTAACTGAGCTTTCCTTGAACTGCTTCAAGGTTGCTTGTAGACACTGCAAAGGCTGCCACCCTCTGAGATTCCCATTTTGAGCATCAGTTGGCCTTCCTGCTGTTCTTTTTCAGGTAGTTGGTTCTTGAGGTGGTAGTGTAAAAGTCAAACATGCTTTATTGCAATATGTATCTTGTTCATTTAGGCTGTCATATGCAATTTAGCTTATTAGCAAGAGCAGCAGTTTCTGTTGCTTGGGCAGGCATGTGATAGTGATGGGAGAGCACTGGTGGGAACTGATCAGCAGTGACAGGACAGCTGTTTCTAGTGTCTTCTCTCTGGTATAAGCATGTCACTCCAAGAGTTGTCTTCTGAGTATAGACAAATCAATTCTAAACTTCTCTCCTGTGTTTTAGGAAAGAACTCCTAGTTATATCATTCCAAATGACAGGTTCTCTATATTGTCTTTCATTCTCTTTAATGAGTCTATGAAAAACTTCATAAAGATGTTCGGAGCCAGTGTGCCTGTGCCACAGAGTGGCATTCCAATGGTAGACTTGACTGAATTATGTATTAATCTAAAGTTCCATGAAGCAGAATCCTCAAGCACTGAAGCAATCTGCCTAGTGTTTATTTCGATTAATGGCTAACCTAGGATTAGTATTCATGTGCTAATAAGAAAGTTGTAACTCCTTCCCCGTAATTTTCTACTTATGAGTGTGCATCTAATACTGCCTTTCCCAGTTTTATGTACCACTAGACTTTTACCATTTTCCTGCACTGTATTTATTCATCTTGTCATGCCAACTACCGAATTTGAAAGAACTTGTATCAACATGGAGCCATCTACATTAGTCTTGCTCGTCCCTAGAAAGCTACTGGAACAAAACAAGTGAGGTTCTACAACCTTTGCAGATAGAAAGCTGTCCTGTATAAAACTAGTACCACAGACAGGCTAGTATAGTTGGAATCCAGTTAAAATGATGCGGCATTACAATGTTCCATGAAGATTTTAGTAGAAAACTCAAAGCCTGTTTTAGTCATATTCTATGTCTTTCACAAGAACCCTTTTTATAAGCTTCTGCAATGAGTCAGCTGGATTGGGATTAATGCAAGGTTCAACAGACTTTCTCCATGTCCGTATTGATATAAGAAGCATGCTTGTACTCACACATGTGGAATTCATTTTAAGGAATATAGACTTTCTAAATGATTTTAAATATCTTTTTATACTTACCACTGAAACTCCTAGTAATGTCATATACCAGTTGAATTGGCCCCTTAGATTCTATAAATATTTCAAAATAAACATATAAACAAATGGTTCCTCATGCATTAACAACAATGTCATTTTATTCCTTTTTAGGAGAAGTTGTGAAGATAAGAACATGGTGACTGGATAGCCAATGTTCTAAAATGCTAAGCAATGAGTCTCTCAAATTCCTAAATAGCAATCATGTTTCCAAACTATGTCCATATTAAAAGCCAAGGATCAGAGCCAAGGCCGCAATGAGAATGACAAAGTCCTTGTGTGATTATTCAATGAATACATCTCAGAATTGCGATGCTGGACTCAAGTGCATGTTAGGGAAATGGACATGATCATAATGATTGAGAGGAGAAGCCACTGACATTGTGGTTTTGTGGAATGTCAGCAGGGTTAAGAGATTAAGATGGGATGGAATGTATAATATACACGAAATTATTTGTTTTTTTAGCAAACCTCCCTCATAACTATCTAAAAGGAGAAGTTGAATCTTCCTCTTGTTCATTTATCTGCATGTTAAACATAGATTCACATCAAATGGCATTTTCCTGGGATGCAGAATGGGCTGGGTATAGGTTAAGGGAGCCACATAGGTATTGACAAGACAGGGGTGTCCTAATTTCATTGGTATTCAATCCTAATAAAGCAAGACATGTACTTAACTATAGTGATGTTATGTTGAGTTTTCTACTCTGATTATAGATTTGTGTAAATCTAAGATAGACTTAGCTGAGTAATAATATAGTTGTTTTTATAAGTGAAATGTGGAGATTTTAAACATCTATACTTGCAAATTATACCTTTAACTTAGATGTATTAAAAAACATACAGACTCAGCAAAAATACATTAACAGAGGCTCAGAATGTTCTCAAATACAAAGCAAGTTTGTTTGCAGGTCATTGATATGGAGACCCACAAATCACTTTGATTGGTACATTATTTATGAATGATTTTGGATTTCACAGCTTATTGGAAGGTCCCTACTTAAGGTCCCAATGAATGCTTTAATATCTAAGGTTGTAATTAATCTCTGAGGAGGGAAGGCAGAAGGTAAAAAATAAATAAATAAATAAACCTATGACATTTGTTGGAGAGCTAGTTCCTTCTAGTGGCTGACTTTGTAAATGTACCTATGCCTGGAGGTTTCAAAAGAAATTCATAGTTTCCTGTGAGGAGGCAACATTCTTTAAAGAATAAAAAGCCCTATCATGAAACTATAGTTTACACATAGTCTCATTCTGTATTTTGTTGCTGAGCATTTGTTTTTGTAAAAGACTTGCTGTGTCTAGGTTTGGTAGGTATGCCCCTTATACTTTGCAACTCAACTATAGGAAAGAAAGTTACAAGCAGTTCTTCTGTTCCCTGCATCCCTAGGGCTTGGTTCAATTAGTAAAAGGGAATAATAATAGGGCTGGGATAGATAAGAAAAGCAAAGTGTCCTTTCAAAGATGAGGTCACTTGTCAGTAATTGGATAAGAGTAGAAGCTATTAGAACTTTGAGAAGTCAGGACTTGTCATACAAATGATGTTCTATTACTGTTTGTGTCACAGATGAGCGTGGCAACCACAATCACATTTGTCCTGTGAAGGAAAGACAATAAAATCCAGCACTTTCACTTTTATACCCCTCCATAAGTCTGTACAGTATGCTCCACAGGCCCAGGGATTGTGTTTTGTCTGAGTCTCAAGTAGGTTTTGATCCAGTATTCCCTCTTGCTATATGGCTACAGTTAGCAGTTTTGCTTCCAGTGGGTGCATGCTTCCTTGGCTGAGCACAACACCTTTTGTTTTTCTCTACTCGGCTTAATTATATCAAGCCTTTCTCATTTATGTATTTATTTATTTATTTATTTATTTATTTATTTATTTATTTATTTAT